>OZ014453.1:12940767-13454767 GCA_963966035.1 Acleris laterana | reverse complement strand
GTGGTGGTGTGATCGTGACGTCACGATGGCATGATGAGCGAAAGGGAGGCATGTATAAGGGTAGAAAGAGAGAGGTAAACATGCGGGAAACGGAAGGGCCTATCTCAATATTATTAAGCTTCGAATAAGGTAAGTAATTTAATAAGCGTTTTATTGGTAGGTAAAACGCTGCTATTTAAAATAAGAAATAAAAGGCTAATTTAAAACGAGATTACTATAAAATTATAGAAACGAAATGCCCGAAAGGGTAAAAAAAGACCCACCAGGGGAACAAAGCAAAATCGCACTACCCACACTTAAAACCATATAAACAATTATAAAATAAAATAGTAACAAACTACTTAATTTTTTCACCAAACAACTAGGATAACAGAACCAGAAGAAACTACCATGCTTACAACCGTGTACCTTTACCCTCCATTAGCAATTCCTGTCCGTGGCTGCCGACGAGCGTTTTAGAGAGGAACGGTGCGAAATCCAACATTATCTCCCTGAGCAAGGGACAAACTGGACCCAAGGCCGTCTCTAATTTATGTGTGAGAGATGCTTCGCGGGACACGCCGTCTACGGACATATTGGCGTTCATTGCATTTAATCCCGCCAAGGTTTCATTATCCTGAAAATCAAATTATCATTGCTGTTATATACCATTATCCAATTGTTGAAACAAAAACTCACAAAGGAAATGTAAAAAGATCTGGGGCAATGACTAGGATAGGAGAACCTTAGAGAAGCTCGGTACGAATGTTTGAATATATTATTGGTTTCTATTGAGTGGTTACCGGATGCAGATGGCGCTGCGCTGCCTGCAAGCTTCGGTTCTGATGTCGCTGCTGCAAGTGGTGGTGTTCGCTATTTCTCTGGTGCATCTGCTTTTCTATGTCTGAAATGTAAATGTAAATTTTATTAATACATCGAATATTGTACGAAGTCTAGAGTATTCGACGATCCGATTGTAGTATGCTATCCCTTCATTGTTAAAACCATCGTATGGATAACTAATTTTATTGACACTTTTAAAGCCTTTTATTTAAAAGACAAAGTTTTAGTTTCAGCTAAGTGGTAACCCTCAAATTTAATCTTTTGGTACAGTCTGCCTATTAAAGATAGAAATAACAAAATCACGTCATATTCCAAGTACTAGGCATACAGAAGAAGTGAAGTACCTTCATGAATATTGCCCTCGTGGTCCCTCGTTCTACCGGTAATGGTAGCCGGGCCTCGCTCCCCATCTTCATTGAGGTTCACATCTGTCCATGACTCGTCGTTGCTGACCTGAAACATTATACCAAACAACTAAATCACAACGAAATTTTTCAATGGAATATGAGCCTATTGTGAATATAATGTAGTGAATTTTCTAATTCGATTGTCAGCCATAAAAACAAAGGAAAATCTCTGTCCTTTGCAATGGATCTTTATCTCAATGGCTACAATTTATTAACTCTATCAAGGAGTAGGTAGTTACTATTGGTAGTGGTAAATGTAGCAAAAATACATACAAATATTAAATCACGCCTGTTTCCCAGAGGGGTAGGCAGATACCACTTATTTCCACTTGCTACGATCCTGACAAATTTCTTACTTTATCGCTGTACTGGAGACTGAATAAACATGTTCAGAACCTTTCTCATGAACTTTCTTTTGTAAAATTAGTGGTAACAGGTAGATGCGATAAGAAACGTCAATATCGATGCACATTTAATCAATTCAATAGAATAAGCCAAAGCAGTCACCACGGAGAAAAATTACAAGACAAGGGAAAATTAATTACCCAATAAAAGTTAGTTTGTTTCAGTGTTTATAAACAGTAAATCACACCTCCTTCGGAGCCTACATACCGGGTGCTTGTTGTCGTCAAGCGCGATCTCGCTGCAAGATTCAGGGTCGTTGTTGGTCGTCTCTGTCGAGTTGAGATGGAAAGAGCCCGCGTCCTCGATCGAGTCCACGCTCTGTTGATACGCGCACAAGGTTCAAATATGTTTGTTATATATTATGCTAAAGTTTGAAAATTTTCTAAGCACGTCATTGAACTTGTAATAAGTAATTTTGTAAATTTCAAATTTTAAGTTACTGGGGTTTCAGATTACTTACATGATATTTCAATTAAGTTAGAGAATATTTTTTGTTAGATACTATTCTAGATTTTTCACTATTGTTGCAGTTTATTTTTCAACCGTGATTTGTTGAATTCATGGTTTTTGCAAGATATATTATGCTAACCATCCATAGATCTTACTATTCTTGATTACAATATTGAAAAAACCTCCATATAAAAATATACTACATAGAACATGTGATAGGTAACACTGCCAAATGCGCGAAAGGGGATAATTGATCGTGGTTATACGTCGATATTACAAGTTTTCTACAGTTTAAAATTAACACGCAATGGGTGACAAGTGCGACAGTTTCTAGTAAGATGCATGTAGTGAGGTTCAAACAATACCATGCAGAGGTTTAGGTAACAAGCAAGCGAAGCACTTCATGCTATACTAATTAATACTACTTACTTAAATCAATAGAAAAGTCACGTTACAACATTTTGCGGAGAAATAAGCATAAAAGATTTACAAAAAACTTGACACTATTTTTCATTGACAATAAATCTGCAAGTTAAATTACACTAGTCACAAAGAGGATTTAAAATTTGTAAACAGTTCGGCAGATTATGTCATTGTTAATATTACATTTAAATGTACTTAATGAACATTTTAATGTTTTCATGTGAGTGAATAACAAATGGTGAATGTGTGCTAACTAATCATATACATATAAATGTTACAGTGTTCATATTTTATGTAAATTACATGTGTGCCTGGTGCTGTGCGTATAGGTACCTTTAGTAATATATGTTTAAGTATATACTTACAAAGTTAGTAGATATAGGTAAACTTTGTGGTGAGCATTGAGCTACCTAGAGTGACATTGTGTGACACGAGGTCATATACGGTGACAAGCTGTGTTCCATACGCTTGGTGTTATTTTGTTTACTGAATGACACTGTAAATACCTCAAATTCTTTAAACTCTAAGTTTATCTGTTCTATGTACTAGGCTTACAGAACCAGACAGTAGTCACGCACTAAAACGTATGTCCATAATAATGTGTACAAACCAAATTGACCACTGACACCGTAATCCCGGACAACGTTTTGGACCTTGCGGTTGGAGGCTTACAACAGGACAATAACATGTATTTAGTACAAGGAATCATCAACCTAAACACCAAGAAGTTAGAGGCCATTTCAAACAGATAGTAAAATAATAGGTTTGATATCTCTGAAGCAGGAACTCTACTTCACAGTACGTTTTTGCTACTGCAGCAAAAACTAAATCTGAACCTACTGGACAGTAGAAATCCTCTTTCAGTCAGTTAAAGTAATTTAACAGAGAGCATCAGATACATCGAAGTGGAAACAGTTCAAATGAGAAACAACCAATCGCTACTAGCAAATAGTCGCGCTATTATGAAACACCTCCTCCCCTACAGATCAGATGCCAACTATATCAGAAGTGATCCAAGGGAAATTATTAAAGGAGACGCGAGATCTAATAGAAAGGAACACCGATTCGGCGTTTTCCGTTGGCGTCAGTCCTGGACTAACCTTGGGTTTGGGCGGCTGCTTGATCCGCAGGCTGGATTTAAATAAGGGTTCTTCTTTCTCGGAGCTAGGCGACGCGACTGGCGTTGGAGTGGGCGCTGGTTTTTCCCCCGGCCTCAGCTCATCGGTACTTGTCTCTATTTTCGCGGCCCCTTCAGACTCTTCAGCCTCCTTCTCCTTTTATATTTTATTGCAACAGCAAAACAAAACGAATGTAAGAAGCGTTCACAAGTCGCACATCCAACTGTCAACAGCGACACCAAACACAACACGAGACGGCTAACAGCAAAACAATCGCCAAAATAATACGGATGGGTTGAAAATGGCTCATCGCTTACCAGACCCAGGGTCATGCATTTCAATACTGTTTCCTACAACTATTCTAAGGCGATGACCAACACGCTAACATGCTACAATACGGACTTTGTAAAACTATTTCATTTTAAATACGAGTACCATACCTACTGAGAAAGAATCCGGAAAAAACATGCCAAGGGTATTCTACGGAATCGTTAAATAGTCAAAATATATTTTAAAATTTCAAAGCGACTATTCCTACGGACGAGAAGGGAGTGCGGTGAAATGGTTTTTAATACATCATTGATCGTCTAAAACCTTTGAATCTTCGGGGGAAATGTAAACTAAGTATAAATATTAATAACGACATGGAAACGAAATGCATAAGCAATTTTGTAAAACGACCTTACCTTCATGGAGGGCGAATCCAGTTCGTTGATGGTCGAGTTGTTCTCGTCGACGACTATCATGGCGTACTCGACGTCGTCACCATTGTGTTCTGCGGGAGAAACCAGAGTCACGTCACGTGGCTTGACAAGGGGACAGCGTCAAACAACACTGACAAAGCTTGCTTTAACAAAGCGGGTAGGTCGAGGCCAATCGGATCGGCTACACTATTCTATAAGGTTTAAAGTTATTTGGAATTCTGTCCACTGTTTTGCTGTGTTAGTGTTCGAACAGAATTCCTTCTAACTAATACAATAGAAATGTAACAAGTGCATGCATTTGGATTAAAGATCGTTATACTACTCTACATGATGAGGCAACTTAAATGAAAACAAACTCAACTGAAGCAGTGCCAAAGCGGTGCTTAACCTAGACACACTGTTTTATTTCTGTATAAATTATATTCTTATGTAAAAGTTTGTAATTGTAAACTAAATAAAACAATGTTCGCGAACATCGATTACATTTAGTATGTTGGTTTTTTCATTTTGCGTTCACATCACTTCCCTGGGCTTTAAAATAAAAATGCTGTAAAACAAACTGTTAACTCTAAGCAGTGCTGAATTAAAAGCTAAAAAAACCGGTAGAGTTGTTCCACTGCATTTTATTTCAAAGATTATATCGTAATTTAATCAAACTTAGTCTTGTGTTGAAACTTGATACCATAGAGTAGGCTGCTATATAATATCTACGATAATTTTTCATATTGTTAAAGCCTTTCGTTGTTTAATGTAAGCAAAGGTATTCCTGATTTTTCTATAATTTTGGATCACTTTAGCTGCAAATGCAGAAAAGCGCGAGCTTTTTATCGAGCAAACCGATTAGCTTATGGTTAATGATCACCGCGAACACCTGTATCACGTCATGGTTGCAATTATGCGTGACCGGTCATTAAGAAAAGCGTGGCTTGTTTTTCGAAGGACCTATCAAACTTCATCAGTTGTGGAAGATGCGATGCGAACGCCATCTGTCTCGTGCCCGCGTTACCTGCGTGCGGGCGGTGGTAGCTACCGAGGCGTGCGTGCGAGTGATTGTTAACGTGGCTGCAGTCGAGCTTGCAGTGCGCGTGCGCGTTCGAGGGATGGCGGGCGGGATGCGCACCCGGCAGAAACTGCGGGTACACGTGGTGCGACCACTGGGGGAACAGCGGCCGCGAGCCTATGCCCACGCAGCGCACGAAAGTACCAGGGGAACAGGGATAGGGAGGAGTTAAGGCGTATTTTGAATGTTGGATGAAGGTGTTCGACAGGAAAAAGATCACGCATGAAACGACAGTACCAGGAGGAAAGAAATGAGATAGAGGTAACATAAAGTATGTGGAGGGACCAGTAATTTGTATGATATGGGAACAAAAATGGTGAGAAGAGCGGAACGGGATATTTCAAAGCAGAATTATAATGGCATATAAGCATTTCACAACCAAAGAAAATAAAAAAATATTAGATGTTTGCCATTAGAGAAATATGTCGAATTAGTGCGTCATTAAATATTAGGAGATGAGAAATAATAAAGAGGTTGATTGCGAAAGGGAAATAGAATCCGTAAGGGCGGACAAGGACAGAACGGTGCGATAAAAAATGCCGAGGGTGAAAATGAAATAAGGATGCAGGTAGTAATGGATATGTGCGAGCGGGAGAACAAATAAGGGATGAAGTATATAACATTTATGACGACGAAACGGGAGCACAGAATCAAGAGGAAAGAAATGGTGAGGAGATATTTTTTTTTTTACGGGACATATGACAGGTGTAAAGTGAGAAAGATAGTTTATCCGATTATTTCGTTACAGAAGAACAAAATCAACATAGCGATAATAACATTAGATAGATTACAAAATCGTGTATTGCCACAAACAACCAAGCAGAATCACAAAAGAATAATGAAACAATTATTTGTGTGTGTGTTCGATCGGTCGCGAGCCGTTCGGTTCGGTGTGTGTATGTGTGTGTAGTACGCACACAAGTTACCAGTGTCCCAAATCGTGACGCGGAAATCAAGCGGCGTGAAAAAAAAGGAGAAACGACACACTTGAGATTAACAGTCCGAAGAGCCTCCTAGCGCCGCGATCAAAACAAACATTAATTTCAAAATTCAACTTATCATATTCACAATGGTTAAATATAACATTTTGACAGCGACTGTACGAGGTGACTGGTCAAGACAATTCAGTTTAGTTTTAACATAAATACCAATAATTTATATCTTATAAGACAGTGCGATAAAGCAAAAGAAAATGTAAGAGGCGAAATAAATAGCGCATTAAAATTCTAGTAAACAAATTGGATACTTCTATGAATGATAAAGAAATATAATAGTTATAATTATAATAAATGAATGTAGTAGGTAAAATAGAAACTGAGTAACTACTACATAACAGTGGATGCCTTACACAGAGTGCACATTGCAGGCTTTACTGCAAAGTTCAAATTAAACCGAAATACATATGTACAGTAGGTCTGTAGTCACTGATCAATCAGAAATGTATAAATATTAATAAATAAATCGAGAAAATTGTTAATTTCATAAGTTATACAGCTATGGGTCATGCTAATTCCTATTGATCCAAATGCACTATTTGAATTGTTTGCAATGTATTTTGATGATCGTTTCTAAGTTTTAGACTAAAAATATGACTTAACAAAAACGAATAACGTATCGTTTGAGGAATCATACGTTAAGTCTGAGGATGCGTTTTTACTAATTCTCTAAAGTAAAATGCGGGAGGAAAAATTCAGAATAGGATACTTCAGGTTCCTAGCCTCGCACAATAAAGCTACTTTAAAGTGGATTATTTCCTCACACACCACAGCTAGGCCGCCTCGCTAGACTCTTGTGGAAACGCAACCTAAAGGACTAGGGTTTTTCATTAACGGTGTTCGGAGATCACAGATCGTCTAATCAAATCAAATGATACGTTGAGCAAATTTTGATCGGCAAAATAATAAACAAAATTCGAAAAAGATACGTCAAGAATACTCGTATTCGTAAACAAAATTAAACCAATATTTTGAAGTTTAGTACAATCGTTAGTCGTATGGCATGAGTTCGTTTACTTCTTTTCAAGGTAAATGTACTAAGACACCATAAATGTATAGAGTCCTCTTCCTGCTTAAACAACGTTCTAAGCTACGCCAACTAGATAACTAAACTCCTATGGGATCCTATACTCCTGGTCATACCGTGGTCGTGCGCGTGGTGCGGGCGGCGCGCGCAGTCCGGCGGCGCATGCGCGGGCGGCTCCAGGATGTCCCGGTACTTGGACACCATCAGCACTGAGATGAAGTAGACGATGGCGAGTGAGAGGAACTGCGCCTGTTTCGTTTCCTCCTGTAATTTTTACAAGGTTTATATCGTGAAACTTAATAGTTTCTATATTCGTTGCAAGACGTCCATTTGATAAAGACCTGTCAAGTGATCAGCAAATACAGTAGCGGCAAAAAGTTTATCATATTTGTACTTCCCGGCACTACTAAAATTATGATTAGTCGCACTTACAACATCTCGGTAGATAACAGCACGAAGTCGGTTGACATCCATATCCTGTAGAAGTCGTTCCGGATCCTTCACGGGGCTGGTAGCGTCCGCGAGGCTCGCCACCACGCTCTATAACACCACGCATGTTATGTTAACCTGGTGTTTCGAAATCGGCTGCAAGGGCGTCAAATCTATGAACAGACAATTCTAACAAACCTGAAACACAGTTTAAATTACAGAAAGATGCAGCATTGCGTGGACCAGTGTGACTCCTTCGCACTCGCAATCGCAATAGTTTTTATTTTGACAGTCCGAAGGCAAGTCTGCATACAAAATGAAAACAATTGTTCAACTTTGAAGCCGATTGCGATTACAAGTGCGTTAGGCAGTAGCGACGATGGACCCCTAGGCTGGACTAGCGGTAAGGAAAATGATTGCACGTCTAGCACCGTTCACAACACGATAGTGTACCTACTTCCGGCCGTTTCATAAAACAGGACGTAATAATAATCACAGATGTTTATCTGTTCAAAACTTTATTGAAAACGTATTGAAATTAGGCACCTTATTATAGGTGCTATAACAGTTTTTTTTTTATTACTTACTGAAATTCTGATAACTTGAGAGCCTAATCAGAGACCAAAACCAAATAACAAACTATTACTATCGCATGTGTGTGAATGGCATAGGCGAATAGCGTCAAAATCCTTTGATCGAAGAATCATTACTGTGCAGGTTCCGGACTAGACAAGGTAGCAAGCAAAAAAAAAAGGCGCCAATATGGTCCGAGTTGTGAGGGGTCAGTCGTAACTGGTAAATTAGACACACTTTCTGGCTCTTACTCATTACTGCGTCTTTCTCTTACATACATGGTACATAAATCGTACTGATCAGAGTAAGTTTTTCAGTAGTAAATTCAGAATAAATGCTGTTTAAAATGACGCCATTGCAGCATATTTGCAACTAAGGGATTTATTGCCATTATTGTTTGGTTTGGTTACGCTCTTCAATCTGTTCAGATTTTTGCCTTTTGTGGTGTTTATTTACATTCTCTTAAAAAAAAATCCGCCTTAAAATAACTACAAAATAAAAAATATAAATAATAGTGCTTATAGTTATATCAATATTTTAAATATAATTCCCGTAAAGCATCATTCGTGCTTTACGCGAATTGAAATGTAAGGTATCGATATAACATACTCGTATTTATCAGCAATATTTTATTAACACTATTAACAGATGGGGAGTTAAAAATCTACAATGAAGAAGGAAGTAAGTACTATAAATAAAATAATGGGGTTATAAATAGTTCATGCATTTTATTTAAATCTAAATTGTGTCATGAAACAATGGTGGTTTTAAAAAGCATAGATAGATGATAGAACATTTGCCATAGTCTTATAGAAAGAACACCATGCAAAGTGCAGCGTGTGTTGTGTTCAATGCAGCGTATGAATTCGCATCACGATAATTTATTGATAACAAAGGAAGCTTTAAGGGCAAGTTGAATAAAGTTACAATTCGTGAAAGCTTTATCATACTTCTTCGACCATAAATAACTTGCCCCCCGTGGATCGCCGAAATGAGTCGAAAATGAATCAATTAGTAAATCCCAAAGTACTAGGTAGTCATGAGGGTGTAAGAGTCAGCGTATGGATTTCAAAATACCACCCGGGGAGTTTAACGGTTAGTGTCAAATATCATGGGACGGGGCGTTTTAGGATATGCGTTCTGATTGGTGGGTTAAGCGGGATCGCCCCACCACCCGTGCGAGAGGAGAGTCGTGAAGAAGGAGATCGAATGTTTGTTACCTTGGGCGAGGGCGAGTCGCCGGGACGCGCGGCGCGGGCCGCGAACCGCTGCCGCTCCTTGCACTCAAGGCAATTGCGCACCGCACACGTGCACACCTACGCACACACACGCGCCGCTAGCCGATAGTACTGCCGCTAGACTAACGCTATGCGAGTACTAGACAACTAGAAGTAGTAAACGGTAGAATGCCAAAATCAACCAAACTTAAATGAGCTAATTGAGATACAACGAAACTTCTATCGGTATTAAGACATCATAAACATAGTAAAGATTCGTGAGTTTGGCATTCATAGAAAGTTTTAAAGTAAATTCTAATAAAAACAAACATTTGAAGTAAAGTGTACTACGATAACTTGCTCTAGGATAATAATATAGGTAATATACAGGAACTATATAAATTGACTATTTACAGGATAAATAAATGAATCGTCGGCGCCAACTATTTATGGTATAGAGATTATATTGAACTTTTCTATGCCGGCTACCTGAGAACGCTCTCCTTATACAGCGTGATTGAGACAGAAATGCTTTCTAGCAAATCTGTATGTAACCAGGATTTGAACAAATTGAGTTATTATCAAATAATATCAATAATAAACCATCCATTCCGTCTTGGAATTATGAAAATATCTCATAACAAAATGTTATCTTGTACTAGGAGCACAGAGCCGCCGAGGAGACTCACCAATCGCAGGCACTGTCGCAAGATGCCGCCACTACTCATGTTTTTCTCAGCTTCGAGCTCGGCGAAATTGAGCGCGCTGGCAAAGATGAGCACGTCAGCCATGCTCACGAGCCGCTGGAGGAAGGTCACCGCCACCTCCACTGGCATGCCTTGCGTCGGCTCGATGACGTCCAGTTCGTTCTGTAATCAGTTCAGGTTGTTCCTTGTTGTCATAATATCCTAGTAAATGTGCGACACTTTTAGTAATATCGTCATTGTTCGTTACTAATGAATTTAACATGTAAAATAAATAACAAAAACAACTGAAAAGTTAATTTTGAAATGTAATTAACTAATTAGCTATTTTATTTTTTCTTCAGTCAAATAAAAAAAGTATTATTATAATTTATTATTAATAAATAAGTAATAGCATATAGATAAAAACAGTCAAGGACTTTCAACAAGTAACTTTCCTCTTTTAGAATATTTTTAGGGGGTTTTCCCCCAACTTACTACTTGAACAGGCAGATCACATAATTATGTTATGACTAGCTGACTAGGGTTTGCAATATTCGTTGGTTTTTAATATTCGAATAATATGAATAGTTCGATTTCCGATATTCGAATATTCGAATTTTTCGGATAATTTGAATATTTATTGAAACAAAACGAATTAATGGTTTAATGTTGTAAAATCAAATAAATAGGCCTTAAATATTTAAAAAAAATAGCATTCCGTGGTCAAATTAAATATTATTAGTTATTAATATAGCGACCCAACTACGTCACTCAACTCACTCACTGCTCGTTATTGTAATATATTTTTATGAGCTAAATTTGTTTTTTTGGGAATGTTAACTTGTAGATACGATAAACTTTAATTAAGTAAAACAACAGAAAATAATAACACAATAACTGAAAAAGAAAACTAAAATTAAATAAAACTAACTCTAAATATATAAATTACCTAACTAAAACATTAAATCTAAGAATGGCCCCTGCGGCATTGTACCAAAGATGCTGGCAGCATTTCCTCGCTGGATGGTTAAACTTATACGTTGAGCGAGGAAACTGCCAGCTCTTCGGTCTCCCGTGACGTGAATGAGCCTCTTCGAAACTTCTTTGAAGAGGCTTTGAGCGCTAGGATCCCACGGACCAAGGGTCTCGACACCGAATGGAATAAACATATATTCTGGGCCGAGACCACTATATTTTACTACCTTCATGCTTTCGGCCGCTTCAGCTGCCGCACCAGCCCTATAAGAGGTCCGGTGGAGATGTGATGGGGCTAGCGTGTCTACACAGGTTGCATCCCACACTAGCACCCGTCCCATATTCCACGGGACCAAGGTCATTCCGTCAGGTCTCTTGCCATCACTTCTAGAAATGCCTGTCGGCTCTAAAAGAGCCGGGACCTTTATTGAGGCAAGAGACCGACGAATGATGTCGTTGAGTGCGGCGTGTTTGGAAAAGTGGCCAGCACTTCTCTGGCAAGAAAGTCCGTGATGTCCTAGCCGATCTACGTCACTTCCGCAGGGGCAGCGATGTGGAGCGCAGACCGGGACCACAAGGCGAAGGCAAACTGAAAGTCGGACTGTGTTAGGGTCTAGGAAAGTTCCAGTGCTTGGCGAGGGATGAGCTTGAAGCCAGTATCCAGCCTCCCTTGTACCGACTGCTAAAATTCTAGCACGATCCGCTGCGCAGCACTGGCTAAGAAGGGAATCAACAGTCAATTTGGGAATTAAATAGTTTTAAAACTCATGTTGTCTCGTGTTATATTTGCATTCCAGTTTAATATTTGCTTGCATAAATTTCTCAGTAGGTATGAAAAAAAGCTGATTCCAGCGTTCTATTAAAAGTGGGAAACTATTTCAATCCTTTTTAGTACTATTCAAAATATCCGAATTATTCGAATAAGTAACACTGCCGTATTCGAATTTAATTTGTGTCGGATATTCGAATAATATGAATATTCGAATATTCGAATTGCAAACCCTATAGCTGACCCGGCAAACGTTGTTTTGCCATATAAATATTTTTTAAGTAATTTCTAGGGTATGAAAAATAGATGTTAGCCGATTCTCAGACCTACTCAATATGCTCACAAAATTTCATGAGAATCGGTCAAGCCGTTTCGGAGGAGTACGGGAACGAACATTGTGACACGAGAATTTTATATATAAGATGATGATAAATTATGATGATAAAATATGTTGATAATACAAAATAAATGTTTTACAAACCAAAAACCTACCATTGTCTACCATTTTAAAATAAGTTATTTTTAGTGTTTTTAAAGGCGTTTTATTTTCCCCCTCATCAAATTCACATTTTGGTAACAATGGAACCTCGGAAGTATACTTGTAACACTTTAGGTGTTACGGGCCTTAACTTTTACCAGTAATTTTCGATTGGTCGCATCCCTATTCCTCGGCTACATCACTAGCGCGTCGACGTCATTCGCTGTTCATTCTAGCTGTCAAACTCGATCGGCGTGGATCATTTAACCAAGATGTGAGATTCAAAGTCCTAGTTTCAGGTCTTTTTCTTCACAAATCCCGTGAGTACCTGTGTCGTATTGCGGTATTTTTAGTGGTTGTGCCAACACCAGTGAATGACAAGTGTTATGTTGTATTCGTTTACTTTTCAGTTTCGGGTCGGATGCGTGGCTTGCCGTAAAGGGCCACAAACGCAAAGCTCTTGCTGCATACTTGGATATGATGATATAGCACTTATCCCCATTATATTTACTACACGAGGTGGTAACCTCAGTGTCTCCAACCTTCTTCAAGTCCGTCGGAATGGCGTGACATAACCTAAAAAACACGCGGTCGGATGTTCCCGGTATATGGCCAGCAGATAAGAACCCATGTATATGGTAAGTTCCCTTTCATCTGCTGCCTCTTTATTCGCCATGTTCTGGTCGTTTTACTAAATGTACTGTGTTTTGTTTTAGGGTTCTTCTATTCTATTCTAGTTCTACTTCAAGTTCTACTCTTACTTCAAGTTCTAGTTCAAGTTCTAATACTAGTTCTTCCATTCTTCGTATCTTCGTCTGGTTTTCAACATCGGTGGGACGTGACAGCGTGGGTCTGCCTGGCAGTAGTCGGTGCCCATCCATTGTGAAGGAAGCGTGTGCGACCCGGCTGCACGTCAGCATCATCTTCAACCTCAAGAGCCGAGACCGGAGCGTCCAGGGTTGCTTGCCAGTTTAGAGTAGCGGTTAGCCACCTATTGGTGACCTCTCTAGCTGTGCACGTAGGTCAAGCACTCAGGTACAAGCTTTCTTTATTCTAGACCGTGATCAATTCATTCTTAGTAAAATCTATAACTTTCAGAGACAGTAGGGTGTTCCGTTTATTTATAACCTTAAAGCAACCATGCTGTGTGTCTTTAACATGTGATATTTCATTACGCATGAAACCCATGTATGAGGTGTGATGTGAGTTAAGCAGGGATATCTAACTGAAGTAGAGAAATATATGTGAATATACCTATTTATATTGTTTTAATTTAACTTCTTTTTCATCCCGAAGCAATACCTTTCTAGATTTCATTTGCGTGGCGCTCTAAAGTATAAATATAGGCAAGTGATTTTCCTCCAGGTTCGGCAACAAGGATTCACGACCTAAATTCTCATGTAAGCTAGCTGAGCATATTATTGGTTTATTTATTATTAGATAAACACCTTTAAACCTTACAAATGGCGCCCAACGTGGGGCCTGGTGAGGTCTGATAGGGTGTTGCTTCTGGAATATTTTTTGTCTCTGAAAGTAGATTTTTTTTCATAGGTAGGTGCTAGTACTGTGTATGCAGTATGCTATGTTATTTGGCATGGTGTGTCAAATTGTTTTATCTCTAGTGTTCTAAGAGATACCTTAAGCAGGGTAATAACTCTTCGCTTACTTTTCATTATGACATTTATTTTAAAAAGGTCATGTATGTTTAAGCAGTGTAATATCACTTCGCTTACTTCCTCTACTTAGAGCAGTGTTTAAACACTTCGCTTACTTTAAATGTTATAAGCAGTGTATAAACACTTCGCTTACTTTAAATGTTATAAGCAGTGACTATTGTCATTTCGCTTACTTTTTATACTTAAAGCAGTGCTTTGCACTCCGCTTACTTTCTCTTATAAGCACTATTTGGGTGCATAAGCTGTTTAGGTGGCAGGTTTTTGTTATGATGAAATACTGTGTTTACTGAATGGTTTTCTTTTGCATCTGTGTGTTTCACTCATAAGGTACTTATGATGTGCTGAAAAATCTAATCTGTAAAAACAGTTCCGTTGGCTTGCATGTAATTACCATACTTAAATAAGATAATTACTCTTTTTATTATAGGAAGCAAGGACTGTTTTGATAATATAGAAAATTATTTATTCTATACTTGAGTGTCTATAATTATAAGGTACCTATAGGTGTTTGTGAAGGAATTATAAGCCAAAACAGTGTTGTAAAACAAACTAGTGTCTCTGAATTTATTTGTTTTTTTCTCTTAAAAGATAAACTCAATAGAATACATTACTACAAATAATGCTGAATACCTATCATTCTGTCTGGTAAAAATAATGCATTCTACTTTTCTTATCTAGCAAATATTTACTTTGTTGGAGGTAATTATTAGGTGAATAATATTTGATACCTAACGTAATTGGTGGTTGGAATTAGTTTGTTCTCTTAAATATAAAATAAATAAAAACAAAGAGAATTATTTACATAAAAGTAAACAATTTGAGTGCTTTATAGGTAGGTATTTTAGACTTATAAAGAAAGGGTTTGTTATTTTCTCTACAGTAGTTTGGCATTTCTTCCAGTGCAACCTTAGGATACCTGGGTACTGATTTTTTTTTAATTGTAGGTCTCAAGTTTGACCTTACTCTGACTGAGTGGTGGTTTTTTTTTTCTCCTGCGCTTTGTTAGACAGTGAAAATGGATTTCTTACTTGCTGGTTGCAGTATTGAATACTTAGTGAAGGATGAACTTATTCATGAACTTAGTGTACGTAAAATACCTACAGAGTCTTCGGCTAATCGTGATGATTTAAGGAAAATATTAAGGCAGACGGTCAAGTCATCTCGTCGTGGCAGTTTAAAGTTACCATCGGAGCTAGTTGATGCAGATGCATCCAAGGAGTTTCAGGTGTGCCGGTTTAAGGTAAAGGATCTAGAAGATGCTGTATTTTGCGGTAACGCGGCCTTGCAGCGTCCACGTCTGATTGCCAGATCTAACTACTTACTTTGTCGTTTATCACGAATAACTGAGCCTACGGAGGATATCTCTGCGTTAAAAGGTACTTTGATTGCTATACTCGCTCGTGTCGAGGTTGATACCGATGACGATTTTCAAGAAGCTGAGTTAGAAGGTAGTGATGAGGAGCTTCCTCATCCTTGTTCATCTACACATCAAACTGTAATTTACCAAAGTGACAGGAAAGCTAACCTAAATTCTTTAAACTTGAAATTTAGTGGAAATTCGTGTGTCCGCATTTTTCTTACACGCTTAGAAGAGCTACGCTTAGCTCGGCGGTTATCTGAACGTGACGTATTTCACGGTTTCCCAGATATTTTAGAGGGGCCAGCCTTACACTGGTACCGATCAAACAAGAATAATTTGTCTTCTTATTCAGAGTTAGTTAAAACGTTAGGGGATGACTTTGACATTCCTGATCTCGACTTTAAACTATTACAAGAAATTAGAAATAGAACTCAGGCCAAGAACGAAACTATTGTTGTCTTTTTGTCTATTGTTCTGGGAATGTTTTCGCGTTTAAGTAAGTCGATCCCAGAAAGTGAGCAACTGGATATTGTTCTTAGAAATATCCGTCCTGAGTACTCCAGTGTGTTAGCACTACATGATATTACCAACTTTAGCGGACTGAAAGCGTTATGTAAGCGCATTGAACTAGCTAAAGTCAAGGCTGAACAATTTAAAGAACCGGACACAAAAAATACCTCTTGTGCGCCGGACTTTATTTTTAATAAAAATGAATTTAGTTCTCATACGAGTAAAACTTTTAACAACAGTAAGGCGTTTAAATCAAACAATGCTGTTGCTTCGGTATCTAATTCAAATACTGTGTGTTTCCGTTGTGGCAAACACAATCACCGGACAAGTAAATGTCGTACCTCAAAGGAGGTGGTTTGTTTTAAATGCGGTGAAAAAGGTGTTCGATGTTCAGAGTGCCCTAAATGTAGTAATGCCGCGGAGAATACTTCTAGTGATAGCTCAAAAAACTAAACAGCTCTGTCCTTCCGCGGATTTCTAACGTAAATTCTACATCTACCTCCCATACGGGAAGGACATACTTTGAACCACCTTCGGGAGATAAAAGACCGTATGTAGCTGTCGACATTCTTGATTTAAAAGTAAAAGGCTTACTTGATTGCGGTGCTTCGTGTTCTATATTAGGGAATAATTGCCATAGAATTTTTCAGAAAATAGGTTTGCCTATTTATGATCAATCTCATCCTGTTATGATCTCTGTAGCCTCGGGCGATTCGTACGCCTGTACACAGTATATGTTGTTACCTATAAAGTTCAAAACTGATTTTCAGATAGTACGGTTTGAAATATTACCTAAAATTAGGTTACCTATTCATTTTGGAATAAATTTCTGGAAAGCTTTCCGTCTTGCACCAGAAATTATTTCCAGTTTACTTTCCACGTCAGAGAGCATAAGCAGCATGTCAGACACTCCCGTTGCTACTGGTTTACATGCTTTTGATTATTTAACGTGTGATCAGAAACGTCAATTAGAGGACATTAAACTTTTATATGACCAGATTAGTACTGACCGAGTAGGGTTAGGTAAAACTCATCTGACTAGCCATGTAGTAAATACGGGTAACTGCGCTCCCATTAAGCAGAAATATTATAGATTGAGCCCGGCTAAGCAGGCCGCTCTCGAAAAAGAACTCGATCGAATGTTAGAACTAGGGATAGTTGAACCTTCTTATTCTCCCTGGAATTCTCCCGTGGTTATGGTGGAGAAATCTAACGGCGATCTTAGACTTTGCTTGGATAGTCGCAAGTTGAATTCAGTTTCCAAAACCGACGCCTATCCTCTTCCTTATATTAATTATATTCTTGACAACCTTCGTGACGCGAAGTATTTGACGTCACTGGATCTCAGTGCGGCTTATCATCAGATTCCCTTAAGTGATGACTCGAAAGAGAAAACCGCGTTCACAGTTCCTGGTAGGGGTTTATACCACTACAACCGTATGTGTTTTGGTCTGGTAGGTGCCTCTGCCACTATGCAGCGTCTCATGGACAATCTCTTCACAGCGGAATTCGATAACAAGGTTTTCTGTTTCATCGATGATATTATCATATGTACTAGTGATTTTGCCGAACATACTCGTCTGCTAAAGGCTGTTTTTGAAAAACTTAAAGGGGCGAACCTTACAATAAATGTCAAAAAGTCTCTTTTCTGTCGTCCAGAATTAAAATATCTTGGCTTTGTGGTGGACCGTTATGGTCTACGTACCGATCCTTCTAAGGTCGACGTTATTCTAAATTTTCCCACTCCTAAGGATGTGAAGGAGGTTAAACGTTTCCTTGGAATGGCTGGGTGGTACAGACGTTTCATAAATAACTTTTCTAAAGTAGCTCGTCCGTTGACACGCCTAACCAGCAAAAACACGGATTTTGTGTGGTCTGAAGAGGCCGATGTTTCTCTCAACCAGCTCAAGACTGCACTTGTGTCTGCTCCTATCTTGCGTTGTCCAGACTTCTCGAAACCTTTTTATATTCACACGGACGCGTCTTCGTTTGCTATCGGCGCGGTGATGACACAGAAGATTGATAATGTGGACCACCCTATCGCGTATTGCAGTAGGACACTCAGTAAACAAGAGGCCAACTACTCCGCTACGGAGAGGGAACTTTTGGCTGTCATTTATGCTTTAGAGCAATATCGCGCATATGTGGAAGGTCGTAAGTGTTTTATTGTCACCGATCACGCTTCTCTCATTTGGTTCTCTAAACTTAAGAATCCGTCAGGAAGACTAAACCGATGGTCATGTAGGCTTAGCCAATTTGAGTTTGAAATAATTCATCGTAAAGGTAAAGATCATATAATTCCTGACGCTCTTTCACGTATCCAAGTTGATTCTATAAATTTAAACGAGGTTAATGATCCTTGGTATCTCGATTTGTTTGAGGGTTGTTTCAAAAACCCTACTCTATTCCCAAACTATAAGATAGAAAACAATAAGTTGTTCAGATTATCTAAGAACAAATATAATTTAACTTCACATTTTGATTGGAAATTAGTGGTTCCCTACGAGCATCGTGAAGCTATTTTAAAAAAGTGTCATGACGATCCCACGGCTGGTCATTTTGGCGTAGCCAAAACGCATAAAAGGATTGCCGCCTTTTATGTCTGGCCAACTCTTTTCCAGGATGTCAAAGACTATGTAGATGCATGTGAAATTTGTAAAACCTACAAGCCTGTCAATGTAGCTCCTGCCGGTTTGATGGGAAGTCCCCGACAGATTTCCAAGCCTTTTGAAGGTCTCTCCTGTGATATGCTCGGACCTTTTCCTCCAGCTTACAGCAGGAATCAATATTTATTAGTCTGTTCCGACTATTTCTCGAAATATGTTATTATGTTTCCCTTGCGGAACATTCTTGCTAAAACTATATGTAAATGTATTGAGAAGGGTGTATTCCTGATTCACGGGGCACCAAAATTCTTATTCATTGATAATGGACCTCAGTTCTTGTCTAAAGATTTTAGAGAGTTAGTTGTTAAATTTAACATTCCTCATGTATTCTATAACCCCAGGTACCATCCGCAAACAAATCAAACGGAAAGGGTAAATCGAGAAATTGTTCGTACAATTGCGTCGTATGTGCGTTCCGATCATAGAAATTGGGATAAGAACGTATCAGAGATTCAATGTGCTTTAAATACTTCGGTTCACGAAGGGACTAAGTTTACCCCGTTTTTTCTTGTACATGGTAGGGAAATGATTATAGAGGGTTCAGTATATAACTCCGAGGAGGTCGTGTCTAGGTCCTCGATAACGATCGACGACCATTATACTTTTACTGACAATTTAAAGGAATTAAAAGAAATTTTCCAAAAAGTCAAACATTCTCTCAAAGTTTCACATGAACGCAACGCTAAATATTACAATTTGCGCAAGCGTCCCGTAGACTTTGAGGTAGGACAAATTATTTACAAAAAGTGTTTTCCGTTATCTAATGCGGGTAAATATTTTTCAGCTAAATTAGCTCCTAAATATGAAAAATGTGTTATTCATATAAAACATTCACCGTTGGTGTATTCTCTGAGGTCTATGTCTGGAAAAGACCTAGGTCGTTTTCATGCTAAGGATTTAGTACGTCCAGGTGAGTCTCCTCCCGTAAAGTAGGTGGGTATTCGTCCCCAGTGACATTATTCCATTGTTGTTTGTCGCGAGGTCTAATATCCGAATAAGGTTTCCATAGATTTAATATAGATATACTTAACTTAGTTTCATACGGTTTATCATTAGTGGTTTTTTTGTCATAGTTATAGTTTTGGGATCCGGATCCATCCATTCATTGTTTTAAATAAGTAGTTCTGGTAAGTTGTGGTGTCTCAGGTCAATTGTTAGTAACCTGGTCACAGTTTTAGTATATGCTTTATATCAGCAGTCTTCTCATTCTATACTAAAGATGAGCAAGATAAGTTGTTTCCATTTCCTAGTTTAAGTATCATTTTGTGTTTCAGTGTCTTGGAGTTCTTCATCAGACATAAGATGTTGTGACTTGGTTTGGCATAGGAAGTGTTTCACGTTATTTCAAGACGTCTAAACTTTACCTATAGTATTAGATAGTGTGTTAAGGTGTTTTTTTTTGTTTTTGGATTCGAGTCTCCTTATCGTTATTAAGGAAGTGAGACTTGTTGCTGCCATCGTTGGTAGATTTCGGTAGGTAGATTTTTGTAATTAGTCTTAGTTTATGTTTGTCATTCTCAACTTCAGTTTAGGGTCTATTTCCAAAATATTTTGTTTTTTTTTTTTAAAAAAAAACAAAATATTTTGTTCCCCCAACTAACGCGATACTGTAACACTTTAGGTGTTACGGGCCTTAACTTTTACCAGTAATTTTCGATTGGTCGCATCCCTATTCCTCGGCTACATCACTAGCGCGTCGACGTCATTCGCTGTTCATTCTAGCTGTCAAACTCGATCGGCGTGGATCATTTAACCAAGATGTGAGATTCAAAGTCCTAGTTTCAGGTCTTTTTCTTCACAAATCCCGTGAGTACCTGTGTCGTATTGCGGTATTTTTAGTGGTTGTGCCAACACCAGTGAATGACAAGTGTTATGTTGTATTCGTTTACTTTTCAGTTTCGGGTCGGATGCGTGGCTTGCCGTAAAGGGCCACAAACGCAAAGCTCTTGCTGCATACTTGGATATGATGATATAGCACTTATCCCCATTATATTTACTACACGAGGTGGTAACCTCAGTGTCTCCAACCTTCTTCAAGTCCGTCGGAATGGCGTGACATAACCTAAAAAACACGCGGTCGGATGTTCCCGGTATATGGCCAGCAGATAAGAACCCATGTATATGGTAAGTTCCCTTTCATCTGCTGCCTCTTTATTCGCCATGTTCTGGTCGTTTTACTAAATGTACTGTGTTTTGTTTTAGGGTTCTTCTATTTTATTCTAGTTCTACTTCAAGTTCTACTCTTACTTCAAGTTCTAGTTCAAGTTCTAATACTAGTTCTTCCATTCTTCGTATCTTCGTCTGGTTTTCAACATCGGTGGGACGTGACAGCGTGGGTCTGCCTGGCAGTAGTCGGTGCCCATCCATTGTGAAGGAAGCGTGTGCGACCCGGCTGCACGTCAGCATCATCTTCAACCTCAAGAGCCGAGACCGGAGCGTCCAGGGTTGCTTGCCAGTTTAGAGTAGCAGTTAGCCACCTATTGGTGACCTCTCTAGCTGTGCACGTAGGTCAAGCACTCAGGTACAAGCTTTCTTTATTCTAGACCGTGATCAATTCATTCTTAGTAAAATCTATAACTTTCAGAGACAGTAGGGTGTTCCGTTTATTTATAACCTTAAAGCAACCATGCTGTGTGTCTTTAACATGTGATATTTCATTACGCATGAAACCCATGTATGAGGTGTGATGTGAGTTAAGCAGGGATATCTAACTGAAGTAGAGAAATATATGTGAATATACCTATTTATATTGTTTTAATTTAACTTCTTTTTCATCCCGAAGCAATACCTTTCTAGATTTGAGTCACTAGCCTTGGCGCTCTAAAGTATAAATATAGGCAAGTGATTTTCCTCCAGGTTCGGCAACAAGGATTCACGACCTAAATTCTCATGTAAGCTAGCTGAGCATATTATTGGTTTATTTATTATTAGATAAACACCTTTAAACCTTACATACTCTATCAAACCATAAAAGATTTTTTTAAATCGGACAACTCTGTAAAATGTTATGCGTGGTCATACATAAAAAAACCCTGCTTACGAAGCTAGCGGTCCCAGATTTGACTTCTGAGTTTTTATTTCCGGGTCTTCGATTTTTTCTATCTATACTAATATTATAAAGCTGAAGAGTTTGTTTGTTTGCTTGAAGGCGCTAATCTCAGGAACTACTGGTCCGATTTGAAAAATTATTTCAGTGTTAGATAGCCCATTTATCGAGGAAGGCTATAGGCTATATATCATTCTCACATAAACCGAAGCGAAGCGAGGGCGGGTCGCTAGTTTCTCTACATAACTACGTTTATTGCCTAATAAATAATGTTAGGTAAACTTATGTGATGGTCTCTAAATAAAAAGAATAATACTGACATTGGGAGAGGTGGCGGACGCGAGCAGCGGCAACAGCCCTCCGCAGGCGATGATGAGGTTGTCCGCCAGCTGGCTGATGAGGTGGACGGTGTTCACCACGAAGATCGCGTTCTCGCCGCTGTTCACGAAGTCGATCACCGACTTGGTCGAGTGACTGCGCCAGACCTGCGACAGAAACCATCTTATGACTAATTTGAGACCGCAAAGACAATTGAAAAGACAATATTCCAGCTGTCTTCAAGGCAGAGCGTTGGTTAGTTAGTGGGTGGCGTGGCGACTACCGATCATAAAATATCTAGTAAGAATCCCAGATGTCGACTCGTGTTAGTAAAAGTACAGAGTTCGAAACGATACTAACTAACCTATAAGTAGGGAACACATTAAAATTCCGAATTACTTTTTTCCGAATATTCATTTGTCCAAATTTTCATTTTTCCGGAAGCTATGTAACGCTGGAGCTATTTTAGATTAAATTAATCATTTAATTGTCATACGTAGGTTAGGTTAGGTTTGAATTATAAGTGCTAACAAAAAGATAAATCTACATCTAAATCTAAATATAAAGATAAATTATGAAATTTCGGTATTTTGATCAATTCGGAATTATGACTCCTCGGAATTATGTAGCCCTCTAGATATTTCTATGACAAAATCCATCCACAGGTGGCGTAAATAAATTGGCATTTAGTACAGTTTAAGATAAAACAATCTCTAACTTAATATCACTCGGGAAAGAAAGTTTTTCAAGTTGTAAATATAACCTATAACGGTGTAGGTAAAGCATAATCATTTTATTATCTAATCACGCATTCACGTCAGCAGCTTTGCGCCTGAAAACACTTGCCTGTATATCAGTCTCCAGGGAGAACAGGACATCAGAGAGCAGTCTCTGGTGTATGTAGGACCAGCGAAACTCCGGGATGCGGAACGGCGGCCGCGTAGGGCCCGGAGAGAACATCGGCCGGGAGCACTTCGACGGCCGCTTCGTTTCTGTAAGGAATGATTGAACTCCTCGATAGATATGTTGTCCTGGTAGTCGAAGTAAAATTCAAAATTTAAAGTTGGATTGGATTACATTGACCTTACGTCTCGTTAGTGTCAGAGTTAATAATCAAAACGAGATAAAACGTAAAATAATTCGATTACATAGAGATCAATAAATTTGACGAGAAAGAAAATAAGTAATCCCACTGACACCAGCATAATATGTTGTGCTCATAACTCCGTAATAAAATGATGGCAGTCTCATTTAATGACTTAGAACAAGTATTTAATAAACATGCAGTTTAGTAAACTCACCAAAGTGATTAGAATCTACTTGAGTGCTAGTAGACGCACTTCGTGGCCTCTTTGGTGAACTTGACGTATTCGTTCCTTGTGACGAAACGCCTTCAGTCTTATTACTATCCTGCTTCATCTCGTCATCTCCAGGTAAACTAACTCGTCTTTTATCTCTTTCCATCGCCTCACGATTTCGCTCTTCCTCGTTTTCTTGCTCCTTCTTATTTACAAGCGAAATGTTTTCACTGATTGTTGAAATAGGCGGGATTTCCGGTGTCTTATCCTCCTCTGTTTCGTTGGTATCCATTCTTTGGCTTTCGTTTTTTGCGTTTTCTTTTGTGACCTCATCGACCTCTTCTGGGTCGATTCTTTCCACGGGTTCTTTCCGCGGGGAGTCAACTAAAAATTCACCATCTAAAGGCAGAACATTTCCTTCGTGCGGATGGTCAGACGGTATCACACGATGGTGACTATTGTCTTCTACTTCTATTAATTCACTTTGTTTCTGTTCACTCCTCGTCACTACGGAGGCTAGAATGTCAGTAATAACTTCGTTCGCGATCATTTCCGCTGTTCGCTTCTCGTCAATAATTTCCTCGATTTCTTGTTCGAAATCGTCTCGTCCGTTTGGGGTGTTGCCTTCAGAGTGCAACCCGCCTGAAATAGCACCGGAGTCGGTGTCGTCGTCGGCTTTTAACCGAACAGTCTCGAGCGCTATCGACAAGACATCGTTCACGATGTTTATCGCAATGTGCTTCGGGTCATCGCTGTCAATGTCGTCTGGAATGATTGAGTCAGTCTTATCTTGTGATCTCTTAGGACTAGTCGCTTCGCTTGGCGTTAAGTACAATTCGGACGGATCTGATAACTCAGATTCTCTTTCGTTTGCTAAATTTAAAGGATCAGCAACTCGCTCCGGACTCGCTGTCTCGCTAACCGATAAACTAGAAGGAATGCCTTCACTTTTATCAGTGTAATCATCTTTCAATACGTTTTCTCCTACGTCTCTCACAGGAATGTAATCTAGACTTCCCTGTCTCGACAGTGGTTTGTCAGTTTTTTCAGAGTCCGCTTCTATCGTTCCTAAACCGGACTCCGAGCTCTCTAGAAGTATATTTTCATTAATAATAGATTGCACTAGTTCGTTTTCCGCGCCAAGTTTGTCATCCTCATCGCGTTCGTCGACCGCGTGTTCGACTGTTTCACATTTAACACTATCACAACCGTCGTCGGGCACTGCAGTGTCTCCATGTTTAGGGCTATGGTCTTTACACACTTCACTGTAAACGGGTTCTGTAGTCCGTGCGTCACTGGGGTCTTTGCAGCCGCAGGCCTCGACCTCTCGGAGGGAGAGGCCGGTGCCGAGCTCGGTCTGCGCGGCGTGGTGGTGCGCGGGCGGCGCGGGCGCGGGCTCGGGCCGGTCCCAGCCGGAGATGGTGGAGATGGGCCGCTGCTGCCGCTCCGCCGGGTCCGTGATGTTGTCCGCGCGCCGCTGCTCATAGTGCTCGTACATCTGAGCGAATTGCAGCTTGAATTCTTCGTATGACACCTGTAAAAGGTAGTAAATATAAAATTAAAAAGTCATTACTATCTTCCGGTATTTAATTGGAGGGTCCGTACTTATCACAAGATAACGACTCTTTAGGATGATATGCAATTGAGATGTAGTGGCATTTTATTGATAAGTAATCTTAACATTTGAAGAGTAATTAAATATTTTTCTTGATGACAGTAAAAATATCCTCTGAGCTTAAGAGTTAAACTATATCTGAAAGCTTACTTACACCATACATTAAAAAAAATAGATATCTCTTCGCCTTACCAAGTAGTCCTCCGAATGCCAATATCTCTCATAAGATAAGTGTATGATTTGAGGTCTAACCTTAGAATGCACGATAGCCAGCGTGTCAACCCAGACGCGCCAACCTCCATACTCATGCTTTATGGCGTGATGCAACAACATCCTGAACAGACTGTACACCATATCTGATATCTTCTGTTCTTCCGCATTCTTCGGATGGATATAGGCTAGTGCAATCAGCCACTCCTGCCACACGGACATCTGCAGAACTGTCCGTCGGTTCTCACGGTTGTTGCTGCAGAGGAGAGTCATGTCTGACAGGAACAGCTTTTTCACTTCCAGAAGCTGTTCAGTCTGTTTCGATTGGCGGATCAACGTTGCTACCACCTTTAGGATCACTACAAGAAAAAAAAGTCGAATGTAGCTCATGTAGTGGCTGTGTTTTAAAATATTTGCCTTAAGTTTTTAGCTTACGTAAACAACTCGTACGAGTTTCAAACTCATAACAAAGGCGGTAAGTAATTATTTATTTTACAAAATAGAGAAGTGTAAGTATTTTTGTGCTTGCTTTTCAATGTCGTTGAAAGTATCTACGTGGCACTAATATTTGAATAAAAACTCTATGCTCTCTAATGATCTCAAGAGGGACAATTCACTTTTGATACTAGGATGACAGCACCGACTAAGAGTTATTACAAAAAAACTTACTGGGGTTTTCGAGGCGGAAGTGCGGCTGTGGCTCAGGATGGCTGGTGTACAGGATCTGTTGTCCCACGTGTTCGGTAAGCAGCTCATACAGCGCGTTGTAAGCTGGTAAAGCCAGCGCCTCGCCGCCGGTGCCGCCGCCCGCCAGCCGTGTGGCGAGCAAGGTGTATAAGTTGTGCGGCGACATCACGTCGTACTTGCGTCTGTTGATACACCGCTTCGTTAGATATGCTACTCTGGTATCGCGATTTATTTTTCTTTCAAAAAATCGCATTTAAAGTAACTATTAAAGAGGTCCTGCGCCTGGGCCTGCAAATCCTACTTTCATTGCTGATTACTCTAATTTTTAAGTATCTAAAGGTATAAAAGAAGAAACTGACTGCCGAAGTCTTGAAACAGCTGGAGTCTGGACCTAGGGAATTTAATTCTGCGCGTACAAAGTCAAAGCTTTCTATATAAACGTTCAAATCCGTCCATCCATTTGGAAAATACGATACAACAGACAGATACACAGATACTCGTATTTTACTTATAATACCCCGCTGTTAACTTCGGGGGTTGAAAAAAGGTACGCGGTTTTAACTTTTGATGATTGATTTCTCAAAAATTGGTTACAAATGTTAATATTATGTACAATACGCTTCTTAAGAGAGTTCGGCTGGCTATAACTATCGCCATTGCACTCGCAACTGAGTGATCTGTCACTCGTGTTTCAAATAAAAACGAAGATTGCCGAACTACATTATCAAGATCATTATCAAAATCATTAACATGAAAAAAAAACAGGTAAATTAAACATACACGAAACATCCCAGAAGTAATTGTTATCTCCCCAATAACACTAAATTGAATGAAAACCCCAACAAAATCTTCAACTTACGAGTAATAGTAAATACCCCTTAAGCTCAGCACCCCTAACAATAGTTACAATTACCGTAATCGATAGCGAGTCGAATGCTCTGTCCCCCGCACTCTATAAGAATACTACAAGGTCTGCGAGCGACACAGCATTCGACTCGCAAGTGAGTACGTTAATTGTTACCCATGGTAAGGGTAGCTAAGAGCAACAAATAGTTTTCGACTCTCAGCCGGGAATTAGCTGGTTAATGTGCTGCGTACACCGGACGAACTTACTTGTGTGTGCTCCGGCTGAGGAAGAACCCGAGAAGTTTCAGCGCCTGTAGCCTGATTAGTTGGCTCTCAGACGACAGCAGTTTAAAGATGGTGCGCACTCCGCCCTGCAAGTTTTAGTTTTAATTGATCAACGAAGTTAGTAACGTTAACGTTTTCTGCGTACAGTGAAGGAATTTCATTCCTAGCCCACTTTGGACTATGTCAAAGTGACGTCATCGATCAAAACGTAAGAGACATCTTATGATTTTATTTACAGTGTCGATGTGACAGAGTCCAAAGTGGACTATAGGAATTAAATTCCGTGACTGTACAAAGAAAACTATCAATTACAACGTTTGTTTTCGTTAATATAGTCATTCGAACTCATTTATCGACTTTCATTCAACCTGTCTTTCGATTGGCATCATAAAAGTAGGGTGATTTTTTTTGACATTAAAGTCGGTTCGGTTCCCAGGCGAAGCAAGTAATTTTTAGAACATAAAGTCTTCTTTGGGCAAAATTCATTATCTACGATATTTAAGGTACTTCCCCTTCATGTCCCATAAGTTTGGGACGCCCTGTATATAGCGAAGAAACAAAATAGTTTTTAGTGTCTTAATACAGAAATCAAGTAGTTTTGACACTAGCTCTCTCGGTAGCCAGAGCCACCGGGTAAAACCTAAGGGTCATGTGTGTTGTATCGATATATTATTATGTATAACGGAAGTCAACAAACGAGAAGTCACTAGCAATATTGAAAATTCCGACCTCTGTTACTGTGTCTGAGTTCCTAGTGATTTTGTACGGTTTCAACTCACTTTGGCGTCAAACGCGGGCACCATAGAGCTGGGATGCTCCGACATCAGGGAGATAAGCATTTGTAGGACGTCATGTAGATTTTCATCCTGAAAAATTAATGGTATTTTTATAACGCTTTTGTTCACTTGACATGTATGCAATGAAATATTAACTTTCACCCACTTCTATTCCAGTGACAAAACGAATAATTATACAACTAAAGCGACATGACAATTCCTACTTCTCCTCTGTTTTAAGGTGGTATAACAATAACATTAATAATCGCTTTTAAAACAGTCAACGACTTTGAAATGTGGGTGAATACCAGGAAAACATACCTCATGCATCGTTGTCAGGTAGTTGAGGATTGACTGAAGCTCGTCCTCTTTCACTCCGTTCCCGATCATGATGAGTTGTTTCAAAAACAACAGGATATACGCTCGAATGGTGAGAATGTCTTTGTGTGCAGGCCGCGGGCCGTCTGAAAACAGCCGAATATACGATTAAACGAATGTAAAATTTGGTTTCGTCATAAAGAGCCGTAACGACACAACTTATTTAACTTGTAGCAGAATCCATGATTTCCCTTGGCGCAGACAGGCACTAAATCGTTTGACAAGACGGGCACGTTAGCATAAAATATGTCCAAAGTTTTCTCATAAAAGATTTACCGTTTGAAAAGTAAAACTTTTAATATAAAATTATCTCTTTTCTATGTTCAGAAATAAAATTATATTTTCATAAATATTAGTAAATAATTTTCATAAAGTACTAGGCTGGCATAAATACATAGCAACTTACCTAAACCTTTGGGTGTGATACCGCTTTTTGCTCTTGGATTAACAACCCAGTAGTAGAACTTGAGCGTGTGTACTGTCTGAAGTACTGTACTGACGCGTCTAACGCTGCCGTAGATGTGCGCGTCTGCTAGGAAGTCAGTGGCCAGGTAGCAGTAGAGCCGCGCCTGTACCGCCGCCGGAGTATGCACCCACAGCGCCGGGTTGAAGAGAACGTGGTCGAGGAGCTGCCAGGTCAGGAAAGATTGGCAGAAAGACTGCGATCAGCATTGACTTTACACTGTCCGATGGTTGGTAGCACTGCTCTCTTGCTTTTATAGGACGCCACTAACTGACACATTTAGATTATTGATAAGTGTAAATAAGATTTAAGAAATAGAAAAGAACATAGTTTGCAAAATAGTAGACATTAAAAGGGGTATAAACTTGCTAACATTCAAAGGAACGACAGCAAAGGATATTAGCGATACCAGATATTTGCGTGACGTCTGTTTCACAGAGGCGGAGGTAAAGCCTCTAAGCTTCCGCGCAGCACACGAGGCATTTGTACCGCATATCTGGTCATGTCTGATGTGTAAAGCTAAGGGGGTGAACGGCAGGGAGCCATATCCTGTGATCGGTGTGAAAATAATACATCTGTGGAGTGGGGGTGGGACTAGAGATCTGTGTTCTAATTCATAAACTTTACTCGCGTAAAAAACCTTATTTAAATCCCTTGAACCGTAACTTACAGAAAACCTCATAAAGTTTGTGAATTATCTGATTGGAATAAACGAACTTTGTCTGGCACGGATAATCTAGACTATGTAAAAGTTTTTATGGTCTAGTCTTTGGACAAAGTTCGCTTTTTCCCTTTTTTAAGTGGGGGTGCGCTAAACGGAGACGCAAGAGTCGTGAGGAAGCAAGAGGAACATGCGCTAACAACCATCGAGACAAACAGTGGGACCAGGCCAGGCCTGAGGGGCTCGCACGGAACGCAACGACCTTCATTCGAGGCCCAAATACTTTCAAATTGCTTACCCAAGCTAATTTAAAACTCTTTGGGTAAACAATTTAAAACTCTTCTCAGGTATAACTTTGCGATTCCATTCGAGCAAAATGGTACAAACTTGACAAAACAAGACAGAAATGTGATTTATAAGACAAAAATTAAAAATAAACAGTCGCCTTAGCGAAGGCGTAGTCAGGAAAATATGACTTGGCTGATTTTTGCATTAAAAAAAAACACCACAAACAGCCAAATAATGTTTCCCAAACTTTTACTGTATCATAAACAGACTCCCTTTTCGTTTTCCAAATGCGCGTCAAAAATTTAATTAATAATAGAAACCCCATTATACAATCAAACTAAAAATTTCATCAGTTGGACTAATTAATGAATTGTCAAATGATGTCGCTTGATGCCGCATCGCCAATTCCTTTGATGCGATCGATGTCCATTGCGTTTGCCCACTAATGAATTACTCTGTTAATCCGATTAAACCGTTCGATGGTTCTCGCCACACAAATCATCGGCGATTCATCATTCATCAGTGCTCGCTATGAGCACTATCGCAAAATACAATGTTTAGGCAAAAAACACCAAAGTTTCAATTACCTATCTTGAGTACAAATTGAAATTGCCCATTCGCCGAGGGCTGTGCGAAGCAAGCAGAGGCCCGTGATAAATTTATTTATAAAGGCAATTTCCTTGCATGTTTATGGGAGGTTCTGAACCCTCCCCTCACCAACAGATTTTAGGGTGAACTGTGATTTAATGGCTAAAACATAAGCACCCTATCCCGCTAAAGTGCATAATCACCTTTGTTTTATAAGAGAGTTAAAATATACCTGTTTTAACAGTAGGTCGGAATTAGGGGAGCAGCAAGTGACAAGATGCTTGGTGAGATGGAGGAAGGAGGCGAGCGTCTCCGGTGTGAGGTGGTCCCGGCTGCAGCGCTGCAGCATGTGCGAGATGACCAGGAACCCACGACACTGCAGCATGTGCTGTTGCACCGTCGCGCACGACTCCACCAGCGAGCACACGAAGCCGAGCAGCTTAGAACTAAGGGAAAACACGTACATACGACACCAGTTAAAACAGCGTGTCTTGTAATGTAATACGTTCCTGGGAGAGTAAAGCATAAGTAGCTCATTTGCAGCAAAATAGGTTGAGTATCACAAATACTGTTGTTTTTTTCATTACTATGAACAAAAACGGTGACATGAACTTAGTTTTCTAAATGCCATTGCTCAAATATTTTTTTCTGTTTTTCTTTAAAACAGAAAGTCAAGATATCCCAGATGAAGCACTCTTTCAAACTGGTAAGTAAACCTAAACTTTGATACAGATTCTCATTTTTATGGAAAATACCTAATTCAGAATAGATAATATCTTTTTCGGATCTACTTCAAGGTACGTGACCTTGATTAAATGCTAATGATTTTATTTTTTAAGAAACATGTACCTCTGAAATTAATGTATTAAATTACCATTCAATCTGTATTACGTAGCCAAGCAGTGAAAAATCTGACGAAAACATCAACTCAAAGGAGGCCATTTTTCTATTTTACGAGGCGAAATCCCTTTTCAAAGAATTCAAACATTGCTCACTCGGGACCGGTAGTCTAATAACATCACAGATGCCGGTGTGCATAAGTTTAATCCCGCATTACCTTTGAAGCGAGTTCGTTTAGATCGGACTCGTCGAACTGTGAACGGGTCGTCGCGCAAACTGCGTCCTCCCTATAGCAACGACTCCATTCTACTATACGAGACATACGCAATCACAAATCCTGTTTTAAATACAACTTACTGAGAACCGTACCTATATAGTTTTGGGTCTGAATTTCATCATTCAAAAATTCGAAACAAGGAACAACATTGAACCTAGATATATTATGTATTGAGCTACAGATGCAGTGAATAATCCTTTCCCATCCCTTTCTCAATTAGCTTCAGTACCCACCAATAAGCCAGCTAAGAAAGCAAGATAAATACGAAGTTATCCGACCAAAAACGATGGGAAAGGATTATTCACTACATCTGTAACACATTTACATAAAGGTGACCTTGTCATTTCAAAGACAGGTGCCAAAGCACAGAATTATCATTTTATGGCTGTTAAATACACCCACGATAGTTTAATGGAATCAATGAGGATCATAAACAGTTTACTGCGAAATTAACCAGAATTTAATAACCAGCCGCGATAACCCCGATGCAAATGTGTCCCCGCCAATGTCCATAAATCTAGTCGGTTAAGCGGAGTCGACACCAGGCAATTAGGGGTAGCTAGGAGTTAGTTTATAGCTCTTATTACCCAGGCGCCTCGAGATGGGCCCCGAGTTTCAGAAGCGATTGAGGACCGACAGTGAAAGTGCATTTAGCCGAGTAATGCGACCGAAGCTACTTGGAATATTAATGAATTTGCGGCAATCGGACTCAGCCGGGGAAATTCGCACTAAGCCCAACGATGTACTGCGTGGTGATTTACTTCTGAATAGTTATGAAACACCGTGGGAAATTAATTATGTTCCGTTTGGAGCTAACGATGTACAATGCGGGTAGAGAATTGTGATATTAAAACTTAACACGAATCACATCCCAACTTTCATGCATGTATAACCGGCACCGACAAAGATAAATCAAGTTTACGTCTAAAATACAGTTTGATTTGTCTATTTAAATCAAGTTGAATATATTTATCTGACAAGAAAGTCCTTTACATTTTGGACTACCTAGAGATGTATCCACTTTTGGACCGTATAACAATTCAATAAGACTATTTGAAGTCTACTGAACAAATAGAGTCGAAAAGTCGTAAAGGTGTTTTTTGGCGTTATAGCGTTGTCTATACAATTGTGCGGTCGAGTGTAAAATAAAGTACCAGGACAACATACCACAACATGGGGTCTCGCTTGGGATCTGTAGCAGGCGCGTCGTGTTGCAAGTCGAGCTGGGCGAATAGCGGGAACAGAACCTGCACCCCGCCTATTGAGTTCAGCGCGCTGTGTATTGAATGCGTTACGACAGCTTTCACTTCCTGTAGAAACAACAAATTGTTACTTTATCTTCCATCATAAGAACCTGACTATGTATTATATCTTCCTAATAATCCTACTAATAATACAAAAAAAACTAAAAGCATAGGGTTTTACATTTAAAGGTTAAAACCATCCAAAATTATATCTAGCGAAAGTGATTTAATAAATGTATTGTATATACACACAATTTGCAGTTGGTGTAAGAATATGTATTATGTAACTATTAGATAATTATGCGATAACGTTAACAAATTAAGTGGTTAATTACAATCCGTCGGCTAAGCCTATTCACAGTTTACTTTTTATTGTTAGGATGTCTAACAAACAAAACAGATAGTAGGTAATTTAAAAAATTATCATTAAATTCTGAAGAAAAATGTTAACGACACGCTTCTTTCTAATGCTAAAAAAACGAAATAAAAGTAAAACATATCAGAAAAAGTCCCCCAGTACGATTTCAAAGGTACATTCAATGAAAAGATTTCCCATAGCGACCAGGGTAGCATGAAATGAAGAGAAGTAATTTACCTGTAGCATCAAAGCATGTGGCGTGTGGACGAAATACGACACGTTGCCTTTGGGAGCTGACTGGAGACAAAGTTGCCCGTCGGTCGCCACCGGATTATACATGAACACTATAGCCGACGACAACTTGCCGTCGTATAGAACCTGTATAACATCAAACGTAATTATAATAGACGTACAAGGGAAAAGTTCTAACAATAAGCCTTTAAAATTTGCAATAAGTTGGTACAATGATTTTAATTATTCCTCCGGGTAAACATTATTCATGAATGTTTGAGTTGCGAAATTGTAATGAGGGGAATGTATGTTTAATAAGTCAAAAGGTGACTTTGTAGTCGAAATGGAAATTAATTTAAATTTTCAATTCGTATTCAATGTGATTTTACCTGGATTTGAATACATATTTTATAAAACGTAAACAAAACAGGGATTATTACTGAAAACACCGATAAAACATCATACCAAATAAATCACAATAGAAAATATGCATGGAGGGATTTCAGCAAATAAATTCACACTATTTCTTTGTTATTGCGTTTTTTCATCAATCCCCCGTTTTGACAGAATTATCAGGAATTTTAAATCCATGCATATTTACGGGAAACCCACTCAATGAAAAATATGCACTTTTGATTGCGTAGGCTTGCTTTTTTTACATAAAAACATCCATATTTACATGCAGCAACATTACAATAACCAAGAGCACATAAATATTAAAGGTGTTAGTCTGCTTCAAGACAACTACGACGGGAGGTAGGTATTTACTTTCATCATGCATATAGTATTCACATTACAAGAGGCAACCGCCTAAGTACCTACATTACACTTAAGTAAAGGTACTTGTGAAAAAACTTTTTTTGTAAAGCTACGTTGTAACATAATATTTTTCCTCAACCAGAATTCTAAGGGATACCTCTGCTCTGTTCGTAATTAGCAGGTAGCAGATAAACAAAACAAAATTCAGCAAGCAAAACAAAACACAATCTAACCAGACACAAAGGTAAACATCGTAACCCGAGCCAAATGTACCAGGATAACATTACCAACTCAGAGGTGAGTCCAGAGAAATAAGCACATTTGTTACAATAACACGGCTAAAAGGATGTAAGGGTTGGCACGATTTTTCATAATAAAATACGTGGCGTGTCAGCTCATACATAAAATAAAAAACTTGTTAAGTAAACCACATACCCGGCTCCGCAGCATTACCATTTTATGGTAAAAAGTTGAGAATTTCCCGAGGCATCTTGCCAAAGAAGCTATAAAAACTACAGAGGATGCCGTTACTTAAGAAATTATGAATATTTAACTACTTCAGCAAGCTTCGCTTATTCTAAGAGCTATTAAGAATAAAATAAATGTAATTTCTACATTCATTCTAAGATAAAATACCTGAATCATTAGTTTGAATTAGATCAATGACCAGGAGAAAAGCATTGTGAGGAATAACAGCAGCACCCCTAGGGCAGCGATAACTCGTTGACAGTAAGCCATTCGGCCGGTAAGCCCGTTCGGGTTACTAAGTACGCGGGATAAGTGTTACCGACACTGAATTACCTGTGTGTGGACGATTTAGTTTCAATGGAACATGGGATACATTGTCCATAACGTTAATGGTGAGTTTTAGAGACAACAAATAAGTTTTTCCAGCAACCCTTTCAACTGTTTTAACATTATATTTCCCTACGAAATATTTTTACTCTTTGGAATTTCAACTCTTCATCCGCAGTATTTGAACTATGCGAGCTTGTTGTAGTCTCCTTTTCACCAACGATTGAAGGACGCTTAAAATTGTTTAAAAACCCGTATACGAGCGTCAGTCCAATTTGCTTTATTCTGAATCAGGGCTGACCATACGAACATTTTGGAATGAATTTTATTAAAGTCCTGTGAAATGTGTGAAGTCTTACAATCTTAAACATTATACAGTGTGTTACCGGCATGCGGGCATTTATTCAAACTGCCGATAATATGTTACTTTAGCAATTGTTTGCAAGTAGGTATTATCAATTAAAAATAATTAAAATAACTTCACAATTAATTTTCTTACATACTGACCATTTTTAATGTAGTGCATGTGCTGCGTGTTCATCGTTAACAGTATTGCTGTTGCTTGGTACAAGGCATGTCGTGGTACGGGGGCAAATCATAATAATCAAAGTATCCGTCGACTGTAATTTATACTTGTCAAATCGCTGTGCTTTACATTGCTGGCAATTTAAATTTTGTTAGAAAGTTAACAAAGCCTGAAAAGTTGTTAATTAATTAAATTAATGTCATAGTTACGTTACAGATATACGTTATTTTAACCTACTTTAAAAAAAGCCAGGGTGCTGGTAACACACTGTATAGGTATTTCTCATAAATATTGTACATGATAGCTATCAATATGTTTAGGAGTCCCTTAAACTTTGATAATAATAGACATTAGTGTTACATGATAAAAGGTTAGTCCTGCCCCGAGCAATTTCTGTCTCGCATTCACAAGAAGCTTTATGCACGTGCCGACTGCATAGCTCCTGCGACACTTTGATGCTCTGGTACAAGTTAAGTGATCGCCCGGCTGCATACGTCTGCTAACTAGGAAACTTCCCACGTCGCGTCTCGTAGTTTAAATAGGACAAGTTTCGGTCATAAAATGGAGTTCAGGTTTGCTATAAAATACCTTGCAATTTTATACCCAGCATAAAGTACCTACCTATCAAGAAATAAGACCATTTTCGCATGGAATTCAAACCAAATCCGAGAATTCCATCATCGTCATAGATCTAGTGTCAACTGTCCACTCTTACAAATTAGAACGTAGATATCGTTTTCATGTCATGTCATGCAGATTACGTCTTCCACAGAACTCCATCAAGATGTACCGTAAAACGGGGTGAGTTGGGATTAAGAAGTGAGAGTGACACAACTTAAAATAAGTCATAACTTGTTACAAATAAGCACAATTACTAAATGGACAATAACTTTACGTTACGCTTTATATTAGATTGTGTCTGCGTGCTACTACAGCTACAAAAGTGCAAAAGTGTGTCACTTTCCGTCTCTTCACCAAGCGGTTCCAACGGAAGACCAGTGCTGGCTTTACGGCTAGCGAATGCAGAGTTGGGACCGTTTCGCAAATGTTTCTGTGTCTTATTTTTTGTATCTATGTACCTAATGTTGTTTTGTATTGTTACGAATAAATGTCTCTTTATCTTTATCTTATCTTATCTGGCCTAACTTAAAATTGTTCAAAAACGAGGACGAAAATCGTCTACATAATCAACAAAGACTTCGCCGCCAGAATTGTAACTTAAGTGGTGCATTCGCGTTGTGTGACGCGAGTTTAACATGTTCTGAGCCAGAACATAATTACATTTGCGTCAGAGACCGGGTTAATCAGAGCCGGTTGTAGGATTATCCATCTAGATTACCTTCGTGCAGTTGGCACTACGTTAAACGCATCTTCATGCTCGGATTAGGGTAGTCTGTTACGGAATAAAGCTAACGTTGCACAGGGAATACAGTGTTAGGTATCGAGTGGATAACCCTTGAACTACGGATAGAGGGCACTTAGGACGTTATGAAAAAGCTAAAATAGGTTTAGTAAAAGTTGCACGGTTTTCGAGATATTTTTTTAAGCAACTAAAAGTTTTGAATTCTACGCCCGGGATACAAAAAGTATATACTTATCGGGAAAAATGTGGGTGGGCGTGTTTTTTTTTTTATATTTTAGCATTTTGATTTTAGATTAAAAAGTCAAACATTATTTTTAAATTTTCTATAAATTGGTGTGTTTTCAAGCTTATTGGCAATTAGACGGTAGTGTATTTTTTTTTCACCATGAGAGTTGAAAGTTCGATCAATGTACGATTGAAAACGCAAAAATTAAAATTAAGTAAATGATAATCGCAAGATTATCATTATTTTAATCAGATGTAGTCTCATAAAAATGGTGATGCTTATCTGATAAGACAAGTATTCAAGAATAATAAGAAAAATGAAAATTTAAAAAAATTTGAATGGTGCTATGATCAAAACATTGAACAATGTGTTCATTTTCGAAAAAATCCTAAGAGTCCAAATATCTCTAAAATCGTGCCGAACCTATTTTAGCTGTTTCATAACGTCCTAAGTGCCGTCTATCCGTAGTTCAAGGGTTATCCACTCAATACCTAACACCCTGTATACTCGTAGCAATTTCAGAAGCAGTCCTAAGATCCAAGTTGACAGTGACGCTGGCTCGGCTGGCGCGGTACTTAAGTAAATCTATTTATCTTCGTCCCCGACGGATCGAGGTCTAGACCTCAGTTAGCCTAATACCGTACTAGCGTACCCTGGCTTAAGTGCACTCTCGCAAAGTACTTTTAGATTAGCCCAGTGTGCTAGGAAATGTTCTAGCAACCATTAAAACAGAATCCAGATCAGCTTGGATTATTAAGAACCCGCTAGTCGAAATACGAGCTCTTTCAAAATGTATAATAAATTAGGCCGCGTTACCCTCTTCGCTGCAAACGATCAATACGACAAGGCCCTCATAAATATTACTCAAGTTTGAAAATTTCTATAAACAACAAGTAAATCCGGTGAGGGCAACAAGTTTGAAATAAATTCCAGCGATGGATGTAGGAATTTAATAAAATATAAGAGCCTCGAGTACTAGGGGAACAAAAGTCGGGCGGGGGTGGTCCCATCTCGTTACCGAGATTGTGTTTACACAAAAGTGCACGCAACGCAACTAGCTCGGGGACCGCGATAAGCTACACATTCTGAAACTTTAGAGTAATTTTAAACGTAGACTCTATTCTACTCGGCAAAACCATAATGCTTTTGATATGTTATCGTATTGTTTTTTACTCGGCCGCCATTACTGTCAACTAAATAATAGATATAATAACGTTGACAATACGATAACACGTCAAGAGCTATGTGTTTTTACCAAATAGACTAGTGCATAGAAAATCAATAATAAAACTCAAACTAGGGAAACATAACGCCTCTAAACCCTCCCTGACATCAAAAGATTCTTAGCTTAACGGTTAAAAAGGCATAATCAAAAACTCTCTAATTTAGCTTACACAGCACCAATCACGGCTCAAACTTGCACTGCACGGCAAACGGAATTCAAAAATACTTCCTCTCGGAGTTCCAACATTCACGTGCCCAAAGTCAGATGTTTTCTGAAGTGGAACTTTCTAGTTCCTCTTGATATGAAGTTTCGTGCCACGGACACCGGAGCGCGCGGAATCCCGACAACTATTCGTCAGAGGAGTTCGTTCAAAGTTCATCTTCACAACGAAAGTAGAAAGATCTGAATAACTTATTTGTAAAGGCAACAATGTGTAAGAATCTCGTAAATGTTATATTAATTAAGTTTTGCAGCCTCATAAGACAATTTCGTTTGAAGCGTGTACGCGTTGTCATAGTCACCAAAACTCGCGCATAAAGTCACGACAAACAACAAATTTAATTAATAGTCTTTGTAATATTAACACTTAATATGCAAATTGGAACTCGAGCATGCTTCTTCAATACATGAAAGCCTGGTACACCTTCAAGCGGTTTGATATTAGTTTTATTCCAAAATTTAATCTCAAAGTACCGCCAAACATTCCTCAAGTAATATCAACTGAAGTTCATCATACAGACCTTGTCAGAAACTTTTTGCATCACAAGAAAGAAAGTCAAAGTCTACGAGAATCTTCGAAATTATATTAAAAAGTTTGATACGTTTGAGCCGACGTGCAGGAAATGCGAATGTAGAATAACCGTGTCGCTAGCCGCTTCGTGGTACAGTAAACGTTGCTAGTAGCGAAATACGTTCGGAAACATCTCATTTCCCATTTCCTTAATTACTTTATCATTCAAAGGAGTAAATCCAATTTAAATGTAGCTAGGTGTGGGCCTGGGTCAAGGCTATTATCCCCGAATTTCTATTCTCCGGGGAAAGAAAGCTTAACGGAGTAATGAAAACCTCATTTTAAGAGACGCCCGGTCGAGTTTCCGAGTTTCAGCCCATTAAAACAACGTCAACTAACTGCACAAAAATACCCAAATTCGTAACGAGCCTCTTGAATAACATTAATACTAGGTAATTATTCTCAAAAAGTTAAGAGATTAATTTCATGGGGATCACACATTTTTCAAATAAGCGAATAGGTGTCCAGAGGCAGAATATTTATAAGTGAAGCACATGCCGGGCTTAGGCTAATCGGGTCGCAGCTCCGGCACTCTTCCAAATTCAATTAATTTTTCGGGTAACTTTTAATGACCACAGACCGAACTAAATGAAAGACAAACAGACGTACGGCCCCATTCAAATATTAAATTCTACCGGAGAAGTAAACTCAATTTGAGCCAAGTTCGATTGCGTTATGGAAAAGAAAATGCCACGAAAATTGAAATTAGTTGCGTCCCGAAGTTCCCTCTCGGTTTGAAGGCTTGCAAATTAAACCGATGGACAAGTTGGGGGGGGGGGGTGGTAGCTGGTAACTTGATTAGGCGACTGTGCGTCTAGCCGGTGTTGTCAACTACGGACGTGTTTTCTTGGGGGAGCGAAGTTGCCGCCGCCGCGCGGACGCCGCACCCGGGACATCCGACACGCAGTTGAATTCGACTTTCTATTACGTTTTGCTACAAGGATACTAGGAGCACATAACTCAGAAGGAGGTGTGGTGGATGCTGTGATGATGTGTGTATTTCTATTGTCTATTATTTACTTTGTGTTTAGTGGTGCCATGTCTCTTTATATTCGACAGAGCAATTAATTAATTTCGTAAATAAAGTAGTACTTCCCGATGCGATTAAACGTGAACATGTGACGGCATGCAGTGAAGTGGGGGGGGGGAGTGAATACGCGAAACTTTGGACAGGACTGGCGCTAAGCGGGAAACTTCGGTCGAGCCGTATCGCACATACCGACCTCACATTGTCAGTAGAACGAGCACAATATATTCCATATTTTATGAAGAGTACATATTTAAGAATACCATTGTTCTATAGAATAAAGACTGTTTGCGACATTCAAATACCTTTCGTATTAAATCACACTACCCCAAAACGAGCCACAACGTTATATTAAATAAGAGAAACCCTTTCGCAACCTCAGCTGTTATTAGGGGATGTAATAAAGCTGTTAATTTGTATTTATCTGACCAGAGAACAACGGGGTAACTAATAAATAACTTTACAGTTTAGGTTGGAGTCGGAGCAGTTTCGGTTGGTCTAGCCAACGGTGCGGGGCGCGGGGGGAGAAAACAAATGACGGTACATTAGAATCGGAACAAACATTAGTTAAATCCATTTCCGACAATGTGCATTACATTGTAAATTTTGTAACTACAGCTAGCGGGATACAACTAATATATTATTGACGACGCACTGGCCTAGTGGGTAGTGACCCTGCATACGAAGCTAGCGGTCCTGGGTTCGAATCCCGGTCAGGGCAGATATTTGTGTGATGAGCGCGACTATTTGTTCCTGAGTCATGGATGTTTTCTAATGTATTTAAGTATATATTTCTCTATGTAAGTATTTATATCGTTGTCTAGTACCCACAGTACAAGCCTAGAGCTTAGTTTGGGACTAGATCAATTGGTGTGAGATTGTCCCCTTATATTTATTTATTTATTTTTTATTTTTATTTATATTGACAATGTAATGATCGTTTGAACGATATTATAATGCATCCAAACTTAGCTTCTTAATCGGGTTACGTTTTTATACATACCATCGATTTTTTATTGATAAATCTAAAGGTAAGGTTACACGAGCTCTTTTATTAGCAATTTATTGCTGACAATCTATGGACGTCACATTATAGTAAGACGGCTATTGTTGCCGGCTATAAATCGCCGTTAAAAATCGCTTACCGTTAAGAGACAATGCTGCAAACACAATAGGTATCTCTAAATAACAAATTTCGGTGGACACTGGCGCTTTGCCCGGATTAACTTCAAAGATTATTCGCTCTACCCTTGTTGATTCTTCGCAGGCCGAGTGGGGGGGAGTGAAGACTCATTATCTTTGACACTTTACCCCATGCGCCTAATGAAATACCCACCTCTTTTATACGAAACCCACCAAACATGCAAAATACCTGCATTTTAAAAGAGAAGAGGAAACACTTGTTACCAGGAGCCCATAACGTTAGTGATATAAGAGTTAACGGGCGGTCGCAATGAGCGACACCAAGCATCTTACGTCGTGAATGTTTTGAGTCGGGTCGTGCACCAGGTCGCCGTAGCGGTCGATGCGAACCTCTGCAGTCGGGAGCTGCGTGGGACACTCGGAGTCGAAGCGGAACTGACCCTGGTACCACACATGAACAGTAGCAAGGGGACATCACACGTGCCATGACGCTACTTCGGTGACAAACATGTGCCCTTACATTTGCAACTTGGTCAGCGATTATGCTAGTTAAAAAAACATTCTTAGTTTAAACTAGAATAATCGTTCTCCAATTAAAACAATACAGAAGCGACACAAACATTTAAATTAAATAAGAGCGAGCGGCGCGACATGCTTACACGCTGGCATGCTTCAATATCTACGAGCAGCGACGCATGCGCGGCGGCCACTTCTCGCGCCTCGTCGGCCAGCCGCCGCCCGCGCGGAGTAGAGTCTTCTTTAACTACTACGCATGCTTCTTCAGTTTCAGGCGCCTTGGTATCTTCTGGCGAAGCGAGAACTGGGGTCTGAGGTTCAGGAGGCTCAGGGATAGGTTCGGGGGTGGGGGGGACGTCGGCAGTTTCAAGCTTGGGCGCGGCTGCCTCGCTCACCCTTTTATGGTTCTCCGGCAAGCTGATGTTGCATTCGTTGTCGAATCGGAATTGACTCTGTGTCCATCCATCGGTTAGCAGTAAACAAATTTCATTTTATTAGCAATTGAACTGTAATTTGTAAGGGACGCTTATCCACCATCAGTTTAAGCTGACATTTTAAACTGTTCAGTGAAAACTGATCGCGGATAGCGGGCTTAACTTGCCAAGAAGGTAAACTCATTCCAACTTGGGAACTTAATTAAGTGACACCATCACACTCTCAGTCAAGAGCTGATTCGTTAGATTTCTCCAAAATTTAATAGTAAATAATGCTCCTCTGCTCACCTTATATCCTGGTCCTAGCCTGTGCATGGCGCAAATCTGGTGTGTGGTGAGCGCCTCGCCGAACAAGTAGATGGCCGCCATCTGTCCGCAGAAGACCCGCTCTTCGTCCAACTCAGCTGTGGCACCGATGTAGCATTTGTCGAACGGCTACAACAAACAAACAAACATAAGCGCCTATAATCCATTTCGAAGCGCCAGGAGCGATCGACCGCGGCGAAGAGCTTAAGAATTCCTTATAAAATCCCTGCCCAAAATCCCGCCCATAGGTTGCTCATTTATAAGAAAAATAAAAAAAGTAATTTTGTGTAAAGCCTCTGTATAAATCCGACCCGAAAAATCTGTAATTAAGCCGGAGTGGCCGGCGTCCCAGGAGGTGCGGGATTAAATATAAATAACTACGAGGTTTCCCGGAGATCGGGAGATATTTAGAAGCCAATAAAAAGACGGATTTTCCGTTCGCTTTCGGGGAATGGGAGCGGACCGGCTGTTCGGAGGATTGCCAGGGTTAAATACGATGAGCATAAACAGAATGAAGAAAATGCAAAGCAAATTCCACGATATTGTTGTGTGTTAAAAGCGTGAAATATGTTAAATGTAATAAACGTTGCGGAGGAGGAGGGGGTCTCCGCGGCGCTCCGATAAGCGGGCCTCGACGAGTTTTCATGGAGATGACTGCATTACACGTGAGGCCCAAGCGCGAGCTTACTAGCCGCTCCTATATTTTAGCTTGCAGGTTTCTTTTCCATCGAGAGCGGGTCATAATCTTTTTCATTCTATTTGCTACTAAATATTTGGTGCTATTTTACATAAGGCTCCTGTCATTGCTTTGATATGCTTTACTAGAAAAGTCAAAGAGAACATACGAGAAAAGCCATTATTTTCTTTATAACAGACTTCAAAAAGGCGAGGAAGTTCTCATCTGGTCGCATTTGTACTTCTCATTATGTATCCTAATCCTAATCTATAGAGCCACTCCATGTCTTTCCGTGGATGTCGTAATAGGGGACTAAGGCTTGTAGTACTGTTAGGGAATGGGCACATCTTGGCCTAATTGTGCTAAGTGTGGTTACAGAATTATTAACAAGTTCGTAACGTGTATCTTAATCTTCACAGTACAGGACAATACGAGGGCTTTTTGCTGCAAATAAGCTTTAAAAGAAAAACCAACCATCCTGTATAATTAAGCACGTGTTATTACTTATCACATATTTACATAGTAAAATTATTTTTTGCGATACGGTAGCGTAGTAAGGGCACGAGCGGTAACAGTGTGTCTAAATCACAGAAGATGATAACAGTCACAAGTACTGACACATTTAATTATATGTCGGTAGTATTTCGTCCCTTTACTTTCTCAATCTCGTATCTGATCTTATAGTTAGATAGGCCAGTAGTCTCTAATCGTTAGAGAACATGAGTGCTTTTCCTATCTATGATCAGATATATTACTATTATCCAAGTGCATCGCAGGATCAGTTAAGGGATGCAGAGCCCAAGGGCGTCAAGTCAAGACATGGCTCGGAGAGAACTGTCAAAAACTTAGCATTTATAAAACACCAACGACCCGCCCTCGTTTCGCTTCAGTTTCTGTGAGGTTTGGTGGCGCCGGTACACAATTCAGTTTGTTTTATACATAATAACGTAAGAGATACGTTTCTCTCTATCAGAGTTCTATGAAAATCGCATTAAAATCCATGGCGTAGTTTGAAAGATCGAAGTAAGATACAGTGGGACAGACGGCTGGACGCAACCTTGTTTTATACTATGTAAAAAAGAAATAAAACCAGTGAAATCATTCAAACTAGACGAAGATTTCGCTTTAAGACATATCATCTACATAAGTTGCCTAGTGCCAATTTTTCCTACCAAAAACTACGTCTGTAGTTGTGAGCAATTCCTTTACGTAGAGTAGAACTCAAGGAGGCGTCAATTTCTTAACCTCACTAAAGCCCTGAATTCCTGGTATATGTCGAACGCTCCCACTAGCCTTCTGAGCCAACGCTAAGCGACACACAAGCCGTTTTGTTCTCAATTCGTTACGCAGTAATGGCATGTAAATTCCTATTTACGGGTAAAACACTCCACTGTTTAGTCTAAAGGGAGACTTTCGACACGCGAGACGCTTAACTATATAGGCTTATCGAGTTGCAGGTAGGCGATACTAGGGTATAAGAGTTCAAGAGATCCTTTATGAATTTGAAAAGTTTTTAGTACTTAGTATGAAAAATACACGCAGGCTTTTAGTTTTAAATATTGAAAGTCACGACTCGAATTTATTTGACCTATAACGTTTTTAGTTTTTTTTTATAGATGGTTAATTTTTCATACTTCACGTCACGTCTTAAAGCGCGGCATGATAGTCCCAGTATTTAAAGTTTGAGATTGTATTCCACTAGCTGTTGTCCTAGTGTAAGATCCGAATAGGGACGACTTTCACCCAGCTGTTTATTCGATAAAAAGTATTTTTCTCAAACATGCTCGGAAAGAACGGTTTTCCGATTGAAACACAAGGACGGAAAGTGCCTCATTTTACTCCTAGGAGTAAAAAAAACCATATGAAAACCCTTTCCGTCCATGTCCATATTGTTTATTAAAAGTGCTCTCTATTGCATACAAAAATCGAAAGGAACGTGAAAAAAATCCCGCACACCCAACTTGTGGGTGCAGTGTGGGCCGGCGGCGGTGCGTTGTGCGTGAAAGTATATTAACTATAATACGCGTAGTTTTCACACAAACATTCTCTCCGATTTTGTCATAGGTTTTAAAAAATACTTGTAATTATGTATTTGTATCATTTCCTCGCATTATTTGAGAAAAGCATTATATTTGCCTCGGCGGAAACGAGGATTTCCTGACTCGTATTTTAGCAGGCCTCGCTATTGCTCGGCCTACTAACCACCTCGTCAGGAAATCCCTTACTATCCGCGCCTAGGCAATAATGTACTATTATATCAAATTTAATATGGTAAGTAATGTATAGCGAATAGGTTGTATGAAAAATTTCAGTCCAGTACAAAAATAAATAAATCAAAATTAACTTTTATTTAAATGGAAATTGCTTGTTTAATATACTAATTACATACTAATCGAAAGTTGAAGCCTATAAAATATGCAAACGTTAGGTTTAGTGCAAATTATTAGTACCGACTTACCTGTTTTTACCTACCTACCCAATAGTTATGGTGGGAAAAAATAGTCAACCTAACGTATGCATATTCTATAGGCTTCATACTTTCGATTGGTATGTAATTTGTCTATTAAACAAGCAATTGCATGTCCATACATACATACATTAAATCACGCCTGTTTCCCAGAGGGGTAGGCAGAGACCACTTCTTTCCATTTGCTACGATCTTGACAAATTTCTTTCGCTTCTTCCACATTCATACATCGAGTCATACACGCACGTCGGTTTCGGGTACTTAAGATTCGGCCCTTTTCCAGTAGGTATATCTCCGTTTTCACTCGAAAAAGTACGCCCAGAGCAGCCCCTTCCAATTGATTTTTAAATTTTTAATTAATTATACATAAAAAAAAACAGCCTACTTTCGCCATTTATTACTTACCATATAAAATTTGATATAAAACACTTTTTATCGAATAAACAGCCCGGTGAAGGTCATCTATTCGGATCTCCTACTACCCGTGACTCCGTTCACGCCGAAGGTGCTTATCGATACTCGCGGTAAAAAGTACCCTATGCCCTTCCTCGGGTTTCAAGCTATCTCCATACCAAAGTTCATCGAAATCGGGTCAGCGGTTAAGCCGTGAAAGAGTTACAGACAGACAGAGTTACTTCCACATTTACCCCCTTACTTATAAACGTGGAATAGTTTATTTATACCATGCTTTGTCCTTATCTGTAATTGTGACATTTGCATCTGTCAGAAAGTGACAAAGCATGGCATAAACTATTCCAAGCTTATGCCACGTTTATAAGTAATGGGGTTAGAGTATTAAAATAGGGTATGGATTGAATTCTAAAAGCATTCAGAAAATTACATTGATTAAAAAACTAAAGAAAACGCTTGTTTTATAACAAAAAATATGTTTTTACTCATTTGTTTTTCCTTACACAGGGTTTAAAAGATGAAGAGACGGTTTCAAAAGTCTATTTTAAACTTTTGAGCAATCAAAACCCATAAACCGTCCGCCAAGTCAAACGCTTAATTACTAAGTTTCTATAACAAATAACAAGCAACGTGAGCCGTCATCAACTCACCGAGCTACTTCGACTTGAGGTACCCTTTGTAACAAACTCCGTGTGAGCAGAGAGCTTCACTTGCAGTGTCTTTAAATTTTAAAGTCAAGAGAAAAAAAGTCATATGGTGTTTATGAAAAAACCCAACAACGACTGTTAAAGCACACAATTTTGTCATGTTACTCGGTTTAACAATCGAAAGAGAAGGTTGATATTAACAGCTTAAAATAAAACGGAGAAATACTGGAAAAGGGCCGAATCTTAAGTACCCAAAACCGATGTGCATGCATGTGGAAGAAGCGATAGAGATCTGTCAGGATAGTAGCGGGAGGAAAGAAGTGGTCTCTGCCTACCCCTCAGGCGTGATTTAATGTATGTATGTAAAACTACTAAAAAGTTAAAGTTATACTGGTAGCATTTCCCCGCTGGATAGTTAAACTTATGCGTTGAGTGAGGAAACCGCCGGCACTTTGGGTCTCCCGTGACGTCAATGAGCTTAGTTTTACTTTTATTTTCATTTGTAATTTTGACAAAAGAAAAGTTTTTAGTTATTGTCTTACCTAAAGTAGATCAATTGTGGTACAGTCAGCATTAAAAGTAGATAAGCAGAATAACATGCTCAAATTTATCTAGACACAACGTACTCTCTTGACAATACAATTGAGTGCAGATCATTTTGACCAGGTACAAAATAAAAAAATAAAAAGTCTACATTCTCAAATTGCCTAGTTTTGACAAAAAAAAAAACAACAATAACCTCCAGCTACATCTGTTTTCGTCTCATTCAACAAAGAATGCGCGACATTCATCCGCAGAATATTTATTTCCCGAACAGCGCACTTTGTAATAATTATTTAGACGGAAACGTGATTAAATTAGGCATCTACCCACGCTGTGAATTATCCCGGACCTACTAATTTGGTCCTTTGTCAGCATAAAGAGAAAAACGACATCAAAGACAGGTCCACTGCAAAATGTAACCTTTTTCATTAAAAAATTCAGGCAAGGTTTGTTCAAAATGTCCTTTTCTGAAACGTCACAATACAATATTATGAACTAGGGATTCAGAAAACAGTGGATGTAGAGTTATGTCTTTGTTTTTCCTTTCTGGGGATCTTCTTTGAACCTTATTCATGACCGGGATCGGGAAGGAAATAACGGTTAGCAAGAGTAATCGCATCGGATCGAACGTCCGCAAAATAATGCTCTTTTGTCGGAAGGAATGGACGTGTTATTTGTTAGGAGCTTTCATTCCTCACGATTAAGTTAAGTGCGTCGGAAATATCCATCAAATAAATATTACTGCATAGAAAATACCTTTTTAAAACTAAGATTCTCGTAAACAATCACTAACCTAACCTTTTCTTAAACTTAAACAGTGCTAATTTTAAGATGTATAAAATAATTTCGTTAGTAAACCAGTGTTGATCACATAAAGCAAACACTAGGACGGCATGAGCTCGTAACGTGCGCAAGTATGAATAATATGAATATTCACAACGAACGAGTAGCGTGCTCACGCATAGCTAACCGGGCGCTGCGCTCCCACAAGCTCTTTATTGCGCTGTGCTCCTAGTCAAACTCGTGTTAAATATGTTTAACGTCTAGTTAAAGTAATGTTGTGAAACACTATTTATTAATCTTTGTAATAAATACGTCGAGTAGCGTTGTTCACGCATAGCTAATTATACTTATGTCGACTTTCACCAACCAATTTAACAGCCGGTTAAATCTTAATCAGCTGTTAGTCAATACATTTGACAACCGTCAAACCGCTCACCGTTCGTTTAATTGTTCGTGAACACAGCACTTACTAACACAGCTCGTTACGAATGTTCTTCCATACGAAGTTCGTACCAAACTTATGTTAAATATTTTTAACGGTTGATTTATATGATACTGTGATGAACACCTACATGGCTACATAGTTAATATTCATCCATCTTTTAAGATGGAATTTAGCTTGGTGCTGCAAGGTCTTTTCTGTGGTGCACTCCTAGTCAAGCTTGTGTTAAATACGATTAACGGCTAGTTAGAATCATGTTTTAAAACAGAAGTCCATTTAATCCAGCCGTTTCATCGAACCTGACAACAAAATGCTCACGCACAGCTAACTGTTCGTTACCACAAGCTCTTTTTTTCGCTGTTGTCCTAGCCAAGAACGACCAACTGCTAGTAAGAATGGTATTCATTTTATCCTGCTTTAAACATCAAATTTACCTAACTATAACCGTGTTCGTGCTCATGCAAAACTCCGTGCTCCGTATTTGAGACAAGTTTGACTAGGATTTCAGCGCTTAGAAGGGCCTGTGGTGATGTAGAGTTGTTGTATAATGGCTATGCGATAAAGAATAATAGAAAAGATGGAACGGTCATCAAAACATCATACTTACCAGCCGTTTAACGTGTAAAACGAGTTAGACTAGCAGCGCAGCGCAAAAAAAAACTTCTTGTTACGGTAGCAACGTCACTCGGTTGTCAGATTCGATATTTAACGGCCGGTTAAAATAAACTTGTGTTAACATCATTCTTTCAAACCGGCCGATAATTTGACTCAAGTTTGACTAGGAGCGCAGCTCAGTAAAGAGCTTGCGGTTACGACTACGGTTACTACGAGCGGTTAGCTATGCCTGAGCCCCGACTGTTGGTTGTTGTAAGACTCAATGTTTAACGGCTAGTAAAATTAAAAACAAAACAACATCATTCTTACCAGCCGTTAAACGTATTTGACTAGGAGTGCAGCACAGAAAAGAGTTTGTGAGCAACGACACACTGTTGTGTATTCAGGTCCGATAAAATTGTAGCCGGTTAAAAGTATTCGACACAAGTTTGTCTAGAGACCCATATCTGTGGCAAATGCTACTGGGAATAGATCGAGTGACACCAAGAACAAAATATCTAGACGTGTTAGACATTTACTAATAAATTACTGTTCTAACTCCGGCACTCCTTTCCTTAAAGTGACAATTGTATTAATAACTATTATTTTGATAAATAAAGTAGGACACAATACGATACTTTCTTCACATTCAACCGCTGAGTGACTGCCAACGTCTTCGATTAACAATACGTGCTACAAAGGGGACGATTGACTGATCGATATAACGCGTTAAATATTTTTTCAATCAAGCTCTATTTATTCTACTTGGTATACCAATATTGCTTTTGACATGTTATCGTGTTGTTTTCAAATCGGCTACCAATACTATCAAGCAAATAAGAGTAACGAATCATAACGTTGACAATACCATAAACATGTTAAAGACATTATTATTTTACAGAGAAGGCTAAGTTATAACGAAACGAGCAGAAATATAATTCAGCGGATTCTTTATAGTCTTTTGTTTAATAATTATGTTATCTGATTTCAAAATAATTGGTTGAATGGAATTTACCTTTAATTCAAAATATATTCATTAAAATTTAAAATCAGCAAAGATAATGCGTAAACACAGACAAATTAGTCAATTAAAAATAAATATGCAATTATTTCATCAACTCCCACTTCAGCACGAATGCCGACTGTAATATGGAGTTGAATTTGCAATTAAATTTGTAGGTATGAGAGCCTGCAGGTTTTTAAATAGAAAAGTAATTAACTAGGTCAAGTCGGAGTAACATCAAGGGTTTCCTTGCCTGCTTCAAGTAATTTATTTCTCTGAATGAAATTGAAAGGTCAGAGGTCGGTGCGTCAAGTGTCACAACATACTGAAACAGGGTACCAGGAACACAGAGCACACAAGGAGTCTTAACTTCGATTCAGAGACCGAAATGCATGAAGCGTGTTTTCAACTTTAAACTGTGAACTCTCGCATGTTATGACGCCCACATACCGCGAAATTTACATCGCATTATTCGTAATAAATTGCTTGTAACGAGACGTACGTGACGAGTCGCAGTCGCGTAGGGGACGTCTGGGGACAACTGAATAATTTACAGCCCGCCCATGACGCAGATAAGAAAGTAATATATATAAAGCGCTCAACAAAGAAAATGTCTCATTCTCATGCATGGTTCTTTGAAACTTAAAAGCTCTATTGTTGGAGTGAAATTTTAGAGCACAACTTGCAATTCATAACGCTTTGAGTAATGTACTATTCACACATGATAAAATCCATTCTGCATAGGGACGGGTCCGCCGAGGTTCGCCCAAAATTAATCTTCATAGAGAACAGTGAGCGGCCGACAGGTCCGTTCCGCTGCTAGATTGGCTCGCTTTACCCCGACCGCCTTATAACAAATTCACAAGCCTTCCGCTTGTTGTCTGCGTCCAATATGTCAGTGCACCGAACCTCCGCTCCGCAACTCTCCTGTGGCGTCACTTTAACGACGTGAAGTTATGCATCCCTGGTTTAGTCAACAGCGATTTACCCACAAACAACACCGTAAAATAACAAAGGATTTTCGCACGCTTTTCGTATTTAAATGCTGTAAGATTTTAGACTAATTGAACTTGCCATTTGTAGTTTATATTGGCTAATTTATTATTTATACTTACGTCATTTGTGGAGACGAACCACGCCATTTCTGTGCTCGAGGCGAGCTGCCCATTCACGAGGCACTTTATCTCACTCTTCGTCCACCGGTTGTAAATGTACACCACCGCAATCGCGTACCATCTGCGCAAACAAACACCAACTAAGTTATCATTCCAAAAGCCAATGTAAATTTGAAATAATCTTCCTAAATCCCAACCCCCCAAGACTCGTAAAACAACCCGCTCCAATTTAGTCTCGGAAAAGAAAAAGTTGGTCATTGAATGTTGGCCCACTCGACTCAAACAAACTAAGAAGCAGTAAGAACTACTTCAGAACTATGCGATCCAAATCAAACTTTCGGAACAAGTGCGGAGTTTCTGGATGAGCGTTACATTGTTATAGTTAAAAAAAAAAAGCGGCCTACTAGATTTTTACAAAAAGTACCGTTTGGAGGCGCCGGGTATCGATCCCGGTACCTCTCACATGCTAAGCGAGCGCTCTACCATCTGAGCTACGCCCCCGGTGATACGATGATCGAATTACTCGGTAACACTAAGTCCACTCAAGGCTAGTGTTTCTGCGCCTTTCACTTCGCATATATACTCTGTCTATTATCGTTCACGACGGCAAAGCCACCTGATTACTTAAATGTTATAGTACTCAATTCGAAAGATCTGTAACTACGGTTATCAGCATCATACATTGCTATTTAGAAAGAAAGGAAGACACACTTTATCACGCCATAAATGAATAAATAAGAATACAACAAATGAATAATTACAAAAAAACTATGGCGGGTAAGAAAAATATAGTATGTAACGCCTTTAGCAAATTTGTGCGGCAGTTGAGACGTGGTGATAAAGCGACGAATCGAAGTGTATAGATATTTATGATGCTGACTTTACATCTAATGGGTTTAGCAGTAATCGCCAGGACGACACAGCGATAGCGATAAGTGACCGCCAGGACTGTTGCCCTAGCAACACCATAGGAACCGCAAACACGTTTCCTGTACTTAAATTTTTAGTATAATTTCTAGAAGTAATGCGAATTTATACATTTACACACTGTTAACAAAACGGAGAAACAAAATAAAATAACTAGCAATAATTATACAGGGAAGTAATTCTACGACATCAAGCTTATTAAGCTTTTTGTTTATTTAACAAATTAATTCGATACTTAATTCTAAACGAAGACTTGCACCTAAGGTCACGGATTGGTGGGGGAATATGTTGTTCCAGCACTTTGTAGCTTGATATCTAAAACTGCTCCAATAATGATAGGCTGGCTATTGCTATCACACTTGCACCTTAACTGACATTATGTTTGTCACTGGCGTTTCATTGAAAAGCGAATATTGGCGATAGGACTGTACACTCTTGCATTTCATTGTAAAATAAACTGTCAAGAGGCTCAATAGGAGTGCAGAAGCGGTAGCTTACCTCCTCGGCTGGAACTCGTACTTGACGCAGTGCTGGAAGCCCTTGCCGCGGACCTTCATGGAGGTCAGCACCAGGCAGTTGCCTACGAAGTGCGCTGTGTAGCCCACGCCCTTGCTCGTCTTGAAGCTGCAAGGAAAATCAACATTACAGCATCGGTTGCGGAATTTTCTGGAGACGTACGGAAATTTGACTTTCGGTATGCTATAGGAGAATTCAAAAGCGTCCGATTTATGTACAAGTGAAAATGGTAGTCAAAAGAAAAATTAGTTTAACTTATACATAAAGAGTGCTTATTGTCTACTTAATACTCATATCTGTTGTAGCAAGTTTCCGTTAAATATTTGTCCATCGAAAAATTGCTAAGAGGCTTAAGACTGCGCCGAGCGTACGCCGGATGTACAGTGGCGCCCTCATTAGTATTATTGTGTTTTCTAATAAACTAAAGTATTGTCTTGAAATGGGTCGGTAAGTTTTAGTACTACAAATTAAAACACAACTTATAAGGTATATCACATAGTTTAATGACAATTCAACTTCGAGTTATCAACTTAACGGAAAAAAATGGCCACCTTTTCCTGTTAAGCTGACTACTCAAAGGGGTAATTGTTACTAAAGTTTGTTACGTATCCCATAAAATGTGTTTTTACTTGCACTACAAAAACATTTCGTCTGATTGCAAGGAAATTCTTTAGTTAATTAGAAAACACAATAAAAGTAATGAGGGCGCCACTGGACGCTCGACGTTTGCTCGGTGCAGTCTTAAAAGGTCTATCATAGGCAAGAAAATATACTCGTACAACTATTTCAACAAAAAAAAACAATTCAGTGATATTATAACCTACACTTGGAAACAATTTGTGATGTAGTGAGCAGGTGCTATAATAAAATTGTTCGTTGGCTATTACTAAAGACTGTACACGATAAAATCCGGCCATGCATGATCTGGTGTATTTTTGCGATGAATGCATGTTTTCAAGCAGTTTTTTTTTCAATATGTTGTATAATTATAATACTATATAATGAAATAAAATCGTATCATAATGTATGGGTATGTGCGAGTTTTCGCCAAATATATTCTATCATACCTTTCATCTCCTGTACAGCGTTTTTTGACAATCTTCACTCGCTTCCTGCTTCTACGCCACAACTGTATTTATATTGTTACAAGCAGTTTTACCCACAATAGAATGTCGTCTTACGAAAAAAATACTTTTTGAAACTCATTTCTATTTGTAGTAGTCAGGAAGACTTTTTACTCCAAGCACTGAAAGTTGTTTTTGTATGGGAGGCATTTATTTGTCAAAAAGTCAAATTCGCCAAAGTTAAAAAACCTCAGAACTATCTTAATCTGAATATAATTAGGAAAGTTTTAACTATTGTGGTAAGATAATTTAATAACGTATAATTTGGCTTGTATAATTAAAAATAATAAAATGTTTTAAAACGGAGAATTTGGTAAAGACTGTCAGAAGATCGTGTACAAAAAAATAAAGGTACTGTGGATTATATAAGGGTCTAAGACACAGACGCTCTAACATTTTATTATGATTGTATTTTTATTATGTACTTTCACAACCACTGACTATTACAAAAAAGTGCTGCTTGAAAATTAGCATTCATTAAAAAAATACACCAGATCATGCATGGCCGGATTTTATCGTGTACAGTCTTTATTACATCGTCTAGCCTTTGAAAATAACGTGGCACTGACAGAACTGCAGACGGGTACGAAATACCGGCGGGAACAGCGCAATCCTGTGACGAGGTGAATGGAAAAGAGCAGAGCAAAGTGCCTCTTAGCATTCTTTCGTTTCGTTACCATAGAGGACATACATTGTAAAATAATAACGAAGTGGTCAAAACATATGAAAATAAGAACCTGGTGCCCTGATATGGCTGCATTTATTGCGTGACAAAGTTTGGATAAGGCATCCATCACCGTCTGACACGATAATAGGTACGAGAGAGACGGATGATTTACCCACATTTGACACGCGATATAGACGCAGCCATACTAGTCCCGCTGGGCCCGTATAATAGTCGCCCTTATCGTGGTAGATAAAGCATCCGTCACTCTCAAACTTACATGCTGGTTAGAAAGTGACAGATGTTTTATCCACGTATATCCACATCGATAAAGACGAGTTTAGGCGGTTGATTTAACAATTACATAAAATTTGAATTGATTCAACAAAATAAATAAATACTAAACATAAAATAACATTACAACAAAAACATTCGTTTAAAAAGTCTTCTACCAGATACACATTAAAGTCAAACTAGACGGAGTAACTAGTAACTTACCAGGATAACATAACCACATTAGGATACGCTTGAAAACGCGAGCTTCACTCGAATTTAATGAAAACTTGTACAACCCGCGAACGGAACCGCGGAGCGCGGCGATTTGCGAAAACACAAAACGGCTTTTAGCACTAATTGGCTACAAAGCGGATTGTTGCCTTTATTTTCTGTTGTTTGGTTTCAGAGTTTTTGAGGTAACAGGTCTCACTATAATTATTTCAGCAGTCACAAGAAAATGCCTCCAGGTTTCACTTTGATACAACTTAATTATGTAAACAAAACTGAATATTTATGAGAATCACAATAGCTAAATACAACGCATGTGAAGGAAAATACATACAGCCAAAATAAATAACCGCAGAAATTAAATTATAAATTTATTACAACAAAGCCCCGGTGATATCGCAAACCCGCATAATAAATTAAATGCAACTGAAAAAGTACTGAATTGTTAACAATCTGGTACCAGGATCACATAAACGCTTACCAGTATAGATAGGGCTTCTCTCGCTCGATGTTGACAGAGTTGATGGGATCGAGCCGGAACCACGTGGTGAATGTGAACCCATTCTCGTGGGGCCACCTCGCCAGCGGCGGCAACACCACAGCCTGGAGACGAGAAAAGATATAAGAAACCAAAAAAATATAAAACCCAACTTCTATTTTTAACCGACAGCGTGAGACAGCCGGTAATTTTATCACAGCCTATCCGAGTCATTTGTGATACTATAACGACATTAAAATCGATCTAGGGAATTTATTCTACTATATTGCCTTTTAAATGTATTGTTTTAAGCTCCATTCCTGCTAACTATCAAGTAAATAAGAGCTAACGTAGCGCTGACAATACGATAACAGGTCAAAAGCAATAGGCCCAGGAGTTTAACAGTCACGGTTATCACAAGCCATTGTTAGCTGTAATCGTAAGAAATAGAATTTCTTTCTATTCTAATATTGAGATACATGGTGTACTCCGACAATCTATTTAAATCCAACGTAATCACAGAAACAGCGTGTCATTGTCGAAATAACAAGTAGCATGGTAAAGGAATCTCGGAACGCACTCGATTGATGCCTCCTCGGCAAAGAGCCGGCAATAAGACTTATCTAATACGAAGCCTGAAGAAAGGATCCCTCGTCTCGAGATATCGTATCGATAAAATCTACATACGAACCGCTTTTACGGAGTCTTCCAATCTTTTACATTTTCGAGTGAACTCGCGTGTAACTATGTGTTCGCGACGTAAGGGAATAAAGGGGACACGGTAATGTAACACGGATTAATTTAAAGATAGCGATAAATATTTCGTATAAATATATTTGAAGTGGTATTAATGCTTGTTGTTGGGTCGGCAGATTTAGATAGATTAGGCGAACTGGACACAATTCGGAATGCGAAATTCTGTTTTTCTACTACTCCATTCAAGAGCGGGCCATTTTCCTTTATTACTATGTCATCTAGTTTTATAAACTGCTCTAACATACTATACCACATAGTACTTCTAAGAGGTATTAAAATTGTTTTAGGTTCATAAAGTCGATCAGACTAGCATAAGGGTATAAGAGCGAGTTAGAAAGACATTTGAGAAGCTAATGCACTGTAAATACTTTAAAAATAGAACCCACTTTACTCAGCATCTTTGAGAATTATTCAAGATAAGCACTAATATTATACGTCCCTCGCTCGCTTTTAAACTCGTATTTTATGGATGGCCTCGTAATAAAAACTCAACATTTTATCTCCGGCCCTCGCACGTGGTCGATGTACGAGGCAGGTATGGCCCGACTTTCTGCGACCCGCATTATAAATCATTTTGAGGAGGAAAACATAACGGAAATCCTTCCGTCCGAAACTGCAATCCTTAAAATCCAAGCCTAAACTACGAGTTACCTTAACGAATGGTTTGCTAAATCTTTATGAATAGTTTCATAAACAAGTTTATATTTACATAGTTATACAAATGACTTTACGCGTAGCTTTCATGAAGGCCTTATATTTTAGAACCTCTTGTTTTATCATGGCACCCTGGTGTTTGTACAGTAATTTTATGCCAAATCCACATACATAATAATGATAAACAAACTGAAAAGAATGAAAGCTACATAAGATACGTTATTTACGTAAATATTAACTAGGTATTTATTACCTAGGTAAGAAAGAACCAGACAACCAAATTACTATGAAATATTTTTTGCGGCACGTAAATGGACAAATATACCAGTTTCATCACGATTACGTATCTTAGGCTCCTATTAATAAACTAATCTCAACTCTAATGCTCGTCTCGAGATGTGTCAAAAATGACAGTGTTCTATGGTTTGACGTTTACTTTGACAAGACAAGATGAGTTTATTAATACGGGCCTTAGACAATTTATTGTATGAATCGTACACGAGGAGAACTGAAAAGTAGAAGCCTTGGACATGCCTTTTTCAGTAGGCAGGATCACGTTGACGTTGTAGTGAGATAAAAAAAAAACTTAACCTAAACACGATATGCGTGCGTTTTCTTTTCTTCGCAGATCTGTAGTTGTTTATATGATATGATTATTCTTGAATTTTTTAAGCCAATTTACTAGCAAAACTTAACTGTAGTCTTAGTCTTACTTTAGCGGTATAGCTAGGAGAAGACAACTAAATTAAGCCAGTTGCAAGTTAAATCATAGTCACGATAAAGGCTTCATGTTGTTGTTTTGTCTCTGCGTCTTATTATTAACGTGAAAATAAATATTCCTTTTGTAATGTTTGGTTTGGAAAACTAGAATGTTGTTGTGCGCTTAGGCATAGAGCCATAGATAAAATATCTATTTAAACCACAGATTAGTGAGTATTTTTGTCATTTTTTTTTTATGTTTATGTCCTGGACTCTGGTCCTTTATGCCACAGATTATGTAATGTTTTTTATTTAGGTTGTTATGAATTGTTTGTGTCACCTTGTTTGTAAAATGTTTGTGTCACCTTCCGTGCTGCCACCGAGCGGTCTCAACGGAAGACCAGCGCTGGCTTAACAGCTGGCACATGCTGAGTTGGGACCGTTTCACAACAACCTCGTTTTTTTTTTCCTTATGTGTTTTCTTTTTTTTTTCTTTTTAGTGTGTTGTTGTGAATAAATATTTTTATTATTATTATTATTATTAAGATACTTCTGTATATTGCTAGCCTAAGCTGAGCTTGCTTTTGCGTCAAAATTAACCATTGACTAGTATTGTAGTAAGGTAACAATGGCATTACAATTAAGACTGCGCCGAGCGTACGCCGGATGTACAGTGGCGCCCTCATTACTTTTATTATGTTTTCTAATAAGCTAAAGTATTTTCTTGAAATTGGTCGATAGGTTTTTGTACTACAAATGAAAACATAACTTATAGGGTATATCACATAGTTTAATAACAATTCACCTTCGAGTTATCAACTTAACGGAAAAAAGTGGCCACCTTTTCCCGTTAAGCTGACTACTCAAAGGGTAATTGTTATTAAAGTTTGTTACGTATCCCATAAATTGTGTTTTTACTTGCGCTACAAAAACCTATCGTCGGATTGCAAGGAAATTCTTTAGTTAATTAGAAAACACAATAATAGTAATGAGGGCGCCACTGGACGCTCGACGTTTGCTCGGTGCAGTCTTAATGTTCAGACACAGGCCGATGACTCAAAACTTGTTTGTTATTTTTCGTTTGCCCTTCATTGCTTACGGAATCGTTCCGAATAGTCAAGAATGTCGAGATACAATTTCAGCGGGACGTGCAATAGAGTTTGAGTTATATTCGCCGGAAATCAGAGAATAAAACACGAGGCCAGCATTCGAGAGACACCCAGGTACACCCATCGATACGATGACATAGTGGCCCGGCCCGGAAGCGCTCACCCTTCTCCGTTCTTACGGAAATTTATGTAAAAAGGATATTTTGCTCACGTTTATCGTGTCACACATATTTATGGAGAAATTGTGACTATAAGGAAGGCACTTTTTAAGATATTTTTATGTTATTCAGTGCGGCGTCAATGTAATCATCAGGGTGCCAAATTAAAGTTTATTGGAATAAACCTTATTCCGTCGTAGCCGTTATTTGGATTCTCGCCACGCGTGCTCGTGTTATTACCGCTATGAACGTCCTCCAAGACGTACTGTTTAAAAACTTCATAAATTACTTTAAAATTTATCTCTGAAATTAATTAACCAACACAAATAATTATAACATCACACAGTTAAATCATTTTGAAAGAAAAGTAGAACTTCAGACCCCCTTCACACGATTAGATGATAATATTATTCGCTAGTATCACATCCACGACTTAATTTATTTAAGTATTTAACAAAGTTACGATGGGTCTCCATTTACCCTGTGTTAATCCAAGAAAAACAAAGAAAAGTAAAACTTAATCGGACATTCATTTCAGACTTGAAAGGAACAACATTCTAAATTAAAAACAAAAAGTGTAACGTTCTTTGCAGGGGTTAAATAAATTCTATATTTCTCTAGTACCAACACAAGCTTTGTTGCTCTTTCTGGAAAACTTTAATTTATCACTTCCCCGAGAGCCCGTTTCCTCAGTATTAACGCACCAGGCGAGCAGACGCGGCTAGGGTTTGCAATATTCGTTGGTTTTTAATATTCGAATAATATGAATAGTTCGATTTCCGATATTCGAATATTCGAATTTTTCGGATAATTTGAATATTTATTGAAACAAAACGAATTAATGGTTTAATGTTGTAAAATCAAATAAATAGGCCTTAAATATTAAAAAAAAATAGCATTCCGTGGTCAAATTAAATATTATTAGTTATTAATATAGCAAGTAGCAGGAAGCGAGCGACCCAACTACGTCACTCAACTCACTCACTGCTCGTTATTGTAATATATTTTTTTGAGCTAAATTTGTTTTTTTGGGAATGTTAACTTGTAGATACGATTAACTTTAATTAAGTAAAACAACATAAAATAATATAACAACCATAACACAATAACTGAAAAAGAAAACTAAAATTAAATAAAACTAACTCTAAATATATAAATTACCTAACTAAAACATTAAATCTAAGAATGGCCCCTGCGGCATTGTACCAAAGATGCTGGAAGCATTTCCTCGCTGGATGGTTAAACTTATACGTTGAGCGAGGAAACTGCCAGCTCTTCGGTCTCCCGTGACGTCAATGAGCCTCTTCGAAACTTCTTTGAAGAGGCTTCGAGCGCTAGGACCCCACGGACCAAGGGTCTCGACACCGAATGGAATAAACATATATTCTGGGCCGAGACCACTATATTTTACTACCTTCATGCTTTCGGCCGCTTCAGCTGCCGCACCAGCCCTATTAGAGGTCCGGTGGAGATGTGATGGGGCTAGCGTGTCTACACAGGTTGCATCCCACACTAGCACCCGTCCCATATTCCACGGGACCAAGGTCATTCCGTCAGGTCTCTTGCCATCATTTCTAGAAATGCCTGTCGGCTCTAAAAGAGCCGGGACCTTTATTGAGGCAAGAGACCGACGAATGATGTCGTTGAGTGCGGCGTGTCTGGAAAAGCGGCCAGCACTTCTCTGGCAAGAAAGTCCGTGATGTCCTAGCCGATCTACGTCACTTCCGCAGGGGCAGCGATGTGGAGCGCAGACCGGGACCACAAGGCGAAGGCAAACTGAAAGTCGGAGTGTGTTAGGGTCTAGGAAAGTTCCAGTGCTTGGCGAGGGATGAGCTTGAAGCCAGTATCCAGCCTCCCTTGTACCGACTGCTAAAATTCTAGCACGATCCGCTGCGCAGCACTGGCTAAGAAGGGAATCAACAGTCAATTTGGGAATTAGTTTTAAAACTCATGTTGTCTCATGTTATATTTGCATTCCAGTTTAATATTTGCTTGCATTTCTCAGTAGGTATGAAAAAAAGCTGATTCCAGCGTTCTATTAAAAGTGGGAAACTATTTCAATCCTTTTTAGTACTATTCAAAATATCCGAATTATTCGAATAAGTAACACTGCCGTATTCGAATTTAATTTGTGTCGGATATTCGAATAATATGAATATTCGAATATTCGAATTGCAAACCCTAGACGCGGCTAAGAAGCGTCACTTTGCCGTCAGATCGTTGGATAAGCGCGACAGAGAGAAATGGACCGGCCCCGGGCGGGACAGAATAAGGAAAAAACGGACACAGATAGCCCAGTATGTCACGCGGATTACGTCCGTCGACCGTATTTGAATAAGAATTGCCAATAAGGAGGGGCAAGCCGCTTAAAGGGCGCTCTTGAGTGTCCTGCTTGCCTGGTATTGATCTGTTTAACAACGAGGTTTTAAAGGCGAGTCGATAACATCGGGATGTAGATATATATAAACGCGACGTTTAAAAGATACGAGTGGGATGTTTTAGAGAAATGAATAAACGGAAGTCTCCTTACAAATAAGACATCTCGACTCGACTGGACTTTAAACGAATTACACTTGACTGGGATGGGGACATCCATTGTGCGAGCGCTGACCGTCGTAACATCCCGCATTTCACATCCAAGTGCCAATTCCACCGGGGCTCTTACTCCACTGGAGCATTTATAAAATTGGACGGAATTGCGTTACCGCGCACCGTACTTTAACAAAGTCCTACTTTTTAATACGATCCCGGAGATGCCATTAAGAGATGATTTAATTAGTACTGCCCAGAGGTTGTTTAATAATTACCCGGTACGACCCTCCCGAGTTTTAATTTGCTAGGAAAAAATCTTGGTACAAATACTTAGCGGAGGAAAACAGTCTTTGTTTCGGTGGAGGGTGGGAACAATTTGCGCTTCAAAGCGAGAGATCGCGGAGGCCGTTTGAAATATGCTCGGTATTTATAAATATAGCAGGAGCTAATAGTCGGTCGTTCTTCTTCATTAGTCTCGGGACACGCCGCAGGTGCTGGGAACTTGTGCAGCACACAGCCTTTCTGTATCTCGTCATGGCCGCCATGTTCCAAAGAGTTTCCAAATTAAAACTCGTCCACGATCAGATTCTAATTCGAATTCAGGCCGCGTGCCGCCGTTACAACTTCCTAGTCGTTTTGTATTTGACAGAATCGTGTCGAAAACTTTGGCTAATTATCAATTATAATGAGCCAGTCCTGATAATTTAGTGAAACGCTTCTAAGAAAGATCAAGCCAACAAGTAGTCGCCACTACCCCTAAGCCTGTACTTAAGTAATTAGTACGAATGCGTAGAACACTGTGATCTGTGTGAAGATATTTACATCTGCGAGGACAGGATTTGGTGAAACAAGTAGGTATAACCCAAATTTACTGAAATATCACACACAAAAAGAATTTAACATCTTGATTTTTAATTAAGGAAAATAAATCGAGCGCTTTATTACTGACCAAACTGTACAAAAGCGATAGATAAGCCAGTATTCGGGAAGATAATAGGATTAACCCGTATCGAATTGCTACCTAGTCAACTCGTAGACTACGGGTGTAGCTTGTCTTGACAACTAGTTACTGTGTAGATGTTATCAAAAGATATTTATTACGTGTACGCGCAGTGAAAGGCGGTCGGCTTACATATTGCTCCGTTTGTCATTGAAAATGTCCTCGCCCCGGGCGAAATGCTCGAAATCGTATCAACAGCATAGCGTATTTTGTCAACTGTATCACCGGGGGCGTAGCTCAGATGGTAGAGCGCTCGCTTAGCATGTGAGAGGTACCGGGATCGATACCCGGCGCCTCCAAACGGTACTTTTTGATTAATTTCAACACGACAATTTCGTATTTCTGGAATAAACAATCACCTCTCTTCCACTTTAACGGTTTTTTTTTTTTTTTTTTTGTCTTTCTGCATTTTGATGCGATTTTTTTTTTATTATAGTGTAAACATATGCTGAAGCGGACAGACAGGCCGCTGCTGGAGCGAAACGCCTGGCTTGAGGAGACGCCATCACTGTATATATGTAACCTTCGTTGAGGCGAATGTATACATATATCAAGATTTTGAACGTTATTATCACCGGGGGCGTAGCTCAGATGGTAGAGCGCTCGCTTAGCATGTGAGAGGTACCGGGATCGATACCCGGCGCCTCCAAACGGTACTTTTTGCTGTTTTTTTCATATCTAGGATCGTTATATCAAATAATTGTTATCTCATATCTAAGAATATATAAAAAAAAAAATTGTTATCTGCCGGTCTTAGCTAATCAAACATATAAATATACGCCCGCACACAGAGTCAGTTAACGATAATTCTTTAGTGAAGATATTTCATAAACAAGTACAATTAATAAGTAACTAATAAACATATATAATGGTGACCTCCTTCTTTCAATGCCGCTATCTCTTAAATGGTGCAATAGATTTTCATGCTTAGAAAACCAGCTTTCAAAAAAAAACTAAATCAAAATCGGTTTAGGAGCTTCTAAGCCACAGACAGAAACACAACTACACTCTTGAAACGCCTCTTTCGTGCGGGGGTTTAAAAAACGAACAAGTTAATTGTCACTAGAATATCTCTATTTTTGAGTATCACGGTTAGATTTTTATATATTTACTGCAGATAAATAATATACCTTTTGGATTCAATACAGGTATATCATCTGTAGCATTTCATAACTTGCGTATGTACAGTCAACAAATTTGATTCCTAGGCCACTATGGACTTTGTCAACGTGATGTTGTAAACCAAATCATAGGGAGTCTCTTACGTTTTGGTTGACAACGTCACTTTAACATAGTCCAAAGTGGCCTAGAAATCAAATTGGTTGACTGTACGTTTGTTGAAGCAGACAGACACGCCAGACGTCACCGGTGACGAATATATCAGTAACCTTGTTCAGTGGAATACATATAAAAATATTGAGCGGTACTATCACCGGGGGCGTAGCTCAGATGGTAGAGCGCTCGCTTAGCATGTGAGAGGTACCGGGATCGATACCCGGCGCCTCCAAACGGTACTTTTTGCTAAATTTCGACACGACGATTTCGTATTTCTCGCACTAAACAATGATCTGTCTTCCACTATAACAGTATTTTTCTGTTTTTTTTTTGGCCTTGTTATTTGATGATTTTTTTACCGTGCTTCTTGGTGTGATCATCACTAATATTTAATAACCTGTAAACATTCGCTGAAGCGGACAGACAGCCCGCTGTAGCGAAGCGCCTCGCTTGAGGAGACGTCACTGGTGATGTGACGTATCAGTTGCCTTCGTTGAGGCGAATGTATATACCACGATTTTGAATGTTATTATCCCCGGGGGCGTAGCTCAGATGGTAGAGCGCTCGCTTAGCATGTGAGAGGTACCGGGATCGATACCCGGCGCCTCCAAATGGTACTTTTTTTGAAATAAAAATTACGAAAAAAAATAGGCTTGTTAATTATGTATACATTAGGTGTTAGGGATAGTATTAGTAGTACTGGAAAATTGTTTTTGTTACTACTAGCAGGTGCCTATTTTTATTCGACACCTTATCCCTACCAAGGTTGTCTGGAAGAGATCACTTTCAGCGATAAGACTGCCTGTTGTTCACCTGTGCTATTTTTAATTGAACTGTTTCTCTGCAATCTTTTTGTTTGGTGTACAATAAAGTGTTTTGTATTACTTTTTTACAGATGCTTCCTAGCTCAAGGTATTTCTTTGTACCTATATTGTATCTTCGTGGGGTAACTCTAGCGCTTTAACATTGTCGTCTTCCCGTTTTATTATAGATACAGTAACAATGTTACTTTTCTTTTCAATGAAATGTAAACTACCCCTGGTACTTCTATTTACATCAAAAGTTGTTCGTGGTATTTTCATTACCATATTAAATACGCCAGTTGAAACGCCCTAATGTTTAACCACCATCAGTTATGTTCACACGACGACACCTGAATGAAACGAAATGTATGCACATTACCGACTAGCGAGAATCAAACTTGCACCAGTTGCACCCCTCAACGCGGCAAAACAGTTCACTGAGCTAGTAAAACGAATTAACAATGATTACGAACAAAACGTAAAAAAATGCTTTTATTTAGTTAAGTTACACAACGGTTTTACAGAGAACAATTTTACCAGGGCACCATAACGCTTTAGCCAGTCGCAACACGTCAAAGATACACTTAGCCGCTCACACTTACCGAGCCTTTTCGTCCCGGGAAACTGAAGAACACGTCTGGCCCATTCCGGTGCGGCATCTGTCGGAGGACGTTCAGCAGTTTCGCTGAATGTCGGGGCTGAAAAATGAGATGCAAGTTAGAATCATTTGGACAATTTTGTTTTATACAAGGTACGGTCACGAACGTTTTAGGAAACATTTCAAAAAAATAAATGCATCGTCATTGTCATAATTATCATAAGTCTTAAACTATAGGTACCTACTTATTGATGTTTATGAAATAAGTAAGTACTCTACAAGAGTTTTAACAGCAATGTCACGATTAAATAATTTAGTAAAATTTGTACCTCGTCATTTTAATGTCATGTTTGAACAGGCAAATGACAAAAATCTACAAAATAGTTACTTATTAATCTCATTATGACTTCGCTAGTTTTCGATTTACCGTATGTAGTATATTATTTGTCTTTATTTATGTACAGTAATTAACAGTACAGTATGACTTTAATTATACCAGTAACTTCCATACGTCTATGGTTCGAAATAAATACTAGCAGTTACGAGTGTTTCTAATAAAAACCAACAGTTAAAGGACAATCCTCTACAAGGAGGGAAATAAATTTCTTAGCAGTTAACGCCCCCGCAATAACAGACCTATTTAACCAGGGAAACAGGGAACTAAAAGATATGGGGAACCAGCGAAAACGCACCCGCGTTCGGACGTAACAGTTAAACGTTCAATTAGTCGGGCCCTCGAGTGCTTTTCAAATTTGCATCGTTGTACCATCGTGTGGCGAGGCGGTTAATTAGACGGCAGCCACGGACTGGTTACTTTGTGTTTATGTTCGCCTGGTATATCTGGATAGCTCGAATCCGCTTTTAGCGCAACAGTCAGACAAAATGGCAATCATGCAATGCAGTTTTAAACGTCATTTCAAGGTGTTTAACCGGTTAGCGTTCCGTACCCAAAGGGTAAAAACGGGACTCTATACTAAAACTCCACTGCCCGTCTGTCTGTCTGTCACCAGGCTGTATCTTATGAATCATGATACGACGGTCAAAAATTTCACAGATGATGTACTATTTTTGTTGTCTCCGTTGTAACAACAAATACGAACACAGAATAAAATAAATATTTAGCAAAAGTTATTTTTTGCCGTTTTTTGCTCGGTATTAATAATAGGAATACTAGACGCTTGAAATATTCACAGAATATTACTTTAAAATAAATCAATAAATTAAAGTAAAATAAATATTTAAGGGGGATGGGAGGCTCCCATACCACAAATGTGATGTAGATAATGGTACGGAAGCCTTCGTACGCGAGTCCGACTGGAACTTGGCCGGATTTTGATTTTTCATTAAGCATTACACATAAACGTAAATATTTGCAGTAAACAAAGTATAGTCATGGTAAGAAAAGGTTCGTCACCTTTGGACCTTAAAAGCCAATGAAACAGAGTCGAAAAGTGAGGAACCTTTTTTTTCGTGACAACATTGAATCTCGTGGAACTGACCCATTTCCCGTTGACCGCCTTCATGGCACCGAACAACTGCTTCAGCTCTTTGACGGTGACGCTGTAGCTCGCCAGGACCCCGAGCATTTCTATTAGGAGATCTGAAACAATAGAGACAATACATAATTAGTTCAGTGCTTAACGATATCTTAACCCTAAAAGTTACTTCGTATAGTATACCATACATTTCTTGAGGTGCACTTTTTGTATTTTTTATTTAAATTAAATTGTGTAAAAAGGTGGAATTCAATGAGGCTGGATTGCAGTTTCCTATTTAATTTTGCGACTTTAAGGGTTAATAGAGTAACATATATTTTTTATGTATACTTTGTTGTCTTGTGCATCTTGCTGTAGTGAATCAATGTTTTTCTTACTTTCTTTTTTAGTTGTGATCTTACCCTTTCAAGTTGAAAATAGGTCTTCCTCTGAGACCACCCATTTGAGTACAGAACGTACAACTTCAAATATACCTTCAATTTTACTTGTTTTATAATATGTAACCATTCGACATGTCGGTTGAAACCGATTAGTTTTCTTATAGGAGCGGACAGCATCAAAATTACTAACAAATTTCTTCGAAATACAAAGAATATACCCGTGTGATTACCGGGTTAGAATACTGGCACTGCTGTCTTCCCGTGCATGTCGTAAGAGGTGACTAAGGGAATAAAGGCTTGAAGTACTTAACTGTTAGGCGATGGGTTTGCAATCTGTCAATAATACGCTGGTAAACATCTCAGCCTAATTGTGCAAAATTTGGTTACAGAATTATCAACAAGTTATTAGAGTTGTTGGTAATTTTGTAGCTCTGTCTACCCCACTCTGGGAATGAAGGCGTGAATTTATGTATGTATGTATGTATGTACAAAGAGTATGATGAAAAGAAACGGAACTACCAATTGTTCCCATCTTTTGATTGGAACCGCAAAAACTTAGCTGATTGATTTATTCCAATGGGAATGAGGAGATTGTTTTTGGCAGTCTATCGGAAACTAGAAGTAATTACTTTTTTCTATTGTAATAACATAAAATATTACTTTTGATATGTTTTCATACTGTTTTTAATTCGGCCATCATAACTCTTAAGAACCAACCTGCACCGTGCAAACGTCGAGCGTCCAGGGGCGCCCTCATTACTATTAGACGGAGAGCTAGCGACCAAATCGGTCCTGTGGCTTCAGCTGTATTGAAACTCCGTTAGCTACTTCCCTAAACAACCTTTTTCGATAATCTTCGTGCTGGCAGGCCGCGGGCGGTGGGTGCGGGTGTAGCGAGGTGGGGAAAATTAAAAAAAATATATGGGCTCAGCGACTTTTTTTTTTTCAAACAGTTGCTCTGTACTCCCTGTACACCCAAAAAAAAACGGTCGGGTGTTGGGAAGGGGATGCCAGCGTTAATTAAAAGAACCAAAATAATAATAATTTTCATGTGGGCTTTAATTAATATGTAAACCCCAAAGAAATAGCCATGCAAAAATATCGGCGGGAAGGTAGGTATATGTGATATAACCTATAAGTTGTGTTTTCATTTGTAGTAAAAGACATACCGACCAATTTCAAGAAAATAGTTTAGTTTATTAGAAAACACAATAATAGTAATGAGAGCGCCACTGTACATCCGGCCTACGCTCGGCGCAGTCTTAAGTAAGAGTTACCTATTATGTTATAAAGTCCCGAGGAGAAGCCGCTGTATTAAACTTGTACATCCAAAAGTTAAAAATATTTTGAAAACGTTCATGGAATTTTAAACGTAAAACTTCCGTGAGACTCAGACATCTTAAGGAGATAAAGATCAAGATAAAGAGACATTTATACACAACAATACAAAATTAAATTACATAGTTACAAAAATAATAAGACACAGATAAATTGTTGCGAAACGTCCCAACTCAGCATTCGCTAGCCGTGAAGACAGCACTGGTCTTCCGTTGGAACCGTTTGGTGAAGAGATGGAAAGTGACAAACACAAAACAATGTTAAAAGAAAAACTACATGGATTAAGAAACAATAATTTATTTATTTATTATTTATTTATTGATTATCTCGAACGACCATAATGAGACCACACCGGGCCGGCCATGCCTAGGGACTCCGGACGAGTCCGAAATATGTCGGGCGTTTTTCGACACAAATTACGTGTGTAACCTGGTGTGATCTCCTTAATATCATTCATGAACTTCTGGAATAAAATCCATCATACTAACTTAACTATAACTTTTTCTTTGTTTGTAACGGTTTCACAACTAAACTGAGTTTATTAAAATTCGGTGTGTAAATATAGCTCCATTTCTCCACACACACAGAGATATAGAGTTCATTTTATAGTGGCCAATCAGTCATAGGATGGAAGAGCAACCTAGCACACAGCCTACCTAATAGTGGTGATCCATAGACATCTCAAGCACTCTCAGGTCTGCAATCTTAAGCCCGTAAATCGGTTGTCAAACCCTGACAACTCAGATGGTATGCCTATAGATATGCTTCATATTACCAGTTTTCAGACTGGCCTAACGATACTTCTTCAAACGATTTGGCAAGGGAAGTGGCAGTAAAGGATACATCTACAAAAGTCAGCATTTTCGCAGCACAGCAGTGATCTATTCCTTGGCCAAATTCTTTCACGTCAAAACCAAGCACCAAAGCCGGATATTGATTAGAACATTCCATTTTGCTAAATGAAAACTTCCCAAAATGAATTCCACCCGATAACATTCGTGGCCAGATTCTATTAATAATAAATAAATATAGCCGGACAATTTCACACAAATTGACCCGGTCTCAACCTAAGCTCTAGACTTGTGCTATTGTATTGTGTTTGGGTACGAGAAATAAATACTCAAATATAAATACATAAAAATCCTCCAAGACTCAGGGACAAATACTCGAGCTTATCACACAAATATTTGCCCAAGCTGGGAATCAAACCCAAGACCGCTAGCTTCGTCGGCAGGGTCACTACCAACTAGGCCACGACGCGTCGTCATAAAATTTCAAAATTTTACTTGAACAACAACAATACCTTAAATTCAAATGTTAACTTTTAAATTCCAGTGAATCAGGTTGGTTAAAATTCTGGTATTCGGGGAATAAGCAGTTTCGTAAAGCTCGCATCACGATGCAAAACTCGATGGAACTTCTAAACTAGCACACGTACGCAAGTTTCATATTTCATATTGAAAAATATTCCTTGCAACAAAATATTGCAACTATATTTTTCGTTCAGAACGTACTCTATTAAGCCGTGTTATACAAGACATTCTCGAACGTTCCGTGCGCTCGGCATTCGCCCGGATTCCCCTTGTTACCGAGATTCCTGACAGCTCCGGGGTCTGGACTAGCTACACTAGTTGTGGGAGAATTACCTAAATACAGGTAAAGCACTGGAGAGTTACGTTCTTTGTGTGTGTAAAACTATCATACTCGTAAGTAGGAATCAAAGGTGTTATTCTGATCTTTCTAAAATACGAGTATATAATTGTTTTTTCTTTTAAATCTTTAACACGGACAGATTACCTGTAGTCTTCAAGCCGTCTGACAATGCAAATCAATGGTACGCACATATTAAAAGAATAATGCCAGCCCATATTGGTAAGGTCACGAGCGTTAATTTGGAACCCATTTCAAGAAAAATATGCTTGAAGTCGTCTATGTCATTAGAGATGTCAAGTGATTTGTAACTTTCAGGAAACTCAACGTTATTGTTGTAGAATGTCAGATTGACTTTAGAGCTAAGGTGGGTACCAAATCTCGTGACTGTACGGTCGGCTTTAAAACTGTAGCTACACATTATCAGGGCCTTTTTTCAACACGGTAAAAATAATATCGTATTTGATCTGTTATCGTATCGTCAACGTTTTGATAGCTCTTATTTACTTAACAGTAATGGCGGCCGAGTTAAAGACAATCGCATAATACAAGAAAAGCAATATTGTTTAACCGTGTACAGTCGACCACAAAGAGAATCTGATGTATCCGTTTTTTCACCACATTGGTGAATACATCTTTTTTTTTTTTATGGCATAGAGAAGACAAACGAGCACACAGGCCACCTGATGGTAAGTGGACACTGTGACCCATAGACATTCGCATTCACAAGACTGCAATGCAATCCTGAGGCTGCAAATGCGTTGCCCACCCTGAGGACTAAGATGGAATGCCTCTATGCTAGTCATCTCCTAGGCTGTCTTATCCCCAAACCGGAACACAACAATGCGAACACTGCTGTTTGGCGGTAGGTTAATGGATAAGATGGTGGTAGCAATCCGGACGGACCCTGCACAAGGTCCTACCACCCGCAAACTTTATTTCTTTCTGCAGTCGACTGTACAATAGAAGCCCAGTTTTTTTCGAGATCAATTGACCGCCGAGTGACAACGTTCGTCAGGGCCTCTCTCTTATTGCAGAAAAATACAATATTATTTTTGACCTGTTATCAAATTGTCAACGTTCAGATAACTTGACAGCAGTGGTAGCCAAGTTATAAACAATACGATCGAAAAAAGCAATATTGTATTACCGTGAAGAATACAGCCCCTGTAGCACATTCACTGTCTCTGATAACAAGGAGATTAGAAGCCTGCGGCGTCGTGACGTGTACTTACGTTCGTGAGTGATAGTCGAATTTTACCGTGTGCGATAACGGGGGCGTAGCTCAGATGGTAGAGCGCTCGCTTAGCATGTGAGAGGTACCGGGATCGATACCCGGCGCCTCCAATTACTTTTTGGATTTTTTTATCATTGTTTATACTTATTGAGACCAAACTGAAACGGCTAAGTCAATCCCCATACCATTTACCGCTGTTTAGATATTTTATCCAACCTAAACAAATATTCTCTTCTAATCTAAATTCTACGCATTTACAGAGAATCCATCGGCTAGCATTAATTTGGCAGATACCGTCGATATCCGCGGATTGCTGCGGTCCTAGTAATGCCGGAATTAATACACTGGCTCCGACTGAATTACGAGCAGACTACGGACGGAAATTACAGAATACACAAAATGATTTTGGGCTAAAATGTTAAATGTGCATACGCTAAACCAAAACGCCTTTGATATACTGTCGTATTGTAAACGTTACGATAATACTAAATTAATTGACAGCAACGACGGCAGAATTGAAATCAAGTACACTTGTCAAAGGCAATATGGTTTCCCCGAGTAGGATAAAAAGGGCCAAAAGCTGCTCAAAACTTTTATTACGTTATCATATTACTAGTTCTTCTATCGCATTTCACTACCTCAATGGTGGAAAAACGCCGTTTTAGTTCAGTATACATAAGCTTCTAACTCTGATATCCTGGTATACTTCTATCCTCCTGCAAACCGGGTGGGCTCGAAGCGTCCATTAAATATTAATTTATAAAGGAAATTGCGGAAACCGCAACCGCCCCGCGCCGGGAGACGCCATCTTAATTTCATAATCAGATTTTAAAATGCACGCTGTAAATTAATAAATTATTTTCCCTCATTAATTTAACGGATACCATCGTTTCCGTTTAAATTTAAAAAATACATTATTTTAAAACCAAAGACTTCAGAAAAATATCAAAGCACACACCAAAGTTCTCGGTAATTTTGCAAGCGAAGCTCCCCAGAGCGGACAAAATTTACCGCGTCAAATATTTTAAAAAGGCCATTTAGAGGCCGCAGCTCAAAAGCCTGTGACAGCACCATGTAAATTATATACCGCCATCCCGAATACAGCGGGAATAAATTTGGGCCGTCCTCATTTCGCAGTGCATTTGCGAACGTGTTTCGCCTTCGGGCGTGAAATAATACAAAGCGGGGATAGCCCTTCGTTGTTCTGCGGCCCTGGTCCATACGTCACCTAATGGGGCCCGTATTGTCCCGTAACCCGGGAGCGCGGGCTAATCCCGGCGTAATACCGGGACTCCGGTATTGAGGAGTTCTCCAGAAACTTGGGCGGATTTAAAGAAGTGAGACGTAGCCTATGTAAACTTGAAGTTTTGCATAAAATCTCTTTGTTACCTTACATCTAAAAATAGGAATACCCTTTAAATAAAAAAACTGCTTGGAAACGGAATCGGCTTGTTAACTTTTTAATTGACCTACGAGTATTATAGCGTAAATAGTCCTATAGTTGGCGTCACAATTTTATTTCCTGTTTATAATGGTACAATCACTACGTAGTTAAAGTAAGGCCAATCTTGACACTGGTCATCACAGTTCAATTTATAACATATTTTTAGGTTTGAGGTCAAAATTCGTACTGGAATGACAGGTGTCAGAATTGAATTCTTGTTTTCCTTACAGGTGCCAACTGGTGCTTTGAATGGCAATAATTAAAAAAATAAATAAATATCAGGGAGGCAATGTCACACCAATAGACCTAGTCCCAAACTAAGCGCTAGGCTTATACTATGGGTACTAGACAACGATATAAATACTTATATAGAGAAAAATATACTTAAATACATAGCCATGACCCGGGAACAAATATTCGCGCTCATCACACAAATGCCCTTACCGGGATTAGAACCCAGGATCGCTAGCTTCGTAGGTTCACTGCCAACTAGGCAAGCGCGTCGTCTACTCATTAATATTTAAAGATGTAATTAGGTAATATCCTTTGTATTTAGTGATTTTAACAACGTGACTTATTCAACTTCAGCAGTTTTCGCGCCGCTTAATATGGGCAAGTTTTGACCGTGATTTAGGCAATAAATTGTAACGTGATTTTCTTAGCAGACTTAATTTATTCAAAAATTAAGTAAAAACTTTCGTTTAATAATGATAATGGAAAGTAAAATATTTCAGATAACTGTTTTGATAAAGTTAGTTAGTTTTAACAGTTGATAGACGATATAACGTACACAACTAACCAGACGGCAACCAGGGCAGCATAAACAAAAGATAATAACGAGCGCATTGTGTGCGATCAAACAAGTGTACATTCTCGTACGGCAGCGCGACAATAGTTGCAAATGAACTGTCTTTCAGAACAGAACCTAAACATACAACAAATCATTTTTGTTTGGCGAACGAGCACAAAGGCCTGGCAGCAAATAGGATTTAAGGCTCAAGGGCAAACCAAGACGTCAACGTACGTTCTACGTTGCCAAAAATGAGTACCAAGGAAAGAGGCCTCTCTGATACTCATTTCGCCGACTATGCCTAAGCCTCGCCTCTACACTAGGAAACAGAAAAAAAAAATGCTGTTTAACGGAACGTATATGATGAAGTAGGTATGAACAAAGGCAAACATTTTGCGTTATCATGAATACTGCACAGGATTATTGCTGTTGAAATGAGAGCTCTAAGAAGAGTAATGTGGTGTTAGGATGATAGATAGAGAAAGAAATAATGAGATCCGAAAACGATGTGGATTAAAAGATCGAAAACGGAATGCTGAGATTGTTTCGTCATTTAGAAAGGATGGAGGAAAGAAGAGTTACGCACGAGGTACGGCGAGCGAGAGTGACTGTGGTCGGTGGGGGAGGCCCTCGACGCACATACAGTGATAATATCAGATTTGTACTGAATAAGGGCCAATTCAAAAACACCCTAAACTAACGTACGTGAGAGGTGGATGGCAGAGGAAGCGCAAGTTGTATCTTTAAACCGGTGCACCTGGCGTTCCATATTCTCTGTCCCATTGCGAGACATGCGTATAGATACTCACACGGTGATCAATAGATTTTAGCTATACTGCAATACGCCGAAACTAATAAATTCAACAACATGGTTACAGAATTACCAACAAATTTTTAGAGTTGTTGGTAATTCTGTAGCTCTTTCTACCCGACTCTGGGAATGAAGGCATGAGTTTCAATGAGTTGCAAAATTTACCTTACTGACTTCCTGGCTAAGGTTTATTTTGCACGTTATTTAATTTGCTCGTTACGCGTAAACACATAATTACCAGAACCGCATGATTCCGCATGGATGGGGATGCGACGAGCGATTAGTGCACCTTCGATCGAGCACTCAAATTAGTCGCGCCCCGGGACGATTCACTTAACTAGGCGTTCACTGGTCCCGTGGGAGAAGGCTTCCGGTAAATAGAGAGCAAACAAGTTGATGGAGTTTTTTTTTCAAGGAAATTTGAATTACCGATACCAATAAAACATAAATGTTCATCGGATACTTATAGTTAAACCACAAGGATACAGTTTTTTTAGTGACATCTTTGAAGTCATACTTTCTTATTACCAGGACAGCATAAAAGGCGAGAGACTCGTTAGGATCTAAGTATCCCAATTTTTAATTTTTGTAAGCTACAATGGCGCCGTCGGCTTACAGTAATAATCATTCAACGAAGGTCTTTTTAAATCTCGGCCAATTTTTCCCCTCGTAAAAAGACAAACTAATTTCCAAAAACACCCTCCGAAATGAAAGCAATCCATAAGCGGGGAGGTTCTCCAAGTTTTTCCATCGTAAATAGGCGCCAGAGTCACGCGCCGCGCATCCGTCCGCTGAAGCCTTTTTATAGCACTTTTGACGGATAGCCGAGTGTTTAACCCGCGCGTCTCGTGTGATGAGGACCCTGATATATCGTGCCACTTATGACGTCTTGGTACATTGAAATTTTAATGAAAAAATGCGAGTGCTCCATTTTTGTTATTAATAAAGGTTTTTTAGGAAACTTATGGAACCTATAAAATACATCCAATTTCTAAAACAATAAGAAAACATATTTTGATGATAAAGATGATTTGATTTGATGTTGATTTTCCATTGTCTCACCGTAAACTAAAAAGTATTAAAAAAACCATTTGGAGGCGCCGGGTATCGATCCCGGTACCTCTCACATGCTAAGCGAGCGCTCTACCATCTGAGCTACGCCCCCGGTGATAATAACATTCGAAATCTTGATATATACTTTCGCCTCAACGAAGGCAACTGATACGTCACATCACCAGTGACGTCTCCTCAAGCGAGGCGCTTCGCTACAGCGGGCTGTCTGTCCGCTTCAGCGAATGTTTACAGGTTATTAAATATTAGTAATGATCACACCAAGAAGCACGGTAAAAAAATCATCAAATAACAAGGCCAAAATACTGTTATAGTGGAAGACAGATCATTGTTTATTGCGAGAAATACGAAATCGTCGTGTTGAAATTTAGCAAAAAGTACCGTTTGGAGGCGCCGGGTATCGATCCCGGTACCTCTCACATGCTAAGCGAGCGCTCTACCATCTGAGCTACGCCCCCGGTGATAACAACATTCAAAATCTTGATATATACATTCGCCTCAACGAAGTGAACTGATATGAGTACAGCTACGACGTCTCCTGAAGCGTCGCGTTTCGCTTCAGCGGCCTGTCCGTCCGCTTCAGCGAATGCTTACATGAGAATAATAATTTGAGATGATCGCATCAAGATGCAAAAGAAAAAATATGTTACTAATAACAAACAAACATATTTTTTTTTAAATACAGGATGTAGTAGCGAAAGACTGAACTAATTGTTTCTAGGCGAAAAAACGAAAACATCTTGTTGAATTTTCAGTAAAAAGTACCGTTTGGAGGCGCCGGGTATCGATCCCGGTACCTCTCACATGCTAAGCGAGCGCTCTACCATCTGAGCTACGCCCCCGGTGGCTATGTGTTCGAATTTCGTGATACCATTACGCAGACTCAAGGCGAATACGACACTTATGATAATATGCCTTTCACTCCGCGCTAACCGGCCGCTTTTGTTTACAACGCTCAAACTAGTTACTGCTGTTAAAAATGCCTTCCACTTTGAATGAAGGTTGATATAAATATACGGCATCAACTCATAACGCCAACCGAAACATCTACTGCTGGATATGAGCTTTCCTTGGCAATAAAATCCATCTACAATGGACTCTTGCAGCAAGGCCTAGATTCTACATTGTCTCAGTCCAATATAAAGGTTTAGGTACTCTGTAAAGAATAGATACCTATATCATGTGTCTGGATCATTAGAAATCGCATAAAGAAAAATCGGATACAGTAATTTTCTTAAAGCATAACCAACAGGAAAAAATATATCAGTGAAAAATAACTCTTCAAACTGAAGGAACAATCATGAATTTAAACGACTTGAACCCAAAAGAAAAATAGGACGAGGTTCTCAATTGGTCACTTCTGTAGTTTTTTTTTTATCGCATTTACTAAACTGCAATGGTAAATAATGTTTCACATGTAAATAATCTAAATAAATCATGAATAAGATCAAAAAGTACCGTTTGGAGGCGCCGGGTATCGATCCCGGTACCTCTCACATGCTAAGCGAGCGCTCTACCATCTGAGCTACGCCCCCGGTGACTACACCTTTCAATATTATCATATATATCGCAAAACTGCTCCGTATGTAGCCTCGGGCAAGTTCGTACAAATGGCAAGTGTAACGTTGATTTCACAACTGTCCATTCATTAATATGTAGTAACAAGTTTTCGTAGATGTTATGTAATGTAATACGGATTTATGAGTTCCTGGTCATTGTATATCAATACTTGACGCAATAAACCCCGAGTAAATTATCGTTTTTTTTTCTTTTACCAAGGGTTTTTTATATACGAATGCGCGCCCCACCACTTTGCTAGTGTGTAACAACGTATGTAAAGATAAAAAGTAGGGCGCAACTTCGTGAAAACAAAACAGTAATAACCGGGTCTTACTCCGTTCGATGCAAAACGGTCCAATTCAATTTATAACAAAGTTACATCACAGTTGACTGGCTTCGAATATTTCCGGAATATTCATTTCAAAGGCGCGAGTTTGATAATAGTAATTAATTAAACTTGGCTTCTCTGAATTAAGACCCCTAATCAACGAACTAGCAACGAGGACCGAGGCTGGTGTCATCTCGGTTAAAACCGCAAATACCAGCACTGTGAAACAAAACGTAACTAGGTTCGTAAATTCGCTTTTTATCTAAGAACAATCTCAAGCAAATGGACATAATAGAAGTATAAGGTTTAAATAGTTTGAGACGATAAGTACTAGGCAATCATAAACATACAGTGTTCCCAGCTTTTTAATAGCTTTCGGCTGGCTATCGTAATAACGCTTGCAACTGACAGTAGGTATATTTAATTTTGTCACTCGCGTGTCATAACCTCATAGAAAACTAAGATTGCCAATAGCTAATAAGAAAATGGTAGCACTAATATAGATAAACGCATTCAAAATAACTAAATTTCAGTAACCAGTACTCGCTCTCATCACACGAATATTAACCGCGTCGTCAAATGGTAAAATACAACAAGTTCCAAATCAAACCTTTTTTCAAAGACTTTTTAAAATAATGGAAAATAAAAATAACGTTGAAGATAACGGTATTACGAGAGAAATGTGACCATTAACATTTCCTACATAATCGTAATTTAAAAAAAATTGGAGGCGCCGGGTATCGGTCCCGCCCAACAAGCAAAATCAGTACTTATAGTGTTCTCAAGCCTATTTTTTATTGTACTTATAAGATACTTGAAGTTTGCTACAAACAAGGAAATGGGCGCAGTTATAGGAGCATTGCTTTCTTATAACCATCTTATAATCAACTAGCAGAAAGTCACTAGGCAAGTCAATACACTTACAGAAGTTCTACCAGAGTACAATTGCTCCTATAACGTTCTGAGACTACCCATTTACAAGTTTTATAACTCTTATAAGTATCTCGCATGAGCATCATACTAAAGCAATCTTATTTATAACGCACTACTAATATACTTAGTTATTAGTTATAAGTACATTTTGTAAACATCTTTCCGTTGTTTCGGCCGGTGGGTGTGGTGTGTTTGTGGGAAATAAATACTAAAAAACAAACGTAAGTACCTATTTTTCTTATTAATCTAACTAATATAATTTGTAATAGTGTAGAGCATTATGTAAGTATTGTAAAATACTGTATGTATAGTGTGTGAATTTACCGGGGAAGTCATTTTTATTGTAAATGTCAACCATAATTTGTTTAATTTTACAATGCCCATGGAAAAAGTGTACATATCATATATGTTGTTAAAATAATATTACCACATTTATTAAGAACATCCGCCATTTTCTAAAAATTCTCTGCATTGAGTACGTTATAGGACAATTATAAGTAAATTTGCACTTATAGCAGTTTTAATCCAGATAACTTGCCGCCATATTAAAACGTATTAGGGTTCCTCACGAAATCTTCTTACTATCTATGAATCCTAAGAAAGTTAATTTAAGTTAAAAGTAATGTTTCGGTTTGGTTGTCCATGGTTACAAATTTAAATAAAACTACTTAAACGGATTATATCGCGTACCATTTCTTAAATTCATCCCGTATGAAATACACTAGATTACAGATTACAATCATCAATGAGACAATTTTAGTTTACCTGTCATGCTTTTTTTTTGAATAAATTATTGTTGTCTTTTCAGTTCTTTTCGAAATGGTGGTATATTTAGACGTTGACTGCTTTTTAAGTAAAGATGACTTATGAAACCTACCCTACCCTACCCTTTTACCCTATCTGAAAAGTGTTATGGATGTGGACGATTCACTGATTCAAGAATGAATCCCCACTTTATTGTTAACGTAATCAATATTAAGAAACTACTTAATATAAAACAATTGTGGTGTCAAGGCTGCCAATATATGCTCGTGTACAACCATTACATGGAAGATGAGTGTTACTACTGCTATTAAAAAAAAACACAATCAGTATCAACCAAGTTTTAGAACATCATAATATTATTATTTAGATTTCATACAGAATACTGTAAGTAACGTCACTCTTTTCATCGTTGTAGTCTATGTTACTTCCGAAACAACTGAAATTTCTTTATTAGTATGTAATAAGGTCCGTGCATTTCTTTATTAGTGTGTAATAAGGTCCGTGCATCTCTTGGTAAAACGTTACATAATCTTTTGTTAACAACAGCAGATAGTTCATTTAAGGCTCGGTGAGGTACCTATATTGAATTTTATAGCCCATTTTCTTATAATCTTCAACCAAATCACAATTTTTTTCATACTCTGTGGTTTTTTCTAAGTCAAAGTCGTATTCATCTCGTTCGCTATCCGAGTCTAAAACACACTCCACCGCGGAACCCTTATTTTCTTCAGTTGTATTTGCACTTGACGCACCAGGTTCACTTTCTAATACAGATGAACTTGTTTTCGTTAAATTGGGCGTTACTAATTCTGTATTACATTTTCTCACTTTTCTTCTATAATTGCCGCTCCTTTTAAATCGTTTCCATTCGCTTACATCCATTTTAAACGACTTTCCCAATACAAATTCGAACAAATGATTCAGCAAAAAATACCAAACGTTTACTAGTAAGGTGTTTGATCAAATAACTTATAAGATTATTTCATCTAATAAGACTCTTACCAAGTACAATTTCATTTATAAGAACATTGGACAAGACTAATAGCGATATAGACTTGTAATAACCTCAGCTTAGTATCTTATAATATCTTATTCTCTTACAAAATGCTACTATAAGATCAAATATTATTCAGGCCTATTTGATCTTTCTGCAAACTGTTATAGGAGACTTAAACCTATAACTGTCTTATAAGACGATCTTGTAGGTAACTAGAAGTCTGTAAAATAAAACCAAATGATCTTAAGACTATCTACGCTGGTGAAATGTTACTATAAGTATAAGTATCCTGTAACTGTTTAGTGCTACAATCTTGTAGCAAACTATAAGGCTGAAATATAAACATGAATGCTCTTGAGTATGTTACCGCTTATCGTATGCTATTATAAGTATATGGCTCTACGTCAATGTCTCTATAGGAACGTTATTAGTAAAAAAGTACTTATAGTCTTTATTTATAGGAATACTTTGCTTGTTGGGCGGTACCTCTCACATGCTAAGCGAGCGCTCTACCATCTGAGCTACGCCCCCGGTGATACAGTTGTTGAAATCAGTAATCATTAACTTGAAGCCCAGGCAGTGACGCTTTGATCTGCGCCCACGCTTGAGAGGCAACGTCCAATGTCACCAAAAGAACCGCGCCGCCGCGTAATCATAGGAATTTAATATACACCAATAAACTTAATACCCGATAAAACAACAAAGGGTTTAACTATATCGGAATTTAATCCGTCATAAAATTAATTCTCCCACTGCGCTCTCCAAATTGTGTGTAATTAATTAAAATTTTCGTTACAAATCATATTAATCATGGTATGGCAACATCACAAGAATAATACACCGACAACTAACCCTCGCTGTTGGAATTAAGCTGGTAATGAAAAAGCAATCCAGTGTATATTAGAGATGCGCCGAATATTCGTTTAGTATTCGGTATTCGGCATCTTTTTCGCTATTTGTATTCGGCCGAATTATTCGGTTCAAGTATTTATATTTTCTTGGTTACATGACTAGGTATGGAACTTAAAGACAAAATTTCTTATGTAAGATTTATGTAATATTATAAGTCAAAGAAATCCTATGAAGAATGTGTTGAATAAAGCTAATAGAAAAAATCAATAAAACTTAAAATCAACATTTTTTTTGAAACTCAAGTCAACATATTTATTTCTCGCCTCGTCCTCTAGCCACCAGCGACACGTAGCGTACATGTTAAACCTGTGTACGCGTCAAAACAATGAAATGGTCAACCGAATAATTCGGCCGAATATCCGGTTCGGTAAAAGTTAAACCTAATAGTATTCGGTATTCGGCAAATCGGTGAAACATCTCTAGATGCTATATCTCCGTAACATAGGTGACGGGCTGGTGAGTAAACAGCCTTACACGGGCGCGGGCGCCACGCAGCCGGTGTGAAATGACATTATCATATCGCGGCTTATTGAGAACACATCTACTCTACGCTACGACGGAATAACCCAATAAACTTCGTCGCTTCATAAAATTTACATTAAATACGTTTTATATTCATGTTGTATTTACGAAACGATAAATCTGATTGTCGCAACGAATATTCTATTAAGAAAGCGATATTAGATGCGAGTTTTCGAAATTGCGGTAAGAGCGTTTTTGTACCGCGTTCGATTAGTATCCGAGGTGATAAAGTTCGACAAGATAGAAGAATATTTGCCGTTGCACCCTTTGCTTAAGCGGTTACCATGACAACTGTGATTTCGGACTGTATTTATTTGATCCCATTTTTGTATGACCTTAATTTGGACACAGTGGAAAATTGCCCTGCATGTATAAATACGTGTTAATGTCAAATCTAAATAATTTCCTAATTCGCAACCAAGCTTAAATACAATTTAAAAACATAATGAGTGTACGCATATTGATGAGTCAATACCAGGAGAAGAGAGGGCGACAGGAGCTGGCTGACATGTGCAACCTAATTTGAATATATTCTACGCGAGGGCTACGACCCGGCGCGGACTGAAAGGCGGGAAATCAACTCAGGACGGCCCCTGTTCGAACATTCTTTAGATGCTCAATCGAATTGCCTTCACAAAGGATACAAACGATATTAGTTTACTCGGTAATGTATCAACTCTCAACAAAAAACTTAACGGTAAAGAAGAAGTAAGTACCTACTTTTTATACAAACGCGTGTAACACAGCAGCGCTCAAAGTGATCAACAATTCCAAACAGGAAATTTTCGTTTTCTTCCAAAAATGTTATCAAATTTCAATTACCGTTGTTATCTGGCTCGACGGGGAAATCGCTGATTTTATTTAGAGCGAATAAAAATAAAATTTTCCAATTTGAAGAAAGGCACTAACGTTTAATACAAAACCTTCCTTAAAAGGGGATTCTTAAGAGACCGTAATTTTTATCCGATAGTAATTGTCTTCGACCTCTCCTAATGCGATGAGAGCTTTCGGGATTGTTTATTGTCTCGTGTTATATGAGATAAAGGGTCCTACGCCAAGATCCTTCAAAGCCAAATGTGATTACACTTTGGGACATCTCTTTCGAGCATTCTTACGTCATTTCATTTCGAAACACAAAATGTTTACGCCAAATGGTTAATGAACGAAAAAACGGAATGCAGGTAACCTAAGGCGCACTTTGTTCATTTCTCCTAGGGGCACAGTGACCCCGTTTCCGTTTTGCAAAGGTAACGTGAACAATAAAAGGCAGCGAAATCAAGGGAGCGAGGCACCAGGCGAGCATACGAACACAATAGGCGCTCAGAGACCGGCTACGCGGGGAACGTGTCCTTTACTTTATGTATTCCCAGTGAACGAGAAAATATAACGATTTGAACTCAGTCAAACAACACTCACAAAAAACGAGAGCGCATTCAAAGAAAGAGGAAAGTGCAAACAGACTTGTCGCTATGAACGGCAGAATGAAAAGAAAGAGAAACATTTATTAAATGCAAGAAAAAAATACTACAATGATGAAACGGTGGGTAATAAATCGAATCAACTTCTTGAGGTCGCATGGTCGTAAGTACAATTTTCATCATAGTATCGTAGTAATATAAACGGTATTCAAGAATTACTTAATTAAATTAATTTTGGGCAAAATCATGCTGATAGCAGCAAAACGTTGTTAGAACCTCTAGCGACCTTTTGGGAATATAAAGTAGTTAACTCGGAAATTATTCCCTTCCGATCATTCCTATTACGTATTCTATTCCTAAATCAAATAGCTCAAGGATCTTTCGGCTACCTTTTGTCTTTCCAAATTCAAAATAGTTTTTATTGTGAGAATTTCGCCTTTCGATAAGAATAAATTACGTATTTCTTATACCTTCGAACGGCAACCTTTCTGGCTTACGTATTGGAGAATTTACAAATGTACACTAGAATTAATGTAGATTTCACTCTAGAGAGAAGAACGAATGTTCACTCTAGCTTTTACCATAGCTAGAGAAGAATTTAATATTTCGAATAATAGTAATATGTAGTAGGACATAAACGTTACGGTTATTACAAAAGTGGGCAGGTCGCGAGCCGGCCGTTTGCTAAACAAGAAAAGCCATTCAATATTTTCTCTTTACATGTAATGTTATGTGCTTCCGTTCTTTTTCATAAGCTTTGAAATTTATTCTTTCTTACAAAACAAACAGTAGGTTTCTATCAATAGGCTTCTTTCAATTTGTTCGTTCTTTCAAAAGATTTACGTCTCGTTATACATTTTATTGGTTTTTGTTAACATCGTTTTATTGACATTAAAAGTACTTATCACAAAATATGACTATACCGAGGCGTCCCTTTCGTTCACCTATTTTTCTTTGACCTATTTAAATTCGGCATAATTGATTTCGCATGATTTCTATTGGTATAATTACAGTCGCATAGTAGTTGGGTAAGCCAAAACTTTGATAAGCATATTTATTAGGTACGCTTTTAGAATAATTGTAATTGAACCAATTTGTATTCGACTAATATACATTATGCATATATTATTGTTTGAGTTAATAATTATTTGTCATATCTTAAACTAACCATAATTTAGGTTAGGCTAGAATGACGTAGAATAGTATATATAAACAAAAAACTAGCCGTTTCTCGTAGTGCATCAGGCTCGTCGTTGTGGTTCTTTATTAACGATCTTTTAGGATAATATTTTTATGCATTTTGCAATGATGCCAAGTAATTAATTTATCTTTTTGTATTTATGCTGTTTGTTTTTAGTCTTAATTTTATGCCTAAAAATGTATGCCTTAAGATGGTTAGGTACATATGGCCATTTCAGCTAAATAAATTATGCATAACACTATTATTACAAATGATTAATACCAACAGAACCCTTTTCCGATGTGGCTGCCAGTGCTACTTTGATGGTTTAAGTTAAGATCCGAAAATAAAGCAAACGTTGCTTCTGCCATAGGTTTACTTTCGAATAAAACTTAATAGGAATATGGCCTCAATTTTTAAATTGCTAAGAAATACCAAGTCTTCATAACTTTACAACAGCATAGCACGAGATCCCACCCTACTACTTGATTTTACATATTTTAATGCAACCGTGCAGCCTCAACTTAACTGGCGCGGCCGGCCTTAGTAAATTGAAAACGCTATACTTAACAGTAATAAGTAATAAGTATTGAACTCAATTAAAATGAATACCAGGCTGAATGGATGACAACAATAACAAGATAATTAAATAAGGTTCCAACCGAAAAAAAAACATTACGTTGACTACAAAAAATGATCCAAAAGACTACCAGGAATTCAAGAAAGAAAAGAAGCAAGTTATATCATCTCTGCTGCACTTCGTTTTCTTCCATACCATAAGAAACAATTTGCCCTAGATCCGCAAACTGGGCTTGTTTAGTTAAAACTAAATTAATGTAGATATTTTACAGGAGAAAAATGGACGTTAAAACTCAACCATTTCTCATTTTATTCATGTGTCCATTTATAACTTTCTCAGGTTTATTAGGATAACAAGCAAACGTAGGAGGTGCATGCTCATTTTACACTTCAATGATATCGGTTTCGACGCTGCTCTAGACACGTCATCTGTCGGATCGTATTCTTCGACAAGGATACAGGACAATAAACTGTAGGCATAATGTAAAACTAAATTCACACGGTTACCAGAGAATCAGGAGACTCTAGATGATGAAGATGTATTTTGTCATAGGGATTTTTAGCAAAAGGAAAATAAGTTAAGGTGATCACGGCAACAAATCAATCCATCATTAGATCGTGAAAGGGTTTATAAAATAGCTTCAAATTTACCAGGGAACCAGAAGAGAGTAGGAAGTCTTCTTAGAGGGTGGGGCTTGTTTCCTCAACGAATGACTGAAGTACCAATAGGACGGCATATGACATTAGTCAACATTACTACATCAGCCATTTCCAAGGACGACCATTTCAACGAAATAGGTGGACTTTGTTTACCAATACGAGAGCACAAAAAAGCAAAAGAGCAACCAACAAAAAATATTTTCTTGATAGTTCTCAGGCAAACCAGGGCAGCAGAAAAAAATAGGAGCTTTAGTAAAAAGGGGATTACAGAGGGTTGCATGCTTCGGTACAGCAGGTACCTGTCAAAGGTAAAAGAGTGGGGCCAACTGACGAATCGAAGACCAGAAGAAATAAATAAGATTTGCTTAGGCAGGCATTTATTTCTCGCGAATAATATATCAGAGGAGCGGGGAGGCTATGAGATTATTGTCCTTCGACAATTTTGAAATATTTAAAAGTCAAAGAATCCAACGTGGCGGCATTAAGTAATGTTTGGATGCGTAACGGAGAGTTGAAGCCAAAGATTTCCGGGAGGGTTTAAAATTAATTTCACAATCCCCATGCCTACCAGAGAACCAGAACATAGAAGGAAGTTTTCCCTGAGGGTGGGGTTCGTTTTGTCAACGAATGACTTATACAAATAAGATTTTCAAAACCGTGAAAAGCTGCATTGTGTCAATAAGGACATTTTGTAGGTTTAAATTCTCACGATTGAAATGGGTATCGGTTCTCACTTAAAAATGGGTTTTAATTACTTAATTGGCTAAACACCAGTCACGACAGGAGAAAGATAAAACAATAAGAATTACTGAGATATTGATAATTTTAATAAGGAAATCACAGTATAAAAAGCGAAATGATATATACTTATATTTTAGAAATAGCTTAAGAAAAAAAAGCTCAAAGCATTAAAAGCAACCATTCATCAAAAAATACACTTAAGTTCGTTTTCTTGGCAATTCTCAGGCCAACCAGGGCAGCAGACAAATAAAGGAGCTTCTTCAAAAAAACTATTGCATAGCGAAATGGGTGGGGCAAACTTATGTAAGGTATGAAACTCAAACTACCAGAAAGAAATACGGTTTGCTTTGAACCCAATCTTTTGGGAGTAATCTGTTTTTTAATCAATTTCGATCATTTGTGTTAAAGGCATTGGGGCAAGGTCTGTATGTGAAATGGAGTGTTCAACCCGTAGATGCCCGAAAGAGTAACTTATTACACTTGCCTACCAGGGAATCAGGAGAGAGCAAGATGTTACAGTTCGTGAAAATGCTCAGATTTAGGGGATTTACCAAAATGGCTGCTGTTGTGTTAGACACAATTTAACATTTATCACAATAACAGTCATTTTGATAATTGACAGTGTAAGCATAAACATAAACGATAAACATGAACATCAGGTTGTGTTAAATGACAGTCACATAAAATGGAAGGGATGTTTGTATACCGTGATAATTAAGTAACCATCAGTCAAGAATTCAAGATATAATAACGAATAAAACTTTCTTATACCGAAAAAGCATTGAAGCAACTATTCTTAAAAATAAACTTATTTAAATTTGTGGGTTGGATAAGATGTTTATTATCTTGATGGTTCTCAGGCGAACCAGGAAACCAGAAACATACAAGAGCTTCATTGAAAAAAACTATAGACAAAATGGAATGACAGAGGGTTGAATGGGATCTTTCGAGCAGGTAGCTGTTGAAAGTTAGGTGGGGCAAAGTTATGTATCAGAAATGATAAAAAATTGGGCGGGAATTTCTTTGCTCTCAAATCCAACTAAGAGCGTCTTGCTTCATAATTTGACGTATACTAAACGACTTAAATGAGCGAGTACGGCAAACAATGGTTAAATTACGTTTTTAAGAATTGTTGCTTTTCTTTATCATTTGCTCTTTTTACTCTTCCAAAACAACAAATTGACTGTATATGTTGATGGCAACATTTGTGGGACAAGTTTTGGAAATCTCATTGGTTCAAGTGATTCGCTTACAAAACTAGCTATGGGAAGACTTCCTTCTCTATTCTGGTTCTCTAGTAATTGCGAGAAGCTATTTTATTAACTCTTTCACGATGTAATAAATTGATTTAGGTCAGTTTCTTCTCGATAATATGAGCCCTTATTCTTATGCAGTAAATTAAGGAATTGTGATCTGTAACAGTTTAAATTCTTACACTTTCATTCATTAACGTTAATGCATGATGTGTAGATACGTTTGTTTTCTCAGGCAAACCAGGGATCCAGAAATATTCAGGAGCTTCGTTCAAAAAATACATGACATAGCTTCATGCAGGTAGGTAGCTGTCGAAAGTAAGTAGGTGTGGCCAACTGGTATAAGTCAGAGACCACAAATACATAAGGTTTGCATTAGATGAGCATTCGATTGCTCTTAAATCAAAGGCACTCATTACCAGAACCTAGTCAAAAGGATAATAAGATTGACGTATACAAGACGACGCAATGGCCGAGTACGGGAAGCAATTAATCAATTTTGATACCCGCAACTTACAACGTTGACATCGGACATGGTTAGCCCATGAAACAGTGAGAAATAATACTGCATTAGAAGTTAGGGGATGTTTAAATACAGAAATGACTGATTTAATATTTATGTCCCACTTCACGGGCAAAAATGTCACCGTATTGCTTAGTAGGAGTTAAACAGTTTTTGACCAAAAAATGTCATTTACCGCATAAATACCATTGAATCAAAATAGATAGTGAAAGGGTTGATGAAACTGTTTATCATTATTACTAGGGAATCAGAAGAGAGAAGGAGGTCTTTCCGTAGGGCTTGCTTTGTTAAAAAATGGCATAACGACTTATAGACCTTATAGTAGACAAATAGTATCAATAAAGACTTTAGTTAACACGAGTTATCACTCACTCATCATCTATAAAAGCAGCAGCCATTTTGATGGTTGGAACTCTCACGATTACCATTGGCGTCAGGTTATGTCAAATGTCAGTGGCCTCAAATGGATAATTAAGTAAACATCAGTAACAACGTAAACAAAAGGAATAATATTTATAAGGGATCATTTTTCCCACGGAATACGAACCAGAAGAATACGAATACAACAACGTTTACAAATACCGTTAAGTTTATTTTATTGACGGTTCTCAGGCCCACCAGGGCACCAGAAGAATTCAAGAGCTTCACCTTATGAATGTTTCTGGGGTGTCTCAGAATCACAAAAAGTAATAATAGAGGGTTGCATGCATGAAAATAAATGGGTGGGGCCGACTAATTATACAAAGACCAATAAAATTAAAGTTTGAATAAGCTTTAGCTAGTTTAAAAGTTCATAGGATTGACGTATACCTGTAGGCGCGTAATCTAGCGTCAAAAGAGTCCATACAGTTTGAGTGCGAACTAGAATCACTTCGTATGCCTATTAGAGCAACAGAAAAGAGCAGGATTTTATAGGACGAGAAAGCGCTGTGTGAGATGAGGGCGTTTCAATATAAAGTTGAGATTTTAAATTTATGTGTATTTCTTGTAAGTCGAGAAATGTAGAAAAAAACCATTCAACTATATGCTTTACGATGATTGAAATGAACTCAAAAACTTTTTAAATATGGCAACCAGAGCGAAAACAGGGAGCAGAACCTATTTAACTCAGTTGAATTTAAGTTGATTTTGTTTGCCATATACTTACCAGAGAGCAATGACATTTTGGACTCTTATCCTTATTAAATTACTAAGCTTTAGGCGATAAACTTTATTGATCATTCCCAGACACACCAGGGCATCAAAGAAGTGAAACAGCTTCACACCACAAATGTTTCTCAAAGTTTCTCAGGATCACAAAAACCATACCGCAAAAAGTGCATATAGGGTCCACCACTCAGGTACTTAAGGCGGTACCAGATGAATAAAATAGGCGGGGCAAACACAATCGTCAATCACTTAAAAACATGTCAAAGGATCTCAGTATGTTTACAGGTAGGTTTCGCTTTGTAAACAAATCATACTTACTGAGCCTTTTGCAAATCGAGTAGCACCACTACCAGAGAAACAGGGTTAAGCAGAAGTAACCTCTAGGATTTTCAGAAGGAACTTTTTTTGTCAACGAGATGTTAAATTTGTGCCAGCACATATGAGTATGACACATTTCTCATTTAACGTATTTCACAAATGCTTCTAAGACATTTTACTTTCTTGAAATTTCTCAGGCACACCAGGGCACCAGACCAATTCAAGAGCTTAGTTCCACGAATGCTTCAGGGGTTTCTCAGGGTCACAAAAACTAAAATGCCATTCGATAAAAAAGCGACTCAAGAGGGTTGCATAATTCAATAGGGCAGGTACCTGGAAAAGTAAATGGGCGGGGTAACTTACAAAACAATTTAGGCTGTTTGAGTGAGTCAAATGAACTCAAGAAGGACATATTTCACATGGCTATCACAAGTAAGAAAGAGGAGAATTGGCTTTACAAGTTTTAAGTTTTTGATAACCCAAAAGGCAAATTCGTTTCACATGGCTACCAGAGAAACAGGAGAGCGCAACAGTATTATTATATTTTATCACTGCAACTAGTTGGGATAGATGGATCCATCGACTTTGGTTTAAAAGATTTACTTAAGTGGATTTGGTTTCCCATGTAGACCAGAGCACTATAAACAAGAAGAGCAAATATCGATCATTCCACTTTTTAGGATTTCTTACTTATGAGCCTGACTTAGTTGACTTTCTTGACGGTTCTCAGGATCACCAGGACATCAAACAAATATAAGAGTTTCGGTTTATGAACATTTCTAACAAAAAATCTCAGCGCAGGTAAATAACAAGGGGATATCTATTTAAGAATATTTCAAGTTTGGGGTGTTTGGGGCACAAAAGTGCGTTCAATTATTTAGGGATCCTTCACTGCGTTGTTTAGGTAGCGCATTATTGCGAGTGTAAATAAACCTCCATAAAGGTTGGGCCATTTCACAAATCTGTCATTCTATCATGATAATCATAGTTACTCGCTTGAAATGTTAAACACAAATGGGCGGGGTTTCCGAAGAATAAAAAAATCCTTAAAGGCATATTTAGGACAAAATATCACATCGGGACACTATTTCACGGCTACCTAAGGATCAGAAGAGAGCCGAACCACTTATAAATTATTTCAGTTTCTCGGGTCAGTTCAATACAAAATAAAATAGTATAATCTCGAAAACAACAGATTATTCAGTAACAAATTGAATGGAGCTATAAATTCGAAGCAAATAAGAACGCCTCAATGCACACAGTAACCAGAGAACCAGAACACGGGGAGTATCTTGAATATAATACATACAATACGCAACCAATTACTTACTTGTACAGTCAGCAGCATAAATAAGTGGTCATTTATGTACCTTGTCGCTTTCAACCGTGTCACAATTTTGTATATTTCAAACAAGACGTTAAAATGACAAGGTACATAAATGATCACTTGTTTATGCTGTTGACTGTACTATTAAGTAGCTACTTCCGAGCAAAAATAGCTTTGTCATAGAAGTGACAGCAGAAATGCGGAAACAAAAAGTACGCGGTTTATGAAAGTTTAATTGTGATTTCTCCACACTTCGCAATCTGCAATCGTTATGATCATAGAACTAAATAACTGAAGTCTCCAGACTTAACAAGCGGGTAAATTTTCCTATCCCTTAAAGTGAGACTACCCATTGGCCATAACCTACTAACCCATTTCAACTGATCATGCTGTATAGGAATCATTATTTTTCTCACGTTCACTAGGGAATAAGAAACAAGGCAATGTAAAAGAGTTATAATTAAAAACGCTTGCAGTAAAGGGTTCAATCTATAGGTAGTTTCCATAGCTACCAGGGCAAAAAGGGTGGGAAGGAGTATTTTGGTCCATCTATCCCTGTCGTTAATTGGTTAAGTTTGTGCAGCTAAAAACTTATTCGTTCTGAAGACGTTGACTTTCTTAAAAGTTCTCAGACGTACTAGGGCAGCAAAATATAAAAAGGGCTCGCTACCGAAAGGAAACGAACGAAAGAGGGTTGATTTTGAATGACGAGGGAAAAGAATATTTATTATTCATTCATGATTCCGAGCAGGTAAGCTACAAAAGTATAATATTGTGTTTTGTGCCACTAGTACTCGTAGCGGAGGGGGCCACAGAAATGCAAGTAACTAGGTTAGGAGTACTAAACATATAAACGGTTTCGGTATGATTGTGACTTCCCGATATTTCCCGATAGCTTAAGTCTGGAAAGTATGTTGGTTAAAACATATAAGGATAGTCGTATTGGTCTTCTATCTTATTTATTTTTCACTTCTCATGCTCTTAAAATGTTACTTTAGTCTCTACACATCGGGACTAAAACTCTTTATTAATTCTCTAGGGACTAAAGTAATATTTTCTTAATTTATTTTGGGAACTCCTAAACAGCCAATCATAATGTTTGTGGATGGAGGATTATTGCCATTTTCAGTGATTGTGTATTAGACCAGTTTTTGAGCGTGGAAATAACCCCAAAATGACAACTGTGCAAAAATATATAAAATAACGATTTAATTTCGTGAAACACGATTAATGATTACGAACATGAATCTATTTAATTATATTAAGGATAATTCATTTTATTATGCATGGCCAATTAGTTATAAAACAGTTTTCAAGTTTAAATCTGTTGGCTAAATATGCAAGTATTTAAAACATCGCTTTATTACAAAAAAAAGAAACCGCGGAACAATTTTGAAAGAAACTTTGTTCTAATCCATATTGTAATTTTATACATGTAGAACGTGTTTTTTTTAGTAGAGTGTTTAACGCGAGACTAAACAACCATAATGACACTCGAGCTATAGCCACCCGCGCTGCGCTTGGGTGGCTAAACATCTCGTGTCATTATGACTTGTTTTGGTCCCTTGTTGAACAATCTACTATTAATATCACAACGAGACTAGTGAAACTCACTCAATCATTTAAGGCGCCCTATTTCAATTGATTGTCCTCTTTTCTCACGGACACTAAGGAATCATGAAAACATACGTCATGTATGTCTTAATCTGGCGGTTGTGTTTTCTAACCCTTAAAGTCACAACAATATAATGGATGATATAAACAAAAAAGGCATTATCTCGTTTTTTTTCAATGGCTATCTGCCGTAAAATCAGTCCAAATCCGTATCTAAATCCGTTAATAACGGTTATGATTAAAAACGACTGCAGTAAAGGGTTGATCTAGTTTCCCATAGTTACCAGGGCTAAAGAAGTGAGATGGAGCATTTCGGACCGTCTATCTAAAAAGTAGTGTGAAGTCAAAATTTATCCGTTCCGAAGACGTGGACTCTCTCAAAGGTTCTCAGACATACTAGGGCAGCAAAATATAAAAGGGGCTGACTATCGAAATGAAACGAACACAAGGTCTTGGAGGGTTGGTTAAGTTGGTTTTCAATGGCGAGCACAGTTAGAATTCATTTTAATTTTAGGTAAGCTACAAAAATGGCAGGTACTTTGTATTTTGTGGACCTATTGTGTTATGTGCAACTAGTAGCAGGAGTGGCTATAGAAACGCAAAAGTTACAATAAGTAGTAAACGTTTTAATTATACACTGTAATTAACATACTAACAAATAAGTTTTAACCGCGGCTTGGGTTACAAAATCAACATCTTATATAATTGTTCCATTATTTTATAATTCCGAGATACAAAATCAACATCTTCTACAAAATGTGGTAATTATCATGGTAATAGTTTAACTGAAGTAATTTCGCCTAGCGGAACTCACTCTATTAGAAGACCTATTTCGGTTGATTAACCTTTTTTTCCCACGGATACTAAGGAATAAAAACGAGGCAAAGTGTAGTAAAAATTTATCATAAAAATTACGTCATCTATTTATTATTGTCCAGCTATTTATTATTTTTTAAATATTGTTTTCAAGCAAAACGCAGGTGAACTTTGCTTTCTTAATGTAACGATAGATGGGTGATAAAATGATAATGAATAAAAAAAGGCATCAAATGTCCATAAATACTCAAGTGTTTTTTGGTTCCACATCATCATTTTAGTTTATGACCACAACAAAAACTGAAAAATGTAGAAAAGGGTTGGGCTAGTTTCCCATAGCTACCAGGGTAAAATGAGTGAGAAGGAGCATTTCGGAACATCTCTCGTGCTTTAATTGCTTAAGTTTGTGAGGCCAAAAAATCTTATCCGTTCCAAAGACGTTGACTTTCTCAAAGGTTCTCAGATATACTAGGGCAGCAAAATATAAAAGGGGCTCGCCGCTATCGAAATGAAACGAACGAATGAGGGTTGGTTTTGAATGGCGGAGCCACAGAATATTTATTCATTCATGATTCCGTCCAAGAAGGTAAGCAACAAAAAATGGCAGGTACTATTTATATTTCTTTAGCCCGTTTTACTTGTGTTGTGTGCATATTAGGTCCTAAGTAGAATACAAAAGTTTCAGTATTGACGTAATGCTTATACGCATTTGGTAAGTCATTGAAGGGCCAGAAATCCCTAGGAAACTTTACTTTGTACCTATAAAGAAATGCATGAATCCGTATATCGATAAGTACCTTAGTGCATAATCGTACTAAATGATTTTTATTTGCCAGTAAAGTTACGAACTTATTATTTGTAACATATTAATTACAATAACTTTCAAATGTAATTAATACAATTGTGAACTAAGGTATCGATAAATCAAAGACGTCGAAATTAAAAATTGCTGCGTCACTATCAAGGTTAGTCCGCTCGCTACGCTTGTTGCATTTCAGTATCAATAAACTTGCCTATAACAAATTAATGAGACTTTAGCAGCTTATGTACTACCTAATATTTACGAAAGACAAACTCCCGCGGTGGAGCCTCCTCACTTATTAAGCAACCTTGCATTTCCCGGGGACAGCTTAATTCGGCCTGGACGAGCAAATTCCCCGGAATTAGGGAAACTTAAATAATTCAAACGTTTGTTAATGATTCTATGATTACTTTAGCACATCCGGTGCCAACTCTACCTCTATATCGTGGCCATAATGTTTGAAATTAATTTATTGAGCTTAATTCCTCTGAAATTTATGTTACCAGGGGACCGATTTTTAACTTTCGAACGTTCGATTTCAAAAGCGAGCGATAGAAAATGTTCGAATGCGACAATCTTTCACGCCTTATTTTGGAATGGTCCGTATTTCCATATTTTTGAGATTCTCACTCGAAACTGAGGGATTGACTAAATAGTATTGTTACGTTGGAACGTGTTTCATTATACGCAGAAAGTCGATATTTTACCGGTTTTTAGTAATTTTAAATGCGAATAAATGTGTGAAGCTAACAAAAGTTGAAATTATAACAAGTAATTTATTATTTAATTGCGAATGAGTTTTTTTACGCTTATTTCACAAATTATTGACTAGTTATAAGTTTAGGAGAAATGAAACGCGTCCTCGTCTGTGGATGTCTATGGCGTTGCTTGGTTTGTTTTATGTTTTAGTTTTAATGACAGATGTCAAATGATACTTTCTATTGATAGAATTCGAAACGAATGACACGGACCACTCGTGTTCATATTTTCTATCGCTCGCTAGTCAAGAATACCATTTCATTATTTTTTGTCGCTTTCGATTGAAACTTTCGAACGCTCGAAAGTCAAAATTCGGTCCCCAGTTCTTTGCTTTAAGTAGGCGATGAGATGACCATAAAACCCTTATTTGATATTAATAAAATAACTTACGAGTGTCATCAAATCGATGTTTTAAATATACAACAACTGTTTATTGGGGCCATGAACTTTATTAAATTTCAAGGCAAAAAAGGTGATTATTCTACTATCACTATTACTGCTAGATACCAATAACTGGTATTTCGGGTGTCATTAATTAAGTTTGTACTAAAAATAACACATCGCAAATTAGATGTGTAAGTTTTCATTTTAGAACACACTTTTTAAATCCTTTATAATTAGGGCTAGATAAACTAGTAGGCAGATGAAAGTTTCTTTGGAAACTTTTTCCGTATCCAAAGTTCCAAACTATAGCCACTTCTTTTACTGAAAATAAAAACGGTGACAAAAGCTTGGAGCGTAAAACAAGTTACCAGGAGCACATACCTGCAACGACAGTCTCGGCGCGCGGTAGCCGCTGCAACACGTGGTGGATAAGCCCCACGTCCGTGCACGCTTGCAGGTTGCGCACGCTTTTGCGCAGGATCGCGATGAACACCGACCATATCTCCGCCTGTGGGGAAAAATCAGCTAATGTTTTATTTTTCCCTAGTACATTGTCTTGTACTTTCAGAACCATTTTATGCAGTTTTCGAACATATCGAGGATTTATTTAAAGGAGGGTAGGCTAATTGGCCTAATGACCAATAAGGACAAGCGATATGTCCCCGAATAGGTAATTCTAAGTTTTAAAACTATTACTATGGCAAGTGGTTCGAAATGTTTGTGTGAAAAAAGTTATCACCATGCAAAGACAGCGGTTTTTTTAAAGTAATTATTCTAACGTCGTCTATGTAGGCGTCCCGATATTCCACATTTTTTAAATATTTCTCACAGTTATTTGAGGATTCCCGCCACATAAAATCGTTGTGGAATTCAAAAGGATATCTGATGATATAGAACTTATTGTTATTGATTTTTAGGCCAGTGTTCAAACATTTCTGCCCATTCTCCTTTCAGTTAGGGGGTATTATGGTCCCAAAGTCCCGTTGTCTTACTTCGATTTCGTAAAATTTCCCCTTCCCAAAATCCTTATCTGTACTTTCCTTTCGTAAAACGTCTCTTATGCAAAACGGGACCTTTAGCAAAACGTTTTTTTAAAAGCTTGCTGTTCCGTTGTGAGATTATGATACTTATATTATATTTTTCGGTAATTTTTTTGAAGCAAAAACTATATGCCATATAATTACGAGTAGGTACAAGCACTTCCATTCTGTTTGCTCTGAAAGATTTTATTAATTCTGTAGCGTTGAACCTCCGATGCAAGTTAACGTTGATCCCTTTTAATAAAATTAAAAAAGGTACTTTCTGCTAATGGGATATTTTCGAGACGTTGTTCGAAATGTAAATGTAAAACAAGAAAGTTTTTGCGAAAAACGAAGATACATATAGGCCCGTATTAATAAACTAATCTCAACTCTAATGCTCGTCTCGAGATGTGTCAAAAATGACAGTGTTCTATGGTTTGACGTTACTTTGACGTATCTTGTGACGCGCATCTCAGCCAAGATGAGTTTATTAATACGGGCCTTAATGTTTTTAAATCTGAGGCGCCGCTAAAAGGAAGAGCTTTTATTTACAACGAGCGCACACAATAAAAGTAAAATAATTACTTAGTTACGAAAACAACCGTTACGCAGAAAACGAGAGCTTATGACGTCAATGCAGCTAAAAGCACAGCAAAACAGACACTGTTATGAACATTCCGACGAAAAACACTCCGGAAACAATGCGGCGCATTAAAGCGAAATCCACTCTGTGTGTTTGTGCATCGTGCGCGAGCTTACAATTTCAGCTTTCCGCTTAATAGAGCCCGCTGTTAGCAACGCAACGTGCCACGTGAAATACTTTTAATGAAATTCTTTCCTCTCGCCGTTGCACGCTCGTAATTTTAATTCTAACAGTGTGCAGCTTCATTCTCCTTAATTTATGAAAACGCAAAGATGTTGTGTTTGTCGATGTACCAGCGGCGCGGACAAAACGCCCTGACCTTTTGTTTCAACTTCACGAGTTTACGGACTTCATTAGCATACTAGCATAATGAATTTTACTTGTAAGTAACTAAATTTCTGCCGGCTTCCGAGTTTCCTCGTAATTAACTCTAAATTCATTTCGTTCACAAACGAAGAATTTATAACGTGGCAGATATGGATCAAACAATATTCTCGTTCCCCTAGACTCTCACAAGTTTAAAATTATTCCCAAGAACACCAGGATAACAGAAGCTAGTAAGAAGTTACCGGTATAAAACAACCGGGCTGGGCGGGCTGCCGTAATACCTAAGAAGGCGGTTAACTGCATAGTAATAGTACAAGCATTTTAAACTTAAAGTGCATAGCAATAAAGTATACAATGCTTCTACTATATCATTGCACTTAGCCGTCTTCTTTAATATTACTGCAGCGGGACCCTTTTTTGCATGCAGCATGTTTAAGTCACACACGCCTAAATTAATTCCCAGGAACACCCGGGTAACAGAAAGGAGTTGGAGGTTTAAAATTGAACTATACAATGGCGGGCGGCGTCACAACGGTTTTTTTACGTGAACGACAGATGCAAGCACAGTACGACGAACGTTAGGTAGTTAAAGAGCGCAAAAAAAAAATGTTCTTTCATAATTATATACCTAGTGACGCTGGAAAAAAAACTCTAAAATGCCAATTTGTAAATATTTAGTTAAATTATAGTTTTATAATTATATGTATAGAAATTCTAAACATATTTTATAAACGGCAAATTCTCTTCTAATTGTAGTACATGGCAGCAAAAGCACGGTAAACGGTAAAGCATAAAACAAAGGTTCCATTCCCGCCTCTAACGAGAGCTGCTGTAATTGCATTACATTCTCCGGTTAACAGAACAATCTCAGCAAAATTACAAGTTCGATGCGAATTCTCACGATTCAGCTTACCAGAGGAATTTGTAACAAAAATTTAAACCAAGTAAATCTTAACAGGTTTCCTGCTACTAGGGTATAATGAGTTGGAAGGTCGGAGCGCTCACTAAATTATAAACATAAAATACTGATTCCTCACCTTTTTTGTCCAAGCCAGATGCTTGCTGCTTGCTTTTTTTCTTTGAGCACGCAACCAATAGGAACGTGAGCGCCTATTTTAAACTCCACCCATTGTGCAACACCCCTAAACTGGATCTACAACTCGTAAATGGGAACGCATGAACCTCCTATACGTTTCAGACAGCCTGGTGGTAAGTTTGAATATGACACGTTATTCTTTTTTGAAACACGTTGCTTTTGAAACTAAAGTATTTTTCAAATATTGCAAAATGTGAGTATTGTTTAAATGCCAAGTTTTATTTGAAAGAACGTAATAATAAAAAATCTCTTACAAACCGATACTCGGTGAAAAATATAACTGTTTATTACGGTCCCTTTTACGTAGTTTCAAATTAATTCATGCAAAAAGCATTCTTCGCTTTGAGTCCGATTGTTCTTGTTTATTTTACTCCGAGTCCCTTTTTGTGTAATGGACCCGGCGTTAATAAAATGTAGGAGGTTGAGGTAATGAGCCGTCGCGTCATTGCAAACTTTCCACTCACTTAGTCGCGCAACTTCATACGCCCGAGCAGCGAACATGACGTGTGTGTTCATTATCTGATGAAGTCCTCGAAAACCTCGTCAACCGCCTTTGTACGAGGCAAATTCGCGACTAAACAAACAAAACAACTGATAAGCTGGAATATATCACGGAAACTGACGGATTTGATGGAATTTAATCCAGCGAAGAACACTTTCGCAACACATCAAACGAAGGGGGAAAATGTTTGAGGGCCGGAATGAATTGGACGCTAGCCTCTAAGTTCAAATTAATTTAGGTCCGACGATATTATCGAGAACAATAGACATTGTGTACTTAGTCTGTGTTTTTAAGAAATTCTCTACAAAAATTTGCGCTTTTGGAAGAAGACTTTTGTTACAGAATAAGGTCAAGCAAGTCTCTTGTTTCAAATGTACAACTAAGGAAAAAAAACAGATTACTTAAAGTGAATATTTTTTTATTCATGGAGCCCACGATAACAAGCCTGAGGACAAACCTTCAAACCGTTACATGGGACCAGAAGAAAAACGTTTTAATAAGATGACTGCGCGGAATCCCGCCCGACACTCAGACGCGTCGTCCATCACGGGAACAGCCGCCTTACGGTTTTGTGACCCTGGTAGCGCGCAGGACGCACGTGATGTATCACTTAATTAGCTTACCCGGCCACCTCCTGCTTTTTTCTGCGACCCTAGGTGTCAATGTAGAGGTGTGAAGGAGAAAATTGGAAATAACTCACTATTTAAAATGAAGGGTGGACGAAGATGTTTTTGACATCATATTGTTTTTACGATACTATCCCTTTTACTATCAAAAGTATTAAGAGCTACCTTTACGTTAATAAATTTTCGATGACTGCTAGAATAACAGAGAACCATCGAGGCGGTATAAAGGAGTCTGAAGGTGGACGTATTAAATAACGACCAGTAAAGAAAGTAGAGTAAATAAAGAGATAATAAAGTAAGTAAGGAAACTAAAGCTCCAGCTGTAATTACGTGGAAGAAAAGCCCCGGCGCGAGGCAGTAAGCCCGCGCTGAGCCCCGGTCGACTCGACCACCAAGAAATATTCAATTAACAAACAACACACTACTAATGAAACGCACTATGAAGGATTTCTCGTTATTTCCACGATCAAAGCTAGTTCCAGAGCAAATATTGCTGTTTAAATTAAACAGGCGCTGTTGCTTCATAGCCCGTTCTTTTGAGTAGTTATTTATTTTAATACCAAGTATCAGATACAAGATCCTGGGGAGCCTTAAAGCAAACTTAAACTAAGCATTCCTTTGCAAGATAAACGCGATATTAAACAGATGAAAGACTAAGTGTCCAGGAATTGCAGAAGCTCCACTGATAACTCGTGAGAATCGTACTCGTCCCAGTTTGGCAAAATTTATGAATTCCTGGTAACATTTCGATTCCATTCACAAAGATAATTAGACAACTAGCTCGCAATCGGGCATTTCTATCTAAAGTTGTACTCGCCATTTTTTCGATGTCCCCTGATATGTTTAATTATTTTTTCTTAGTATGAATTAGGGATACTGATGAATGTTACTTTGTTTCAAAGTTTACGTTTTCAACTTCCTAGTTATCTTATTTAGTAAAGAGTAAATCTAATCTGATATATAAAAAAATCCATTTAAAAATACATCTACAGCGAGCCCCAATACTGTCCCCTTAGATATTATGAATGTTCAAACTACAATAACACAGATTTTTTATACGACGGTCAACCAAGTGAAACATTTTTGGGCTAGTTTTGACTTTAAGCAATGTGATTTTGGTAATATACGTATTTAATTTCTTTTATTTCTATTTTAATTCAATTTTTAAACGTTGTCCCCTCGAAATAGCTTAGGTGGACACGTCCACCTTAGTTACGCTATTTTTAAGAAATATACGAAAAAAACTACCAAGCTCGTAAGTTTATTTGCTACCTAGCAACATAACTACCATAGATAAAGTTTATAATCTACCCAAAAAGCCGTTGAAAGAATCATTTGTGGCCCCGCAGCGTGCCGTGTCGTGCTCAGGTGAGTTTTACCACGTCTTTTGGTCCAGTTTAGTTACCATGTTTCGTTACCTAAATAAGAAGTAATGAAAATAGAAAAAATACCGGATTATGCCCAGATTTATGTTGTTTCGTATAGTTTTTACAGAAAAGATTTAACTTTTAATGTTAATTTATTAAAAATGTTTTTATATTTTATGACGTGAATTCGTTACGTCCTGTGCGTTACGTTTCATAGCGTCACGTGTAGGTGGACCAGTAAATGTAACTAACTCGACACATAAGGCCGTATACATAGTGCACGTAACTAGTTTTAGCCTTTGGGTTTGTCTATGTGAGTTATATGTTTATTGAAAATGAAAAGGATTTGTTATTCCGTCCATAGTTAAGTAAATTATTTAAATTAATGTGGTTAAATCAGTACTGTAATGCTGATTTCTGATATTATTGCAATATTTCGGAAGTTTTGTAAGCCTTTCGTTGCTGGTGACTTCGTTTGTGTGGAACCGATTCATCGCCATTCCCTTGGAAAGTACCTCTTCATTTTCCGAGATAAAATATACGCTAAGTTCCTACAGAATTAACCGCTGGGAGAACTTATAGAACCGGTTCAGTAGTTTTTAAGTTTATCCTTCAAATAGACAAATACGTAGAATTCTACATTAAAAACAATTAAAACTTAGAACTAATCGTATTTAAATTAAAATTAAACTAAGCTACTGAAATATTAAAGATATAAATAATAATCGCCACTATAAAAGGAACACCCCCTCTAGCAGGTCTGCTCGCGGCATGGTCCCTATGACACTGGCTGCATTACCTCTCTGAATAGCTAGTTGTTGTCTTTGTTTTCTTTTTTGTTCCTGCCATACCAGTCGTTTATTTTTGGAATTTATAGATCTCATTATGCGTAAGTAAATGTTTAATTAAGATAAAAAATAATAATAATATATGGTGACTATTGTGATCTCTTCTTTACTTTGTCCGTAGAGTTACGTGAGTGTCCACTTAGTTATTGTCCCCTAAATTTTTGATATGTTTTTATTTTCTATTAAATAATTTTAAGGGTTAATTATTATGTTTTATAAGGAAAACGACATGTTTTTATTTCTTTTATGTTTTTTGTTTTTGTCATTACTGGCGAAAATCCAAAAAGGGGCAAAAAACTAAAAATAAGTTACCGATTAGTTACATATCGTAACGAACAGGTTGAAATATATTTATTGTTAAAAAACCTTACAACTTATTGAGAATATGTTTGTTTAGTTTGTTTTTTGTTTTAGTGCTATATTTGATAAAATATACTTTGTTAAATTACAATTTGTCTTTAATTTTCTACACCAAAAGTAATTTGTCACGAACTGGACCAAAAAAACACTACCTTCAGCATAATAAGTAATTTTTTAACAGGTTTAGATTGATAAAATAAGGAAACAACTTGTATTTTATCAAACTACAATATATTTACTATCAAGAAAAATTAACTAAATTGCTAAAATATGACAAAAATACTGGTACCTGCCTTAAACCAAACGGTACAACCTTAAATAGAAATGCCCAATCGCCATTCCAGGCAGTTCCCGGAAAATATACTTAATATAAATGAGATCCGAAAACTATTCGAATAGCACCAACGTTAACAATAGATTTTTAACAAAGAAAACCTCGCCCGAGAATAAATACGATGCTCCACCGCGTTTGTATTGTATTTTTCTAAACTATATTTACGTGGTTTCTTGTTAATATAGAACTCTAACGAAACAATAACGTGTCATTAATACACCCACATTACTGTTAAATTTTACATTAAAAAAACTAGGCAAGAGGATTTCGGACCATGCACTCACCATAAACAACTATCTCAAGAAACAATAAGTTTATTTGACATTCTCTATTTAAAGTTATTTCGTGCCGTCTAAGGGCCAGTAGTTAAACTAATTGTTAACATTTGAAAAAGGAATCGAAAATTGTAACAATTAGTTAGTTTAACTACTGATCAAACAACACGCCCTTACATGGCTTTAGTAGCTATAAACATTTTCTCTCTCAGGAACTAATAAAGTCTACTTAGTTGTGGTAGTTTTCGTTTTAAGTTCGTTATTTGTGCTTTCACTTAAGATATTTTTGAGATTTTTATTACGTTAGTTTTGGCTGTATTGAGACTAGCGATTACACTTTTCGAGTTCAGTTAAAAACATTATCAGATACTTAATGAATAATGATTTTTAAGAGCTATACCTGAATTGACGTAATAATGTGGTTAACTTGTATGGGAGGTACCTACCTTATATATTTTTCGCACAAAATTTCAGTTTTTTTACTTTGATAGAGACAAAGTGAATGTGACATACAGACAGATGGACATGGCGAAACTGGGTTCCTACTTCCTAGTTTGACTTTGGTACCCCAAAAAGAAAAGAAAAAACAATTGTTTCCGCCCGGGATCGAACCGGGGGCCTTGTGCGTGTGAAGCACACGTGATAACCACTACACTACGGAAACTTGACAACTGTGGTCTAAATTTGCAGTCACATAACAACCAGAACAACTAGAGCAATACTTTCTCTTATCACGATGTTGTTAACGACTTAAGTAATTTAGATTACAAGTTTAAAGTCCATGCTTATACCTATAAGTATATAACTGGAAGATTTTGTGAGGTCTGATAAAGTCTTATAATTAGAATGATTAATAAACTGCTTTTACTTAGTCATTTTATAGGTAAGTACTAGGTTCATAAACGTTTTTCTCTCGGTCTTTTTGTAATCATCCACATATTTATTTTGGCCAATAGCAGTGACCCAGGCAGCATGGGTTTTATTCTACTCAGTAAAACCATATTGTTTTTGATATTATTATCGTATTACTCACGATATGTTAACTCTTATTCAGGTGACAAAAGATGGCCCGGTTAAAAACAATACGATAACATCTCAAAAGCAATCAATATCGAAGTGCTAACCTAAAGTGTTTTAGTCCAACTTGCTTAATTCTATTAAATTACTGTTTGTTGACTGCTGCTAAAGTTCTTGTTTCGTGTTAGATAACGTCAACAGGATGATAATGATATTAACTATAATAAAAAAATATGCTTGTACAATGTGGAATAGAGGCCAACTTAAAACAAAGGTACTTTCGATCGGAGCAGGTTATGTGCCAAATAGAAGTATAACAACATGCGGGTTTTTTTAAATGTATGTATGTATGTAAACTCTTTATAAATATTACAACATTGTTATTAGAGTAATGTACAAAGGTGAACTTATCCCTAAATGGGATCTCTTCCAGCTAACCTAAAGTAAATTAGTAAGTTTGCACCAAAAGTAGCAAAAAGAGACTTCCTAAATGGCCGGAAACTACTGGATGACAAATCCTTGTCCGTTTTGCAATCTCGAAATAAAAAGAGGTCATGGAAAAAAGAGATTAAATCTATCCAAGTCGTAATGCAATCTCCTCCTACCAGGAATGCATGTTGGCGAGGAGATTGAACCTCGTTAAGCGACGCCGGGGGAACGATGACGCCGAATCGCAAAGCGCCCGCGGGTCCCTATTACACACGAAAAAGTTAACAGTATTGAAGTAAAAAAGAAATCGAACCACAAGATGTTTTAAAACAAAATTGAATTTTGGCGGTCGTCCTTTTATTTTAGCGCTAAGAATGGAATTAAACTGCTCAGGGGTGTGATTCTGTAAAGAAGCAAAGGTGAACGAATGCACGAGTGATGTCCAAGCGGCGAGATTAAGTAGTCCCGTCAGTGCGAACAAAACACATTGTAGCGTGTGCATTTTCAATTTAGCAGCATGGTTTCTGCCGATGGATCGATCGTATTAGGCTGCTTAATTGAAAATGGATGCGCTAAAATGTTTTTTTTTCGCTCTGACGGGACTACTTAAACTCGCCGCTTGGACATCACTCGTCCGTCCGTTCGACCGTCGTTGTTTAGAGAATCACTACCCTGATTCGGGAAAGATTACGGCCGATGCGAAATCCTCGTGTTTATAGTTTAAGACTGCACCGAGCAAACGTCGAGTGGCGCCCTCATTACTATTATTGTTTTCTAATTAACTTAAGAATTTCCTTGCAATCAGACGATACGTTTGTGTAACGCAAGTAAAAACACAATTTATGGGATACGTAACAAACTTTAATAATTACCCTTTGAGTAGTCAGCTTAACGGGAAAAGGTGGCCACTTTTTTCCGTTAAGTTGATAACTCGAAGATGAATTGTTATTAAACTATGTGTATACCCTATAAGTCGTGTTTCTATTTGTAGTACAAAAACCTACCGGTTAATTTCAAGAAAATACCTACTTTAGTTTATTAGAAAACACAATAATAGTAATGAAAACGCCACTGTACATCCAACGTACGCTCGGCGCAGTCATAAGAAATGGAGGAGGTATTTTAGGCGTTTTTGAAATTATAAAAATGTACTAACTATACCGCTGGGGCTCTATACTACTTGGTAACTATTAGATTTATCATATTATTATCAAAAGCAAATTATGCATGACGATTGCGATTTCATACTTCATGCTTCTTTTTTAGTTGACAGCTGACTTTTGTGCTTATTACAAGTAGAGATTTTTTATTCAGTGAAAGCGCTTTGTTTGATCGTAAACACAGTTACACTACACGGCTAATTTACGTCCAACAACGGTAAAATGAAGATAAGAAGTAAAACCTGACATCTGTCATCGCAAAGGTCATACATGTTATAATCTGTGCTGGGTTGAACGACGTAAGGGGCTCCATTCTACTCTGTAAAATCATATTGCTTTTGACCTGTTGACGTATTATTTTCAATTCAGCCGTCATTACATTTAATAATAGCTCTCATGACGTTGACAATACGATAGTATGCTAGAAACAATTACGTTTTACGTAACGCATACTGTTCATTTTGAACCTGCGTAACATACTAATTTACAAAAAATATTTAAAAAAAAAAAGTTCAAGCTCTCTGAATTTCTATACGACTACAGACTATCAAGATGGTTTAAAAAATTACTACTCATACGACAGATGCATGATTGAAAATGAAGATTTCTCGTACTTGCAAAATAATGTGCCAATGTTGACATATTGCAAAATAATGTAATATGTATACTTTTATAGCACCAAAATTACCTGCTCCAAATTTTGTAACCTGCTCTCCCGCTATCAAAAGTAAGAGCCAAGCGCTGCCGTAGTTAGTACCAAAGAACGCTAACTGCGCTGTAATAGCGGAAGCATTTTAAATTTTAATGTGGTAACCAATAGAGTATACAATGCTTTGACTACTACATTGCAGTTAGTCACCTTTTAGTAATACAGTAGAGCGCGGCCGCACCCTGGCCGTTAGTACATATTAAATTTTATTTAAAGTATGAAAATGTGAAACGTTTTAAGATGATTAAAACCACGCTATTTTGCCTAGAACGCCGATTTGGAGACGGCCTCCATAAACAAAGACTTGAGAAAACCTATTCCATTTCAAATGTTGTTTTGCCTTTTCTTTCATTCGTTGTCATGTAAAATAAAGGAACAAGCTCGTACAAAACTCGTACTTATATTTTCTAACATTTTATCTCATTTTCGTTTTGCATCTTTCATGTGCGGTGGAGGAATTTGCATGCTGACACAATACCCACGTGAATATATATGTGACTACGGGTAATGTGTTACATTGCAAATTTATGTGTACCTAGTCTTAATCTCGTTGTTTGGTTGGAAAATTAAACAAAGATTAAACTAAAAAATACCATTTTCTATTTAACATGGTCTTTGTTTAGATTTTTTTTACTGTTTTTAAGTTAAGTGGAATATAAGACGAATAGACAAACACGTCTTCGAAAGGATTTTATATGAACGAAGTTCCATTTAATATGATTTATGTTTTCAAATCTATTCATGCTAGAAAGATTACCCAATCAACTTAACAGTGAACTACTTATTGGATTAGTGGAAACGATAAGGAGATATCCTATCTTAAATCTCTGACAGAACTCGTAAGTTTGCAGAACAGCAGTAATGCATTTAGAGAAATGATCGATACGAGTATCGAAAAAAGAGGCTAAAATGCAACAGGATTATCCGCCAAAATCCAAAGTACGATGATGTCTTTAATTAAATAAAATGATTTTAAAAGGACAATGACAAAAAAATAACAAGGACCACATAACAAGGTAGCAGTTTACATAAACATTTGAGACCTTTTTGGTGCCTTAACAAAATATCCTCAATGGTTTAAAGTGTTTAAACCCTTCTATCAATAGCCTTCTTGATAGAAGGGTTTAAACCATGATCTACTTTGGACCAGGACTCTATAAAGTTAAAGAAGGTAGAGCAACCGTGGGCGGACGTTTGACAGGTAAGCGGTTAAGAGGGGATGAGATAGGATGAAGGGATCTATTAACTAAAAAGGTAGAAAAAGTCACATAAAATATACATACTCAATACACATCAAACTATGTATCCTTATTGAGCATGAGGATACTCGCGAGGAACCTAATCAACGGGTTAATTTACTTTACTTCGATATCACGATACCAGAAACTTGAAGGAGATCATTTCAAGCAACAGGATCACTCGAAGGCGTGACTGACTGCCCCTCAATGCAAACATGAAGACCGGTGATATGAAGATTTAGACTATAACTAAGCAAGATTTATATATTTAAATACAAAGACTGGAATTCGCACTATGATCGTTTTATTTGCCCTTATAAAGTGCCAAAGGGTTAGATTGCTCTAATTCAATATTAGGAGAGCATCAGCCCGAAGGAGGTAATCCTTCGCTGCAACGATTCTAACCAAAAATAAACTAACTGGAATAGCAGGCAACGCCCACAACAAAAAACCAAATGGTTCAAGTTTATCGTCCTGTGCTCCGTCTCTTTCATTCAAAATAACAAAAAAAAATTGAACCGCACCTGTTCTTGTTAGTTAGAGGTTATTTACTTCTTACAACTTTCTATATTATCGCTACGTTTGTATTTCTTATATTTTTGTTCTGTTAAAATAATTTTGCGATCATGCGAATATATTGTTCTTTTTTGCAACGAAAGTCGAATTCAAGGATTATGTGAATAAATACTCGTAAACACAGTCCGCACCTCGATTTAAAACCAAAGTCAAAAAGAACTACGACTTGGCGAAAGAGTTAATATTGTGTTACTTTACAACCAGGACCTCATGCGATCCAAGGAGCTCTTTTAAACTAAAATGCCTTAGCAAGAAATCCACAGGTAGGTGAAAGACGCCCCTTTAGCCGTTTTTTCAATCTTTTTCCGTCCTTCTTTATAAGCGATACAGCGTAAAAAATCAAGAGCAGTAAAAGTGGAAACCATTACGTTACAGTAAGTAAGATTGGAGGAACTAAACAAAGGTCTTAAGAATACCATTTATTCATTCAGCAGTATTTTAATGTCGAGTATTATTTATATGGTAATTATTTTTTGTATTTTGCGTATCCTTACGACATTCTGTAAAACAAAGATAACGAATATTCAATTCAATGAACTCGAAAAAAACAACAAATAAACCGCCTTCTCCAAATAGAATTATTTTACATAATAATTACTTACCTACACCCAATTATTGGCACTTTGCGTACCACGTCTGATAATTTGAAATAAAATTCAAGATGCCTTCAGCACAGTGCCCCTAAATGGGATACCGTAGGTAAGTACAATATCTATAATTTACGACTGAGGCCAACGTAATATTTCGTGATTTTACTGTATTTTAAACGCCAGTCGTATAAAACCATACCAGGCTGTCATAAAAATTAAGACAATTGTTTTTACCTGTAAGCTGGGTGGACAATGGTCGAGAAGTTCGAGCATATGCTGTATGTTCTGAGCGTCCTGTATCACAAAGTTCAACTCCATGTCGAACTCGCCTCCCACCAACTGTAACAAAAAATACAAACAATAAATAACAGGTCCTGCCCCAACCTTTCCATCTCGCTCCCACGGACATTGTTACGCGTGAGATAAAAGAGGAGTGCATGTTACGCATCTTGCGTTGCATAGTCACAGGATGCTGAGATAAACCGCCGCTTACTCTATGCGATCCTGGTACAGAGAGTATCAATATCTCGGGAACGGTATCCCGTCGGTGGGGACTCGGGTGCTGTGGATAGGGAACGAGCGCATATTCACATTACAAGATGGATTTAAGTTACATTGTGTACTTTTTTGGGTGGGTGTATAACAGATAATCATTTGTAGGTGATAATCTCGGTATTAAAAGTCATTTATTACTAAAAGTACTAAAACCTACTAAATATAATATTATTATTATTACTTATGCCGGAAATATGAACATTATGAACCGTTATCTTATTTTACGAAAGCTGCATTAAACATGTGTCAACATAATAACGCGTTTTCATCTCAGCGAGTAAATGGCACATTTGTATCTCCGTAATATGGCCTAATGTAGCTTGAGCACTTCGCGAACATTAGGAAATTAATATGACATCTATTTCCGCAACTTCGCCAGGAATTTACAGCTGAGTGAGCTCAAATCGGCTGGCGTCTTTTGGTGTCACGCGACATTTTCTACTTAAAGAATACTTTGTGACAGTGAAATATTAGCTATATCTAGAAAGCGCGGACAATAGAACGCTGTCCCGGTCGCTTCCTCATGTTCGACGGACATTCAATTTGCTCGATCGGTCAATCCCTGTGTAGCTATGCGCGCCTAGTGCCCGGGGGCTTTTGTGCTCCACAATGGCGCCCGGGGACATGGAAAAAATTGCCCGCGCCCCTAACAAGTCTAGGAATTGCAGCGAATGTTTGTACACTATAAACTTCTATTTATAAAATAAAAGCTTTAAAATGAAGTCTACACAGTTATTTATTAAAAACGAAGTAGTTTACAAACAGTGAAAAGCAAGTACGCACAGAAACTAAACAACATCTGCAGCCGTTGTCATTAGTCGCTGGACCGCGATGAATATATGTAAATGCCAAACGACCATTCCCTGAAGGCATGTTGAATGTTAATTTGTAGTGAACGACATTAGCATATTAAAGTTATACAACATTTCTCGTTGAATTTATACTTACTTCGCGTTTGGTTATGGTGGGATGTCCTTTTCAGAAATGTGACCTATAAAGTCTCTCACAAAACGGGACGTGCTCAATAGTTAATACTATGTTAAAACCGAAACTAATTCGGTACTACCTAATTTTGTGTTGTGTCCCTCATTTTTATGCGGCTCTTTGTTTGTGATGTCTCTAATCTTTCATATCTATCAAACTACATGCACAGGCCCAAAGAAGAAAACCAACCAACACAACTACATAGAACTACATACGTCTACTTTAGTCCTATCAAATAAAAACATTACTTATAAGCACACAAGCCCTTAACTATTGACCACAGGAGAGACAACTTTTGTTTTTTCGAATGTGTATGACCCAGATACAAGCCAAACATAATGTGCTACTTTGTTGTATAAATAAATACTCACCCCAAATACCAACCCCATAGTTGGTAAACCAGCTTCAACCCCTATGGTGTTGGTGTACTAGGCGAATATAAAAATATAGGAGACCTTCTAAAAGCAGTGTTGTTAAACCCAACCCCACTTTTTCACATAAAACAGGAAGTCAAGTTGCAATGTGTAGCAAACACACACAAATATAAAATAAACACGTGCGCGGAACGCGAACGTCACGTGTTAGTATGATGCTTGCTACCAGGGCACCAGAACAACGCAGAAGGTAACACAATAGGGTTCCCCAAGGACTCCCCTCATATGCAACTAAGTACTTACATATAAGTTGCGCAGTTTTAATCGATATGGGATTTTATATGACATTGCTTGGGGCACGCAGATTTAGTAACAAAATTATTAAATAATAATACTATATAATTAAAGGAAGCTGTATAATGAAACAATGAAGTTATTTAAAAACAAATACCTTTGTACATACAAAGGATATTAAGTTTCTAATGTTGCACTAGACACTTTTTTTAAATAACATTTGTTAATTTTACCTCGTATTTTTAGATACACGTCATACGATTCCCTTATTCCCCTCCCTACCCACACAAGCACGCGTGTTTTAAAACTGTATTAAGTAAGTTTTGCACCAGGGCGACAGCGGAGCGAGGAGCGAGGGGTCGGAGTGGCTCTTCGTCGTACGACCCCGGGGGCCCAAGTGCGGAAAAATTACCACCGCAAGCGAATTAGCGGAACATGCACCGCTGGGAGACATGTTTGCCTTCGTTTAAAAACGTTATGGTTTTCAGGATAAAAGCAAATGGCGCAGGAAAAAGGATTCGGTTAATGCGCAAAGTAGACAAGTGTCGAAATGGTTGGCTGTACTGTTTTTCGGTAAAGTTTTATGATTAATGATGAATCTACCGACTTAATAATTATCGTTTTTAATGGGTTTCTTAGATAACGCCATAATGATATGGAAAATGGATCTTTCTTTTTTTATTATTATACTAACAATAGAATTAGAAGAGTAGGAAGAGTAGGCTTGTGCTTCCTTTTTTTATTGTATTGTATCCAATTTTGTGACATTTTACAACTTTTTCCTCAAACACTCCAATGTGTGATTTCGTGAAAAAAAACGTTTTCCGCTGTCAAACCGAACTGCCAGTTACAGTTATAAACGCGATTACTGTCGCCGGACGGCGGCGCCGGACCGTCCCTCGGTCAGGTAATTTGATCGCGTGCCCGCCGGTTATTATTGCCCGCCCTATATCCGGACAGATCCAGTTATGGCCCCTAATAATAAGGTTCACACCCGACTCTCGTTATTTCATTAGTGATTATCAAAATAATTATTGCGCACCCTATTCCGCGGTGGCTTATTGTCTCGGGAGGGTTAGTTTTGGACAGACACCTTTCGAACGCAGACTCCCGATGTTATTCTATTATTGGAACCATTTATAATCTGTTTGTTGTGCAAAGCTGTGTGTAAGTTATATAAAACGCAAGGTTTATGTAACCAAATCAATAAACACGATATGATAATTGCAGAAATCAACGAATACACCTAATTGAAGTCACATTTAACTTTTTTTTTAAATAAAATTAACATATCCCTTTATTTAATTTGAATATTATTTCACATCCACATACATACCTAAGAAAACAATGCTTTGTACACGCAGGAAAAATGGTGTGTCGTCATAGTTTCTACCGTGAAGTACCAGGACCGCAGCGCAACAAGGGAGTTTTGTTGGGGCGCGGCGGTGGTATAAGTTATTACACTTATTACAGTGAGTGGTGATCGTCGCGTGGGAATACCAGAAGCTCGTGATAAATGCCATCACGTAGTTAGTTTAACTAGTTGTCACGAGGACAATTTAAACCAATAAGCTTTCTTAACATTCAATTTTATGACGCGTTTCTTACCATCTGGTAACAAATTATTCACAGATCAGTGAAATAAGTGCAAACTCGATGAAATAATTATCTATACTAATTATTATAAAGAAAGAGGAAAAGTTTGTGACGTTGTAAGGGGGGGGGGGATCAGTGATTACTAATCACTGGATCTACCGAACCGATTTTGACAATTCTTTTACCTATAGGTAGCCACGGTATTTGTGAGTGTCATAGGCTATATATGAACCTATTTTTTTTATTGCCTAACCAAGTGCGCTCGGGAACAGCTAGTAAGCTATAAAGGACTTCCTATGTAGCCACTTCTAACGTCCGTCTGATCAGTTACATAGTAATATAGTTCTATGTATTATTGGGTAGCATAATTTCTAGTCAATACAAGTGTTAAAACTAATAAAAAAATATACTTTCAGCCTAATGGAACCCTGACCGACCATAGAACGGTGTCACACTGACATTATAAAACATTTTGTTTGACATTTCTTACGAATTGAATCGTTCTATGGTGGGTCAGGGTTCCATTAGACTGATAGAACATGGATACACGTACAAGTTGGTCAAGCTAAAAAGAGATTTTTGGGTAAAGTTATTCAATAAGGAATATTCATGCATCCTCTTTACCCGGATTTAACTGAAACTATGTAATAGGGATACAGCAAAAAGTGGAGCTAAAAGGCGAGCGAAGCTGAGAGGCGTGTTCACACGGGCATTTAGTTTCCGGGCAGACAAAGTGGCCGTAAAATCGCACGCAGACATCGCAATGACAAATCGTGTAGTACCCGCTGAGCCGCGGTACAAGTGAGAAGAAAAAAATTAAGCTTCATAGCTCCCTAGTAACAATACCCATCGAATTTAGAAAGTATCTAGAAACATAAACACGTAAACAATACTTTTTTTTTAAATAAAATAAACTAAACATGACAAATCCAGGAATTCTACAATAAAGACGTTTGCACAATTAGACATTTAGCTACCAAGATCTTATGAAACTAGAACGTTTTGCTTTTGTAGTCATTATGCAATCTAGTCCTTACGAACCTAACCCGTTTTCACTTAACTTGGTTAATTTGTACTCCGCTAAATCGTTTGCCGCTAGCTTACGCCAAACGAGAATGGCCAAAATAAAATGCGGCAAAACAGTCAGACCGGCCACCGTGAAATGGGGTAAGCTACAATGAAAATAAACAATTTCTTTTTACAAAATAAAAGTCTTAGCTGGATTTACACCGAAGCAAGTTAGAATTCGCTCGGCTTTTTGGTAGAAAAAAACTGATTCTGTTCGCTAGAGGGTTTGGCTTAGGCGTCTAAGTGATCAGATTCAATCGTTTGGCCACAGTTATTTAACGAAAAGGGGTGAGCGTGAGATGGGACATCCTGTGAGGGTTGGTACAGCTACCCCTTTCACTCGCACAGTTTTCATTCCCCGGAGATTTGACTTATGTGCAATCATGAAACCCTAGTAACGCGATTAGAAAAATCAACGTTTTATTTTAACAAACGATGGTCTCTAGCGAGATTAATAAGGTTTGGAATTGAAATAATTGTTGTTAATCTGGTAATTACGGTGATTTGGGTCCATTAAAAAAAGAAAAAAAATGATTTACAAAATTCTCGAATAGCTCTCATAGTCATCCTACACCTATCCTACTACTTAAAACCGAATAAGATATTCATGATGCACGTATCCTACGAGCTAGTATAGCTATATAGGTAAGAATAAAAAGCGAATGAATGGCCCCTAGTTCCCGGGGGAACATTATGAATTCACGCAGCCATTAGGACCGCAGAAAGGCGCAGGATGTGTCGCGGAGCTCGATTTTCGTGCTAAGCGACACTGTCAATCAAGGCAGTAGAATTTATTTTCGGAAAGTAAAATTTAAATCGGAAGCTATAAGTTAATATTCCTTTTTTTTCGGGAAGTTGTTAATCGAACATTTATAAATAAAAAAAATTTCGTGCTTGACCATATTTTTTCATGGAAAGTTTTATTGCCAAAATCTCCCCTTACGGCGTTCATTTTAGGAAGCATTAGCACGATTCACGGCAGGAACTTCCAGGACCGTCAACCGCAACTTAGTAAAAAGGTTTGCGAAAGCTAAAACTGCCATGAATATGCAATAAAACTACCAGGACCACATGGCAACGAGATGATAGTTCGCAATAGGGATGCTGCAGCTACCCCTGCGGTTAGGGGCGGAGACTTTAGTAAGTAGGGTGCAGATTTTATCCCGCTCGATGGAGAATGTCAGGGTCGTTTGTTAAATATTTGCTTACTGAGGGGTTGTTCACAAATGACTGAGCATTCGCCAGTGGCTGTGAAACGGGAAGTATTGGATTTAGTGATAAGACTAGTCAGCCAGCAGTGATCTTCGAATCAGCACACGATTCCAATTTCTAGGACGATTTAATGGTTGAAGAACTTTAGAAGTTGATTTAAGTTTAAATTGTATCCAAACCTACATAAAAATAACTAAAAAAAAAATAAACGAGGTAATTAACAATAAGGGAAAAACACAAACAGCAAAAACTAATGAGGTATTCATTTCAAGTTCTCGTTACTGTTACGTCGGAGCTAGCGTCTGGCGTCTACTGACAGAAATAGACAAGACAATGCAGTAAAACCGCGTTTCAGCATTTCCATGCAAGACAAATGATATTATTATAAAAACTCCGTTGTACACAATATAATTATAATTTATAAAACGCCACTCGTTAGGAAGTTATGTACTACCTAAGTAGAGCGTCAGAATGAGCGACAAATGACACGCACAAGCCGGTGTTCATACACACAGATTAGACATGACACGCAAAGCTCATGGAATGAAAATAATAATAAAGATAATTATTCAGTAAGGGCCACTATTAAACGTCCAAAAACTAACCCGAGCTTCGGGAGAGGACACCACTGCTGGGAAGAAACGCCGCAAGAAACTCAACACTTATTATTCTTTAACATAATATTACCTATTAGTAATACTATGATAATGTAGATGAGTTCGCCGTTAAACTGTTATTTAATTAAGCAAATAACACCACAGACACTTTCAGCAAATTAATCAATGAAATCTGTTAATTTCTTCTCTCGGCGATTACCAGGGCGATAGAATCAAGGCGGCAATCAGTTCGAGCTCATTCTGAAACAGCCATCGCCTGATAAACGAGACTGTAAATCAAGAGTTTTGTCTTCACGGGGATAATGGTCAAATCAGTCTGGAAAAGATCGACGGAATCTGACGAGCCAATGCCGCCGTTCCCTAAGATTGAAGTCGCCAATTTGATTTTATGAAGGTTTATGAAATTTTCTATTTTACTAAAACAACGTTTTCCATCTGATTAACAGAGTATTCTATACAATTTGAGCGATATTCACCTATAAGTTTTAAATCGCGGTTTCAAAAATAAGTAAACGATTTTGATAAAAAAGCTCGAACACAATTTTTTGCAAAAATCGGGCGCGGTGCGATAAAGCCATTAGCTTGCGATAATATAGTTAACACCAACTCAATCATGTTTGCCTCACGTTACCCGAGCAATATAGCGTACGTGTGATGTAAACTAATAAAAACTAGACACGAGAAAATAAAATGCATATTATATTATCACCCTATTAATTGGCTTCGTATTGCACCTGCGAAACAGTTTTCGTAAAAATCGCATGGAACCAAATTAGCATTTTTATAACCTTTACAAGTTGCATTCTACGAAAACTAAGAACTGTAGAAATCTGTCAAAATGTATGAAGCGGAGACAGGGGAACGCGCAACAGCTTACGTCAATCCGGTAAGGTAAGTCAAGCGGCCTACGCCAAGTGTTTCTCGAAGCAACTCGAGACACTTCTGAGCCCCCTATACATGTTTTACAGCCTGACAGAGAAGTTTATAACTAGTCGAAACAAAAAAAAAATAACGAGTAGGGATAAACATAATGGGCCAATGCAAAGCTCTCATTGGATGAAGAGGGCCACCATTCCTAACACCCCTTATAAATAAATATGGCCGCTGGTTGCGTTGCGTTGTATCCCCTGACAATTCATGATCGCCTAGTACGCTGAATTTGATATGTGTGACGTAATGCATGATATAGGTACTTAATTCGATGTTTATAATTTACTAGCGACCCGCCCTCGCTTCGCTTCGGTTAATGTGAGTTTTCTGTAACACCCGTACATATTATACATAAAAACCTTCCTCTTGAATCACTCTATCTATTAAAAAAAACGGCATCAAAATCCGTTGCGGTGTTTTAAAGATCTAAGCATACATAGGGACAGACAGCGGGAAGCGACTTTGTTTTATAATATGTAGTGATAACATCACTTGGCAGGTGGCGACCTGACGTTTGTCGATGAAATTGCCTTCTTTTGCATATCTCAAACGATATTATTATTGCAGCTGAGTTACCACATTCCACGTCGGCATGGGAAAATAAGGAAAGCGTGGGCTTTACTGAGCGTGTGTGTTACCAGGAGTTCATCCGATGCGTGGCGGTGGCGCCAGCCTACAACGCTTCGATAAATATCTCATGAATAAGAATATTGCATTACTGAAAGCCAAAATCAAAAGGGGATAAGTGTAATTTAATATCAACACCGAATTCAGCCTTCTAACGTCATTAATAAGGTCGCGTATGCAAAAGGAATTTTAAAACAAATGGATTTTTCAAAAGAGAGAAGATTATGTATTCGTGGCAGTTGCTTTAACGCGGCGCGGTGGCAAACAAATTTAATGATAATAAAGCGATGTAGCATGTTGACGTATCACTAATTGTTACACTTGCGCGTGTCTATAAGGATTTCCCGCGTGTACCTACACAACAGCCAGGCGATATTGATACTTACTGCAAGCAAAATTATATAAGCAGTGCTCGGAATATAGGTAGCGCCTACGCAATAACGTATTTCCATCTTACTCACACATGAACGAACATGCGTCAAGTTTAGATCAAATTACATTATTACGAAGGCGATTTGTTTGTAATTGGTTTTGGCTATCGTTTGTCTGTATAACAATATGTAGTCATTAAAGACGACTCTCTCAACGGAGAAAATCCTGAGAAAATCCCCTTAAGAACAATGAAGTTAAGCTTCAGATTTAGTGAATTAGTACCTGGTAACTTGGATCACAAAGAGATCTTAGAAATCAGCATTTCGTCGCCAAGGAAACGAACTAAAGGAATAGAGAACGTTTAAAAAGTTGCCTTTACACAAAAGACAAGATAGAGCAAACTACGCGTTTGCTTGTGCACCACATCAATTTATTTTAAGAATTACGACTGAATGCAGAGCAAACGTACAAAAATATATATTGCCCCGCCCCCGTTCTCATATCCAGCCCCTCATAATAATTGGGCAAAAACCTGCCCCTTAAAGATAGCCTCGTAATGGCTACCGTAGTTTTTGCCCACAAAACTTTCGGTTAAGATAAATAGACGGTGCTTAGCGTCCCAGAGCTTTTTTCGAGAAAGTGAATCGATATTGACCAATCCCCGGTACCAGGATACCATAACCCTAAAGGAGATGTTTTATCGGAGCGGTGCGCGTACGCTTATTATTCAAGAACACGCGCCCATCCTGTTGAGTGCCCATTACAAATTCACGGAGCTCGGCTAAATACATCAAACGTCTTATGATACGCGTGTTCGCTTACGAGCCCCAAGACCCGCCGTACGGGATAACAGCTTGGGCTTAGGGATAACTAAGGCAACATGAAGTAACAGACTTCTACTGTATAGCGGACACAGATTATATAGAGGATTGTATTAATTTGTCAGTTCCTGAAAGGATCTTACTTTAAAACGAATACCAAATTTAGCTATTCAGAAGCGACCGAGGAAATACCTCGTTTGGTAGCAGGATTAAATATGAATGCAGCGAAATTGCGAACATTTATCGTGAAACGACCATTGTGTCGTTTCCTTTAATCATCTTAACACGGGCCGTAAAATTGGCACCCAAATTCCAAATACGTGGGGCCGCCAGCAATTTCGGGAGTTGGAAAGGATCAAAATGATAAAGCAACCGAAATTCACATTACTCGCAGATACAAAAATTGCCCGCCGATTTCTTCTAGGCTTAGAGTGGCTTATTTTTTAGTAATGAGAAAGTTTTTCGGCATTTGACACTCGGATGATTCCTGTAAAATATTCCGGCAAAGTTGAAAGGACTCCACAGGATGGAGGGACAAGACTTATAAAACAAGATTTTTTAATTAATTTCTGCTCCCCTGGTGGGGATGAAATAAAGTTGAAATTAACTTAAATCGAAGTTTAGTTGTAACTGCGTAAGTATCTGAGCCGTAATCTGCGAGATAAGTGGACTTGACTCTTGGATTTATTTTAAGGAAAGTTGATTATATTATAGTAAGTCAGAGATAACAGTGGGCGTAGTGACGTTGCGTATTTCATACACCCTACAGTATTCTATAGTCGTTACCTAGCTAATTGTACAGTGCTCAACTCGGCGTTATGTTATGTTATGAACGAATAAATTTAAATTTGTGACAGTTATTATAATGACTTACATCATTTACTCCTTATTTGTCTCCTATTCCTTTGGCAATTACAGCGTAACTGAAGCAATTACAAACGTCTGACAAACTAAGATTTCTCTGTGGATATTTAGTTACAATCCAACTAAGAGAAATATTTAGTTCCCCGCTCTTTGTTCAAATTCGGGAAATTACGGTAACCCAGTCTCACAGAGATTATGTAGGGCTTCATTGTGGATACTCTCTTCAAATAAACTCTTGCCTAATGTTGATGACATAACTATTGCGGGTTTGAAATTGAAATCTATTCCAGACAAATAAATTACGCTAGCACAAAAGACGTAAGAAGTTTTGTAAGCTGACTAAAAATGGAAACAAAAATTTCTAATTCAGTAACATTTATAACAAAGTGGGGTAGTCTGATCAGAGAGCTTATTCACCGAGTCAGGGTAGTCAGTTACCTTATCTAAAGGGATGTCTTTAAAGCGAAGCTACTCAGTAAAGGCATTGATCAACCCCAGTTAGTTTCTAGAATTCTGTTCGAAAACTACGCAATCAGTTCCGCTGCAAAGCCAGCGAGAAGTTTTTGAAAAGTGTGCGCTGAGCAAAACTTGGTCTGTACAAAGTACAAACTGTATCAGGGTAGCAGAAGTGAATAAGAGTCAATTGTAGGCGGCCGGCGGCGTTGAATCGCTCAGGAGTGAATTAGTTTCAGTTCAGCGGACGATTTGTAATGAATTGATTCTCCGCTTCGCTAGTGAATACTGTCGCTTCGTGACAGGATTAGCATTTATTTGTTAAGATACGATAGGACTAAGGTTATGCTAAAACAAAGTCCAGGTTTGAAACTAAGACGGAATACCGTTACAATGTATTACAGCTACATATTTTTCAAACAAATGAAGCAATTTGTTTTGGCATAGCTTTGAACGCTTGCCGATCACAGTAACCCTCCCAACGAAAACAAATGACTTGAACCCTAAACGCAATCACCACCCGATCCCCAATACGCTTTACACCTCTAAAGGCGAAAGTTATCGATCACCGAGCGCCAAATGAGTTATTCGGCGGCTAATGAGCTCCTTGTAATCCGTCCCATCCGCTTGTACGCGTGTAATCTCAGCCAATGAGGTGGGATTTACGATAATTTAATTTGGGAGAGACGGTGTATGGCATCGCTTGAGGTAAGAGGTGTTTCTGCGTTCCTGGTGTTTAATTCTCACCCGGAGGCGTCACTACCGTAATTGGCGGAGTACGGGCCCTCATTAGTGGGTTATTTTCTAACAATGGCGAACCAGAGTTGTAGACACGAAGCGCCGCGCGACCATAGTCCATGTACGGCTCATGTTGAGCCAGTTCGTTTGAGCGGCCTCGCCATCGTTTCGCCGCGTAAGAGAATAAACACCGAAGACAGAGGACGCGGACATGACGGTTATCTCTGATTGTGACATTTGTGACACGTGTCGGTAGCCTATTGTGAAGAAATGTCGGTTAGCACATCATAACACGAACAAAAAAAATTAAGCAAAAATTTTATACCATACGCTTAAAGTATCTAAAAACAAAAGAACAAAAAGCATTTTTTTTATTGACCTTTTTAATAGTGGAAACTATCGCTTTTATGAATCCTGAAATACAGACCGATCCAACGACACTCCCTCCGCAGGGTTCTTTGAGCGATCTGTAAGCACCAAATCACGTAAGTGCGCCCAAAAAATGTAATCCCATTTGTAAATAAATTTATGAAGCTGGCACTGAACGTGCTAGCAATCATAAATAATTTCTTCAAGACAAAAAGAAACAATAGATTTAAGGTGACATTTCTTGGCATGTACCAGGGTACAATAAGGAATAAGGATATATTTCTGGAAGAGGGTTGGATCCATGCTTGGATGTGTGCGTGAAGTAACCGTCGCTCGCTCCCAAGTCGCAAGCCAGACGCTGCGCTACCCTAACAAAGTAGACAAAAAATGTTAAGCAAGACAAGGATAGCTATATAAACTCACCTTCCCTACATAAAATTCGATAGCGGAAATAAATAAAATATGAAATGGAGGATTTGTGAAGATAACTATGCTTTTTTGTCGTTTTTTATTACCTTATCGCAGGATTGAGATTACGAAGGACAGAAAGAAGTTCAAGCCAAATTACTTATTGTAATTTTCTAATAAGAGCAGCAGTTTGAAAGGACGAGAATTATCAAAAGAAAACATCTGTAAATAAAAAACACAGCTGCTTTAAAAAGTTCTTGAAACTTCTGTTTAATACGAGTCTAAGAGTCTGAGCCTAAGGCAATAACGATATAAGTGAAGAATTTTTTTAAGACAAGATTTTCTTTGGTATCGTTAAAAACATAAGGACAAAGTTTATCCACGTACATAATACTCAGCTAGTTAAAAAAAAATCTTTTAAACTTTACTTCGGAAAATATTCCGAGCTGCAGTTATCGTTATCGCACTAAATGCTTTAGAAGACCGGCAGAGCGAAAGCGATATAGTTTATCTAATATATTTTTTTAAGTCTCGTCCCTCTTAGCCAAGTAGAAACTTTAGAAATTAAAACGAGAAATGAAATTGAAGAATGATTGCGAGCATCCGGCGGTTGAGAGAGGCAGGCATTAAATACTGCCTCTTTCTCGCAGACCGCTCCTAAGTGGCCCTAGAGATGTGCCTAGACGGGCGCAGTTGAAACGACATCTTACCCGAAGTGCAGCTTAAAAGGAAAACTCTTATTGGACTGTGGACCCATCAAATAAGTTTTCTGACGTTTCGAAATAATTCTTGTTCCTTTTTTCATTATGCGGCCAGTTTTAAAGTATGTAGGCATACGTTCCTTTCTCTGGGTAATATCTAGTAGTTCATAGTGTATTAGTGCGTGTTCATTAACCTTAGTAAGAGTTTGGCTGAGCTCTTATTATTTGTTGAACTATTAAAACAAATTGCTACACGTTTCCTTAAACTTAATTATCAAAAATAATTCTGAAAAGTATTTCAACATAAGGGAGCAATCGAAGTTTTAGGTGAAAATATGCACTAAATAATCTAGTTAGTGACTGTAGAATTTTAAATTTCATTACCTTGAAATAAAGTTTCTAAGGCCAATAATCAGTCAGGTGCCAGCAACTATTTAAGAATAACAAAATTCAGTACGAGTTAAATAAATTCTAAAGAAACTCCGCCGTAAAATATCTTAAACATAAGAGCTCTAAAGTACCAGGAGGGCAGAAATTGTGGGAGACATGCGGACGACACCGTACAATATTGATGCTGCGGAGAGGTCCGCCCGCGGCAAATAAACAAGACGAAATGCACCGCGCGGCAAATAGAAAAATAGCGAGGTGGCGGGCGACAGAGGTGGCGAGGCGGTTTTATGAAAGCACAATGTATTTATTTATCCGTTCGGAGGTAAAAGGAATGATATAAAATGTATAAACTATAGTACTAAGCAGATAAGAAGTTAATCCTGACACATTGTACGGCCATAAAGTACACGCAAATAATAAGTTTATCATTGTTTTATTACTGACAACTTTATTAATATTCAGAAACTTCGTGGCCGTTGTGTCTAAGCCGCGTATGATTTTACATATTATGTGAAAGATATAGCTTTTCAAGTTTGCTATTATAATATTATTGTAGGGCTAGCGTCCCGCCCTTGCTTCACTTCGGTTTGTGTGAGTATGATACGAGTATATAGCCTATAGCCTTCCTCGATAAATGGGCTATCTAATACTGAAAAAAATTTTCAAATCGGACCAGTAGTTCCTGAGATTAGCGCGTTCAAGCAAACAAACAAACAAACTCTTCAGCTTTATAATATTAGTATAGATAATAAGGAAACTTTCTAAAAAGCTTCTATTGCTACTTTTGTGTACACAAACCATTTTTTTCAACCATTGACTGATTTGATTTCCTTGAAAGTCCATCTTTGTAAATGTATTTTAAAAAGTCGTTATTTTTTATTTTATTTAAGTACTTAGGGTAGTTTTCCTCCACGAGGCGTTCAAACTTTCCACCCTGTCTGCAGTAGGTCTAACGTCAAACCAGATTAGCCTTTATAGCTCATTGAATAAACACTGCAGGCGAATACCTGCTAAGTTGTTTTCTGGTCAGATTTGATCTTATAAGAATTAGAAGTGTGTTTCCTGATTTTACGCATTCCCTAAATAGTCCATCTATAAAAGGGTAAAACAGCACTTGAAAAAGCGTAAAGCTTTCTGAGTATTATCCGTTATTTCCTCTCGATCCAATATTCAAAGTTACCGCGTAACGAAATTCGACATAATTCGGTTGCATCGAAAATTTAGAAAAGAGCTACCCGACCGTGAACTCTATCGAATATTATATGAAGTGTAAACAAAGCATCTTCAAAGCGTCGATATAGTTCAATATAGTTAGAATATGGAGTGAGCGAAATGGCTCGATGCAATTCAGTGTACATTAGGTAAATAAGAGCCAGCGAACAAAGGAGGCTGAGTGCAATACTGATGGAGCCACAGCGGGACAATGACTCGCTGCGGCTTCTGCATTCCTAATAACCACAGTAAATCAATTTCCTCTGGGATTCAATGCCGTGTCACTGGAACACAATTAATATTCAGTTAGGTGGGTTTCAAGGAAGACTTGCTAAGTTTGCGTGTGTATGGAGCATATTCCGCATTGTATTAGCCCATTTTGCTTAGTATAGACGTTATTACAGCTCTTATTTACTCGAGTCTGTGGCGTATTAAAACGTCCAAAGTGTATGTAAGTACCCCACCTTTATAGTCATTTTCCGTATACTGTCAACGTTATCACAGCTCTTATTGAGTTGACTGTAAAGGCGGCCGAGTTGTGGAATGTTTTTAACATTGTAGAATAAGGCTCCAGATAAAACCAATACGACATCATTTTTGGTCGGAAAATGGTCGTATTTATCCTACTTTCTCAGTCAGCGTGAGTACCCATCGATATGTTAATTGAGAAAGCAAAGCGGATACGACCTTTTTGGACAAGATATGATGACGATATCGAAACAAAAATTAAAATGTATGGAATTGACGAGACCGTTTTCTTTGATTTCGATAATCATTAACGTTCGCAGAAGTCCTGATACTGTAGGGGTTATAATCTTTTCTAGCAATAATTACTCAAATTTTAAACGTAACGGAATAGATTATGACGATTTCACTTATTATTAAATCCAATATTACTCGTAGTCTAATTGTATTCCCAATAATATTGTCTATTTGTATCTATTATAGACATTACAGCGTATGATCATTAAATGCGAAGGCACGTTATTCCACGTACTCGTATAATTTAGTGCGGAACGGAAACAATTAGAATTTCAAATTAATATTGTAATTACACCACATGCAACCCAATACACATACGTACTCCTATACAAATACATAAAATTAACTGTATTAAGCAATACAGTAACTATTTAGCGCACCTAACATTTTCAATTTTACTGTAAAGTTAGCACACCGCCTCTAAATACATGTAACGTTGCCCTTTGTTGCAATTTACAAAGCACTCTACAATTACCTAAACTCCGATTACAAAGTACAAGGCAAACAGGAGTCGTTAGGGAACGCAGCGTTTAACTGGCGGTGGTTAGAGACAAACGGCACGGCAGGCCGGCTGGTACAATGGAGCTTCCCGCCGGCGGGCAGACGCTTCCTGCCATCAATAAGGCCACGCTACCGTTTCCGCCCTGCCATGGACAAAATAAGAAGCCTTTTCCATTCAGCGCGGAAGGCCATTATGTTACTAGGAGAACAGAGAGCGGGTCAGGTTAGGCTGACATCGCAGATTACGACGTCATGATTTCGCTCCCTGAAAGCGTATGGAACGGTTATTACGCAGCATGTTGGGGATCACATTCCGCGAGGCGAAACTAAGCGGTTGTTGCCGGTTATGGCTTCTGTACTCGTATGATGCAGGATACACAATATAACGTTTTATATACACGTAAAAACATCTCTAGGTAGGTACTAGCGACCCGCCGCGTAAAACGTTTATCGTTTTGTTCTCACGAACTCTATCTTTTCGGGATAAAAGCATTCTCCAGGACGCGAAATATCGGTGTGCAAAATTTCATCAAAATCCAATTAGACGTGGCTGATTAAGGGGCAAGTATAAGACATAAATACATAAATAATACTGGAGATTGGAATTAGTAGTAAGTATGATGACTATAAAGTTTTTTTCCTATAACAACACAAGTGCTAAGTACACGGTCACAGAGACTTCTATAAAGTATATATACGAGTAAATATTCCTGTGTCCAAGGTTCATCACTTTTGAACCTTAAAACCGTTGATATGGAGTCGAAAAGTGACGAACTTTTTTTACCGTGACTCTACATTTATTATGAATTATTTATTGATTATGCTTAAATAGTTTCCAGAATAAAATGTCGAGATTTATCAAGTTTTAATTTTTAAAGGTTCCAAGCTAAACAAAAATAGTGTTCAGGAAAATAGAAAAGTATTTTTCATTGACAACATGGCGGGCTGGCCACGTCCGGCGCACACGCGCCTTCCGGCGGCGGCCTCGCAGGCCAACAGCCGGAAACGAGCCAACGACTGACGTACGGCGAGCGATCGAACCGCGGGAGGTCCGATAGGCAATAATTAGTAATGGCTGTGTTTGGCATGAACCTAACTGAATTTATTGTTAAGACTGTAAATAAAATTAGGGTCCCGTAACCAAAATGGCTGAAACTGAACTCTTATAAATAAATACGAGCAATAAAATTTTCTTGATGCTTAGTTCCAAAGTCCGTTCAGTGGCAAAGTTGCGCCTCAAGTTTGTAGGTACTTGGAAGCAAAAAAGGTCAAGCAAAATTGTTCTATTCTCCCAAACTGCACCTTACCAGAAAAATATTTCAATCTCGCATTCAGGGTACTAGAGGAACAGAAGTTTAAAGCGATAAATAAAATGCGACAATAGCTTTGTGGCTTACGCGTGGCAGGCGGAAAGGGTGCCATAAACTAAAGGAGGTAACATTCGTTCGGTTTTTGCGGCGTCCAAGTTTACAGCGTCGTTACAAGTTTACGACTGGATTGCGGTGCGATTGCTTAAACCATGGAAATGTAAAACGCACATATAAAATGCTTAGGGATGCGCTACCCTTTACTTAAGAGTGCAAGCATCTCACATGGTTAACTGCTACGTTAGTTTCACTCATATTTGGGGAGATTCTTCAGTTTTTTTTAAATAATGATAATTATGGAAATATTGGTCGTCATCATGAAATGGAACAAAAGAGATTTCTGAAACATTACATTGTTCTAGAAATATTTAGGAACTTCCAATAAAAACTGATATCTATATATCATGACCAGCAATAGATGTACCAGGACAATATGACAGGCGCAGAGCTCCGCGTTGAAGTGTGCTCCAGATTCTAATGCAGCGCTGACAGCAAGGGCTTGCACCCTTCGCGCTCAATACTCTTCTCAGTAAAAAGAGCGCATTCGTTGTATAAATCGTAATTTATATGCAGCCTTAGTACAACAGTAGAGGGTTAAGATATGTTGGCTATTTAATTTGAGATGTGCCTTTTTTATTTAGGTTGCCCAGAACCATCCAGTCTTTGTTAATATTCGCGATAATACCAGATAGGTCATATAGGTATATAACGGGGCGCGGAAATGAATATAAATGTACCTACTTCATAAAGATAAAAGCTAGTTAATAGTATTACAAATACGTGCTGGTTTCCCGAAGCCCTGTTCGAATTTATAAACCCGTGTTAACTTTCAGTACAAACCACTAACAATAACACCTTCACAATTAATCACGCGTACGTTGCGATATAAATGTACTTACACTAATATGATTTACATACTACGATTAAAACACAACATAGTTCACAATCATGTAAATTTCCGACCCATCCCTAATAATAATGTAACAAATTGGAATAATTCATTTCCGCATCCCCAAATTGATGGAATATCGTATAAACTCCGGAACAAATTGAACTTCTGAAAACATGCCCGTCAAAATTGGCTCACGCAAAAAGCCACTCCGACGTTGACAGGTACCAGGGCTACATAGTTTGTGGATTAAAAATGGAGGTGCGGTGTGCGCGGGGTTGTGTTGAACGCACCGAACGCATACCAGCCTTACCCACTCAATCACAGCGAATCGGCGTGTAACAGCCCGGCACGGGGCTCGCGGCGCTTTGAGGCTACATTGTTAAAGAATACCTCGGTAACTATGCGCTCCTGATATTCTCTCCGGTCGAATTTGCAATCGATCCATCCAATCAGCCTGTAATCTACCCACTGTTGGGTACAGGCCTCTTTCTTATAACGCCACTCTTCTCAGTTCTACGTTAGTTGCATCCATTGTCTAACACGATAACGGATGTCGTCCATCCATCGGGTGAATTAAAATGTACAATTTATACATGTAACATTTCGACTGAATTTGAATAACCTATTTTGGTTCCTGCGGCATTTTTGAAATGATATCGACTAACTGGCAGAGCTGTTCCCCACTATTTGGTCCGCGTAGAAGTAATTTGTTTTGAGCAAGCAAAAATGCCTGCAAGAATCAGGAAATACATGTATTTGTGTGTATTCCTGCAGGAATTTTATATGTATTCCAAAGAGAGCGCATTCAGGGCACTCTTCTAAAATGAGGTCATTCAAGACCCAAAATTGAAAAGGTTCCGTCAACTTAGTAACTTTAGATTGGCAATCGCCGTCCAACTTAGCCAGTGTCTCGAAAACTTCCCTAGTGAGCCAACTTCAACACAGTGTAGCAGCTAACATGACGTTTAGTTTACTCCCTCCTAACTCCACGAAGCACTGCTCAAAAACGCAATAGTACCTATTTATGTTTCCCGAATACACAGATTTTGTTTAAACAAGCTAGAGTGCTCGCATCAGGTAGGCAAACACGAAGAACCAGCAAACTCAACGGATAAGCGCGAAACGCACACATTTACTCTGATAACGCTACTGCATACGTAATAACACTGATGGGTTGATGAAGCGTTGCAATTTTGCTTGCAGCTCGTGCATGCTGACGATATGATTGGGTGAAATTGGTGGATGTTACATATGATTGTTGTGTTCCTTTGTTGAACGCCACAAAACACAATAGGCTCTTCTGCACCTTTACAAATAAACAATTCTAAATTCAATAAAAAAATCTAGTCAAGCTCTATCTACTGCCAAAATCGAAGTTATTTATTTTTCGTACGTAGAGGAACCCAGCAGACGGTCGGACGGACGAGTGAATGTCCAAGCGGCGAGTTTAAGTAGTCCCGTCAAAGCGAACAAAACATATTTCAGCGCGTGCATTTTCAATTTAGCAGCATGGTTTCTGCTGATGGATTGAACGTATAAGGCTGTTGTTTTGTTCGCTCTGACGGGACTACCTAAACTCGCCGCTGCGATTTCGCTCGTTCGTCCGACCGTCCGTTGTTTTTGAGAGAATAACACCCCTGAACAAAATGCATTCGGGGTTCGTTATCGTTATCCAAAATGTATACTCGTATGATTGACGTAAGTTCTCAGCTACATTTTGTCAGTTTACGAAAATCGTTTACGTTAACGTTAAGCAACGCGACTAGGCTCACAGACATTGTTTGCGGGTTGAAATCGACGCGCCCGAGCCTGTGGCATATTAGTTCAAAGCTAGGCTCTTGTGGCAGCAACACGGCATTCGATCCGGCGTGCCGGAAAGCCGTGCTAGACAGTAATTTCCTCGCTGACGATGAAAATCAATTGAAGTTTCGTGGCCGTGGAGATGTGATCACAAACAAGAAGCTAATTTCACCGTAATTAAGGTAACCGTAGGTAAGGTAGGTAGGTGGTATTGGATTTCCATAAATAAGGCAATAATAATACTGGGAGCCTCCGACTTTGTCCTGCTTAACCAAATAATGGCATCTGCAAAGTACTTTAGCAGTATTTAGTGGTGTCGACGCGCTGCCCTAGTTGGTAGTGACCCTGCCTACGAAGCTAGCGGTCCTGGGTTTGAATCCCAGTAAGGGCAGATATTTGCGTGATCAGTGCGAATATTTGTTCTTTAGTCAAGGATGCTTTCTATCTATTTAAGTATATATTTCTCTATACATTTATATCGTTGTCTAGTACCCATAGAACAAGCCTTGAGCTTAGTTGGGGACTAGGTCAATTGGTGTGACTTGTATCCGATATTCATTTTATATTATGTGCCCACTATTTAGTCTATGCCTTTCCAAACTTCTTCCAATTTGTCCTATCATAAATTACTCCGTCGTGGGCCAGCATTCTCTTAAACTTTTGAAGGTAATTTTGAGTATAATCCAAGACTGCGGCTTGGTGGCAGGTTTAGCACGTAAGATAGAGGTATAAAGGACATCTTGAGTCAATACGCGGCGATCCTTGGGCAGGAATTGCCAGCAGATCATTACTCAGAGAACAGTGTTGATTTTGTTTAGTGAAACTTGAATGTAAAGTGAGGTGTACGCTACTCTCCAGGTTCTCTCTAAAATATTTGAATTTCGTATCTTGGTTTGGTTGTAAACATTCACTTCTTAAGACTGCGCCGAGCGTACGCCGGATGTACAGTGGCGCCCTCATTGCTATTATTGTGTTCTCTAATAAACAAAAGTATTTTCTTCAAATTAGTCGGTAGTTTTTTGTACTAAAAATAAAACACAACTTATAGGGTATATTACATAGTTTAATAACAATAAAATTCACCTTCGAGTTATCAACTTAACGGAAAAAAGTGACCACCTTTTCCCGTTAAGCTGACTACTCAAAGGGTAATTGTACAAAAACTGCTTCAAAAACGTATCGTCTGATTGCAAGGAAATTCTTTAGTTAATGAGAAAACTCAATAATAGTAATGAGGGCGCCACTGGACGCTCGACGTTTGCTCGGTGCTGTCTTAAAGTGCGCGCGTTGGTTTCGCACTTGTATATAAAAACAAATGACCCTCGCCCCTGACATGCCCCGGCAGTACTGACGAGTCTCAGGCCTGCAACCTACAAACTGTACTATCACTTTCACCCATCCCTATTATTAATTCCCGACGGTAGTTTCTTTTCCTATTTTTCACCTTCCTCATTCTTTGATCCTTTATTAAAAGGATCTCCGTTTGGTAAAGAAGGAAGAAAAGGAAATATTAAAGTGTCGACAATAATGAAATCAAGTCAATCTTTAACTAGAGGACGCCCGCGATTTTGTACGTGTTAAATTACTTTCCTATTATTCCGTTTTCCCTTCCCGTTAGAGATAGATTCAGAAAAAAATCTTAGTTTCCTCATTCATTACTTTAAAGGGATAAGTTCGCATTTGTACTTTTTTTTTGTAATGATCATTGTATTGTTTTTGTTTTACTTTTGTACAATAAATTGTATAATTATATACACACTTTTCTTAGTGCTCCAAATTTGAAGTCTCAAGGTCCAGCGGTTTAGGATGTGCTTTGTCTGTCAGTCAGTCTGTTACGAAAGAGTTTTATATGTATATATTTATCAGGCAATAAAAAATATAACAATCACAAATAGGGCACGATAAATACTTACTACGAGTACAAGCAAGACAGCGCCCTTCCTAACGAAACAGCGTTTAGGAAGATCAAACTTGCCTTCTCTGTGCTTTCCCTTTCTATCGCACGTCACGAGCGTTAATTTGGGACCCATTTCAAGAAATATATGCCTGAAGTCGTCAATGTCATTAGAGATTACAAATCAATTGTAACTTTTAGGAAACTCAACCTCAACCTTTTTTTTTGTAGAATGTCAGATTGACTTTGGACCTAAGATGGGTACCGAATTAAATCTCGTGACTCTATCCCCAGCCAGCCCATACAAATCGCACACACGGAGATTCAAGTCGGATTACATTGTAGCTATGCACTTAATTGCGGATTGCGCCGGGCTGGAATAGGATCGAATCGAATTGCATTAATGATGCGCAGTTTTCTCGGAATACGAATACAATATGAATCTAATTCTAGAATACCAGGGTAGCACGAGTTGACAGAGGTCGGGTGGGCGGCGGCGCGTGAAGTGGCGTGTGCAGCGAACAGCTGCGACCCACCCCGCAAGCCACAACCGGACTACAAACCACACTAATAGCGATATCCGATCCAATATCCCAGCGATCGGATACGAGTATTAGGACTGCATGCGTGCCGAGGCGATAAATCTCATAACGTATTGAATATTCTATACTTGCACTTGCATGCCAATTTCAAGTTACTGAAATAGTTTAAGGAAGATTCCAAAGATTGATAAATAATGGTATTCAATAAGTCTGTACGAGTCGTATTTTATTTTATATAAACATTCAATGTAAACATTCATGAAAGCTACATCGGATAAATTCCTAAAGCGTTTTATTGGCATTTTTTGCACTTTTCCCCTATAGAATACCAGATTCATAATAAATTCAAGAAATATAAACCGTTATTAATCCCCGTACCACAATGCCGTCATGTCGCCATAGGATCTCGAGGAAAATTAATACGACATCATTAAAGACGGGACAAAAGCACGATTTTCCTTTAAAATGATAACGTGTGTATTTCCAATTTCTTCCGCGAATATATCTTCGGTGCTTGCCGAATGATGAATATCATTTTCCCTTTGAGTTAACATCGTGCGTACCCGGGTATCATATTATAGGACAATAAAGATTCAAGATCACGAGTAGGGATTGTATATTCGTTATTGTAAGCACCGTACCTTTATTGTATCACATAAAGTCATATCGTACTGTTATAAAGTACAAGTGACGTTTCTTTTTACTTACACATCCGATTGCGCGTTCCACTTATTCAGATTCGTACGTACCTGTAACCAAAAACACTTAGATTAGTTAAAAGCCAATAGTTTACAAAAACGGCGAGCGAAAGTTCCAAAAGAAGATTAAACAAAAATGAGACGTATTCTAAAGGCATTACTGGTGTTAACATATTGCGCTTCTAACAGTTCCAACTCAAATTAAAATAGTCTCTCTACCGTAAGTGATTTTAGAATTCATCTACAAATCGCTGCTTAAATGCAAAAGTGCCACAAAACAAAAAAAGATATACTTTGATTTAAAACTTAAAGTATATAGCATTCCGAATTTAAATGCAACACATACACATTTTGATTCGTGGCCCTTTTGCATTTAAGCAACGAAATATGGCTTATTTGGCTTCTGCTCATTCCGCAACTGTATTTCGGTATTGGGAATATTAATACCAGGTTTGCAGCTACCACAGGCAGTAAGCTTTATCTAGATTAAATACCTGTTAACTGGAAACCGTCCAATAAACCTAGCTACATATAATCAAATACAACCACCACCCACATTCGAAATCCGAAACTGTAATTACTAGGAGACCAGATTATGTAAGAGCACTTAGAAGAGCATTCTAGGCGTAAACGAATAATAATGTAGGTTAGGTATATGTAGATGCTAATGTAGCCCCCCACAGCGCGACATAATAAATGCAGTATGTAAAACGCATTAGCATTTTAAATGACGTCGTTACGAGCTGTCTGAAAGGACGCTTTGCGATTGAATTATTAACGCAATTTTTTTCCTAACATTAATTTTGTTACTTTGTATAAAAGTAAGTCTGACATTGGTGCATTTGACAAATGGAAGTTTAAATGGACTAGGTTAGAAGCATATGGCTGCAAAACGTTGATGTGTAGATTGTCGAACCTGACTTGTTATTCCTGACCTGATTTAGCATAGCATGCCATTTCATATTTTAACAAATGTGTAATATTATGTAGGCAGTAAATATTTTTTGTCAGTAGCATAGCATAGCTTGAATATTTTTTTTATATATGTTTATTATTTTCTTTAGGGTCCTCAAATGTAACGCTATCTATATCCCGATGTTACCGCCGATCAAACAATCGCTAAATAACTTTCGATGGTGCTTTAATACAAACGTTTATTGATTTATTGATTTCTGGCTAGTACGCAGAAAAGCACCTGATTAACCAGGAGTTAATAACGCAACAGGAAGTAACAAGGCCTACAAATTGTACACGTTTTCAGGTGTGCTCATGCAAAATTTAATTCTGTGGGTGTGCTCGCCGGCCGCTAAATGTATCCGATATCCTGGAACTACCTGATGTTCGTATAATAATTAAAATTTTCAATCACACTATTACCGAGTATTCGTGTTCAGAAATAATTAAAACAGAATCCGCTCAGAGTGTTAGGCCTCAATACGTAGGTGTTTCGTCCAGCGGCCCTAGTATGGCTGCGTCTATATCGCGTGTCAAATGTGGATAAACCATCAGTCACTCTCGTACTTATTTACGCGTCAAAAGGTGACGGATTATTAGGGCCCCTGGACTGTGATTATTTTTGACGTGCAATACGGAATTATTGTCAACGTTTTGATAGCTCTTATTTACTTGACATAAATGGCAGCCGAGTTAAAAAAATACCATAACAATTCAAAAACAATATCGTTTTACAGAGTCGAATAGAAGCCCTGGTCATTTATCATCTCCCCAGAAATAACATTACGCGTAACTGGTTTGCGCTAAACGGATTTAACTCGAAGCTCTCCCAAGAACCCCCTTTTTTCACCGGAGGCTTTCTGGACTTATAATGAGTCCACCAAACTTTTAATTAATTCACCGCCTAAAGTTACTTTAAATATTTTAACATGAAAAATCGTGTCATAAAATAAAACTTTTGTTTCGAGCAAAACCCTACAAGTAAATAAGTATGAAGGCGAGAGCGGCGCGAAATTAGGCAGCTTGAGGTTTAAAGATGTCTCTTATTTTCTCCTGCGATCCTGGTACACGCAAGCGGCAGCGCGTAATGGGCTCAAGCCTTTTCCTAACTTTAAACAAAACTGCAGCTCTTTGAAATACTGCACTTCTTTGTTGCAAGGAAATCCGATTACAAGCTTACCGAAAGAAATTAAAACTTTCCGCGTAGCACGAGCAACTGCATTATTATTTTAAAATCGCTGTGGGAATAAATAATTGAGTTTCTTAGTTGTCCATTAGTAGTTGGATTGTTTAACTCACGTGATTCGTTTTAATGGATACATCCGGAATCTAATTAAGAAGAGGAATTAAGTACGGCAGCAAAAAGCAGTACGTAATTAAAGCTCAGCAGACGTACAACTGGCATTGACAAAGTTAAAACCATTCATGAAAATTATTAAAATCATTTCGGTCTCATTATGATTAACGGAAATCCCATAAATATATTACAAAGGAGTCCAGTAATTAATCCAGCGCGGCGTCAACTAGCGGACCGCAGAGCCCCTCAATATTTAAATCGAATATCGCGAATGGAACCCGCCCGACCGTTTGTTGCGACGCTTATCGCGGTCTCTCCGGGCTAATGGAACACGGCATGAATGCAGCTCAAATATTGGCTTCCTCGATATATCCGGAGTCTGCAGATATTGCGACGTTACATGTATCGGGATCTCACGGGATGAATAATTGACTACAGACAGGAGTTATACTTTACATACTCCTATCCTATAGTACATACAAGTCTAAACAAGCCAGCTTTGGAAATGTATTGAATGGTTTATCATCAAATTGTCGCCACTTATTTTGTCGAATTTCACTTCAAAGTCTTCAAAATTCGGTTCGTGGTTTTGTCATTGCAAGTAATTTTAAATCGTGTATTTTTACCTGTCGGATGATTCATTAAATAGTTGAATTAGTCATGTCGTTTAGCCTAAGTGTGCAAAATGTGGTTACAGAATTATCAACAAATTTTTAGAGTTGTTGGTAATTCTGTAGCTCTGCCTACCCCACTCTGGGAATAAAGGCGTGAGTTTATGTATGTATGTATGTATGTGTAAACGTTTCGTAATTGTTTCAATGTTTTTTAAAAACGTTTTGTGGCACTTCACGCCTTGACACAATTCTAACCTAACCTAACCTATAGATTAGTTGAGTTGAGACCTAGTAGGTGTTCCGCGTAGTTGTGGCGCTATGTGTATTCGATTACTTAAAAACAAATGTAATGAAACGTCGAACAAATGAAATTCGTTGTTTTGCCCTCTAAAAATACAATATACAAAATGAATAATTTGCCAAATAATATTCCCTGAACAGTTATTCTATGAAATAATAAAAATAAGAAAGATCTGCTCATGAAATAAAATCACACCAAACAATAATTCGTAACCTAATTTTACTTGAAACATTTTCGATGAAATGTAATTCGACGAAAAGTTTGTCGACAAAACAATGGACACCCGTATTGAATAGAAAAGAATATGAACAGTGACAAGAGTTCTGCCTCTATTGTGCTCGGCAAATCCATATTGCCTTTGACGTGATATCGTATTGTTTCTAACTCCGACGTCATTACTGTCAACTAAATAAGAGCTATCGTAACTTTGACACTACGATAACATATCAATGGCAATACGGTTTCTTCTCTACCGAGTGGAATAGAGGCCAAGTGAAGCCGAGGGTTAAGGAGCTTCATTTGAAAAATATTGCTCGATATTTTCAAAGCGTAATCAAAAATGTACAGTCCCTTAAAACTAAACTTTTCAGATTAGAAATATCTCAATACCATCAGAATTTGAAGTGCAGAAGTTAGCTTCAACAGCAATATAATCATAAATGATCAGGCAAAAAAACAAATAGAACACTTTAAACACCACCCGTAAAACAAATTTTCTGAGTAAACAATAAATATTGTGTAGAGCCAAAGGAAACATTTTAAAGCGACATTTCTAATTATAGCGCAAAGTAAACTGTCCTCAGATCGGGTGATAAATAAGAAATAAATGTCGAGAGCGATCAAGGCCTTCAAGTCGAAAAAACGAGGTGTATAATGCTGCAAAAAAAAAAGATAAATTATGTTTATTCAGTAAGCCGCACGGGCACTTTTACACGTCAAAAATCTACCAGCGCTTCGCAAGAGACCACTGACTGCTGAGAAGAAACGCCGCAAGAAACCAAACAGTCAGACGTGTTTTTAAATACCTATGTACAATTATAAAACTTAACGTAGCATACAAAACGATGAGTATAACATACAATTAGAAATAAATATATTCACGCGTAGTTGAGCAGGAAAATGTGTCAAAACTCAGAATTTTCAAAAGTGAGGAGACCCGGGGTAGTTAAAAAAGAACAACAATGGAGTATACGATTTACAAGTATTTTTTTTTTAAATATAAATTTGTTTTATGATGGAATTAATAAATAAATAAATTGTTGTGTATTGTATACATGACATTTGCAACTGATATTACACAAAACTCATACAAATACTGAGACGTGTGTGTACATGTATCAAATGTAAATATTTTTTAGAAAGAGTAAAAATAAAAATGAACTAAACGGAATCGAAAATCTCACAACACAAGTGCCATCTGTCACTTTTTGCAACAGTCAGGGGTGACAGATTCGGGGGTAAATTGCACTTTTATGAAGTCGATCCAACACTAGGGGAGCAGGAGTCAGCTGGGGCTTTACAGGGATTTTTGCGAAGCGAACGTGACTATGTCGAGTCAATCGGGTAAACGTAAATACTTAAATATCTATCAGCTTTTAACAATAACAACGGTATAATAGAAACAATTTAGGTTAATACAATGTATAGATTCCAAGCAAACTTGGCTGGCAACTTACAGTTGAATGATCTTGAATTTCGTTTCACTTAATAAACAAGATTCGGTGCCTATATTATAGATACAAATTTAATGTAAATTTCACCATTTAATTTAAACTTTCTTAATTTCTAACCGACCAATACACTGCTCGAGAAGTAATAGCCGTATTTACGGAGTAAACCCAAACTCTTGGTTTCTTCTGCGTGCCGCGTACGCGCCCTCACGATTTATCTTCGCAATTAAGTGCTCCGAACAAAATTGAATCCAAACTTTGTCCATTTCAAACGGAACAGCATAAAATCGTTTGCCATAGATTGCCGAGGGTTCTTGATTCAGCAATATTATTGTCTTCACGGGGTCGTTGGAAAGGAAAATATGACATCAAAACTCGATCGCGTCAGCCGAGCCTAGCATTTGCATACATGTGTACAATCGCAATCTACATGACAATCTCGCTCAAACACCGTTACTGCTGCGAGATTCTGGGACTCTAGTATTATTTTTTTAACTTGGCCGCCATTACTCTCAAGGAAATAATAACACGACAAAAGCAATATTGTTTTATTTTACCGTAGTGTATAGAGACCCCGGATGGCTATAGCCAAGTACCTTTAAACAGAAGAACAGAAGAAGGACTATTTAATCGAGAGAATGGGATGGAGCTAACATAGTCACGACCAACTGAATTATACAGCAGTTAACTACACCTTTTGGGTCAAACTTACTCCAATTTTAATTTAGCATTTTTTTATCTTTTACTAGCGCTTTGCACGTGTCAACTTTTTTAAACAATTAGACATAAGTTTAACCTTACAAGGTTTTATTTCCTTTTTAAGTACAGAACGTTAAAAACGTTTAAAAGGAATTATGTCAGCGAGAGTGGGAACGACGGGACTTATTCCGCGAGCTCACGCGTGCGGCTCGCGCCGACAGCCACGCGCGTCGTTCACGCCTGGCGGATTATTGTAAACTTTAAATTGGTTTACGTGGGACGGCCTAGAGAGGGCAGCACTGGGGTTTGATTCTCTTAAAACAAGGTCGGTCGAACGAACGAGTGAATGTCGCAGCGGCGAGTTTAAGTAGTCCCGTCATCGCCAAAGACCACTACACATTTTAGCGCGTGCATTCTCAATTAGACAGCCTTATACGTCCGATCTCATCGACAGAAGCCATGCTAAATTAAAAATGCACGCGCTGAAAAGTGTTTTGTTCGCTCTGACGGGACTACTCCCCTGGTTATATTAATGCAACTTTTGGGAGTTACTTCGGTTTATCAGATACAGGGTATTCAGGGTCGACACGATTCCATGCCCTATCATGTACCCATTCGTTGCCACCAACTGGTAATAGTATGTAATTTGATCACACAGACGTGTCACAGGCAGTGAACGGGTTCTTTTTTTTATATTAAGTTAGTTCCAGTTTCGCTTTCATCTCTACTGGCTATGTTGTATCAATGTTTAACCTCCAAATTTCGTTAGCATGCATGTATAGAAAAAAATCTACGAGTTTTCAGTCGAATTGTTTAAAGATACGTGGTATTTTTACTCAATATCTTTCTTTAACTTATGATTTATTTGAATCTTAAGTACCGTACATTCGTGCAATTGAATACTCATTTCAAATTGCAAAATAATACTTAAATATTAAAAGCTAAAGTTAAAATTACAATAACATTATTTGACATCCAAATTCGGTCGTCTCCCGTCAAAACTGTACAGTCTGGTCCCTCTGGGCATTGAGGATCCAACTCTTGCACCGGCAACCCGCTCATTGTGTCCGCCTTAATTATGTTCGCCTGGTCTCTGAATAAATAACGCGTGTGAAGTTGGGCGGCGGCGTGGAAGTGACACTTGCCAGACGCGTCTCAAGTTTTATGATCCTGCGGGTTTATTATGCCTTAGTACATATTTTGAAATATTCCATGCGGTTAATATTTTGAGGGGGAATTATTTCTCCTAGGGCCTCCTATGGTTTGGTTCCCATTACGGAAGAGGCTAACGTATCGTTGAAAAGCAATATGGTTTCTTGTTTAAAGTTGCAATGGCCTCTATTTTACGCGGTGAAGGGTACTTGGAAAACTAACTATAAAAAACCATTTAACCCTTAAATTGGCAAAAATAAAAAAGTCGTGAATTCAAACCCTATTTGATTTGAAATCAGCTTAAAAAAATATTAACCAAAAAATAAAAAAGCGAACATTATAGTATGTGCATTATAAGATAGGTACACGTCCAATTTAAGGGTTAAAAAATAATAACCAAAAATATTCAAATCATAATATTATATTCATTTTCTGTTCTACACATCGCATCTTTAGAATTATAGTGAACTAATTCACAAATTTTGGATTTCAAGTTAGGTCTCTATATCAATAAATTTACGGCTCTATGTCAAAAGCTGAAATTTTGAATTAGGTCACTATAATTCTAAAGCTAATAATATTTTCTATGAGTTTATTTTATAATGTTTTATTTTCTTTTTAAAGGGACATTAGTCTAATTACTCAAGTAGGTAGGTACGTATAATAATTAAATAACTTATGATTTTCAAAAACATTTCATTTAGATTTTCCTCATACGTAAATTAGAAAATTATATTCGTCTTTGGCGGTAAAGTTTGAATCCAGGATTCTATTGTGAGACTTCCTCACTTTCCTATGGATTCATTAAACCGCCTCGTCGTAAAATACAACATCAAAAATGTCCCAGGAAAAAGAACCCTTACTTTTTACTGATACATTGTTAAATATTAAAATAATGTAAGGGTGAGTGTGATTACTAGTTGCTGTTTTGCTCCATTGTGTCCCAATCTACCACACTTGGACATTGATTTCACTTTACTATAGTTACTTTACTTACTACTTTTACTTTTAGTTTTTACTTTAGTTCGCCTTTGTACATTACTTTAATAACAATGTAGTAATATTTATATTTTTGTGCAATAAAGAGTTTACACACATACTACAAAAAACTACGAGAAAGAAGACAATTTACGTCGCAAGACAGATAATTAATTTAGTAACGTTAAAAACCAACCTAGTCAAATAAACTATAGGGTGTTTTTATGAATTCGACAATTTGTAGTTTATGAATGTGGAAGAAGCGAAAGAAATTTGTCAAGATCGTAGGTGGATAGAAGTGGTCTCTGCCTACCCCTCTGGGAAACAGGCGTGATTTAATGTATGTATGTATGTAGTTTATGTATAAAGTACGCGGGGACTTACGAGATAGTACATAAACGCCATAGATGAATGACCTCTGGGCTTCTATTCTACGACGAAAAACCATATCGCTTTTGACCTGTTATCGTATTATCAACGGTTTGATAGCTCTTCATTACTTGACAGTAATGGCAACCGACTTAAAAACAATACCATAACAAGTCAAATACGATATGGTTTTTATGGTAATACTAGCGACCCGCCCTCGCTTCGCTTCGGTTTATATAAGTTTTCTGTAAAACCCGTACATAAAACAGAATATATTATACATAAAAACCTTCCTCTTGAATCACGCTATCTATTAAAAAAAACCGCATCAAAATCCGTTGCGTAGTTTTAAAGATCTAAGCATACATAGGGACAGACAGCGGGAAGCGACTTTGTTTTATACTATGTAGTGATAATAGTTTTCGCTCACAGGTAAAAACAGATGAATTAAAACTGTTATTCAATGTATTGTTGTGGTTACGTTTTAGAACGCCTAAAATTAATAAGCCTAATGTATCATAATACCTAAAGGTTCATAATACCTAATGGTGTTTTTTATTAAAACCGTACATTTTTCAGGATTGTTATAAAACTAATCTAACCTAACCTAATGAGTTTTAGGCAATAGTTTTTTTAGAAATCCTGAAAAGTTTTTGGTTTCTGTAAAAAAGACCATTAGGTACGAGTATTATGAACCTTTAGAGATTATGATACATTAGGCTTATTAATTTTAGGTGTTCTGATACGTAACCATTGTTGTACATCTACATGCTATTAGCAATATACGTATGAAGTCCTATTATTCCTTTATAAATATGTATACTAAGTGTATACATAGGATGTTCCCTGATCGTGACGTCACGGGCCCGCCGGGGCGGCGCCGGCCCGGCGCGGAGATGTTCGCACAATGACAAATCGAGGTAACTAAGGAAAACCATTGATAAGTATTATAATACAAAGCTAATGAACTGTTTGAAAGCGGAAGCATACCTACTTAACATACCTTTGACTTTTTCTTTAGATTTCGGCAAAAAAAAAAATGGGATCATCATTCTGACCAAGAAAAAATAGTACTCCCGATACGTCCCCAAACATATGTATGGAATTTACTGTTTTGTTACAAAGAAACGTATAGGATTTCGATAACAAAACGTAGTAGTAATATTACTTTGTCTCCCTAAGTTTATAAGTCTAAGGGCTGTATTAATAAACTCATCCTGGCTGAGATGCCCGTCACAAGAAACGTCAAAGTAAACGTCAAACCATAGGACACTGTCATTGTTGTCGCATCTCGAGACGAGCATTAGAGTTGAGATTAGTATATTAAATACGGCCCTAAGTTCTGCTCTTAACTGATATGAGATCCATCGCAATCTACAGTGTAAGCCTATTCAGTTTATTGTTTATTAAACCTCTAATTAGTAGATATTTTTCGGTAATCTTGTATGCAATAGGTAGCATTTTAACGAGTAAAATAAAATAGCAAAAGTCTTTCAATGGGTCCGCATAGAGAAACTTTTCATTTAAAGGTATTATTCGAGCTTTCCTTTGTTGCCTTACTAATGAAATCTCCTTATGAATTCGCATAAGGAAAACTTTGAAATTAAACAAGGTCGCCCATATTCAACTATAAATTTCGTCAGAATTAAAAATAACCTTTAATATGAGAACGCTATTTGATAAAGTTTCGTTCACAAAAATCTAGGTCAATTTCAATGTATCGGGAAAATCGGGATACATATTTAATTTGCGGCGTGTAATTGTTGTACTTGCTACAATTCTGGTGTCCAGGGAGTAGTAATCAACGGGATTACGCCCAGCTCCGCCCGACACGGCTCCATCCAGTTTAATACAACGTAAACTCAATCGTCCCGCGCAGACGTGACTGTTGCATCTCACCTTAATACCGTCTCCTACCTCCTTTTGCCCTGGTAGGTCAGGGGCTTGCAAGACCATATTGGTCGCTTTTTAAATTACCCACACCATAACACATTTGATCTTCCTGCTCTATCCTACTAGATTCCTATAGAGAGTGAAGGGAACAACTATGCTTTGCTCATGTTGCCCATAAATAGCGGTGCGCCCATCCCATCGCGGCATTAGTTTTTTTCTATTTTTCCTAATGGCGTTGTAAAAAATATCTCCCATCAGAGCATTGGATGAGGTTTCTTAACGTTTCTGCTGCCTTGGTACCGTGTGCACTGAAGCGAATTAGATTCAATAGACAAACAAATAACAAAATTATAAAAAAATGTTACTGCGTCCATTGTGGTGGTGTGGGCATCATACGCTTGTCATTTATTAATAGCGTCCCAGTGAAAAGGGGTTATCAATTTGAACCACACGTACCAGGAATCCATATCACGTTGGAGCTCTATCGAGGCATTTTATAAGCATAAAAGGAAACACGTTCGCGCACACACACCAGCGGCGAGGCGGCGGGGCGAGAAACACTTACGTTGTGTTTATTCTGTAAAAAGCCGCGGCAAGTTAGGTGGGCCATTCAAGAGCGACCTGCCCGGCCGATCGTTTAGCTCTTCGCCGGTGGATGAAAGAAAACTGCCCGACTTAGACACCCTACGTTGGAAATCGGCCAAGTGCATGTTTGTATAGTTTTTAAACAACGTAGAAGGGCGGTTAATTTACACATTTGAGGAAGTGGATCTGGGGTGTTATTCTCTTAAAAACGGCATTTGGTCACTCGCACAAGTGAACGCGGCGCAGCTTATATAAACCGGCGAGTTTAAGTAGTTCCATCAGAGTGTACAAAACATCGGCCGACCGACGCCATTTTTAAAATCATAACACTCCAGATCCAGCTCCTCAAATGTGTGTGTTAACTGCTTGTTAACAGCATTCATTATGTTAATCTAACCACTATAATAAAGCTGCAAAACATAAATAATTGGCCATGGAAATAGTTCTGAAAAACAAAAGTCGTAACGAAACCATAAAAATAAAATATATTTGTGGAACGGCAGTTTGCAAACCCATTATGAGTGCAACGCGAAGACACTCAATTCAATAAAACAACCGATATAATTCTCCGAAGACCAATAAAACTTTACACACTTTCTTTACTATTTTCCTCAAATGGCCCAACTTCAGAAACGTTATACGTATGTGGATGGTACAAATAGATACTAGGAGAGCAGAGAATGGACGGCGATAGGTAATGAAAATAATCTTGAAAGTTTTTTAATTATCGTCTGCTCGCACGAGGACGGGTTCGCACGCCCGACGAGCTCGGATGAGCGTCGCTCCGTACCGAAATGATTTATGTCTATTGTTCCGCTTCCACTATCTTTGGTAGTTCTCCTGCAAATTAAACTATAATGCCATCTGCATCTTATACATTCCTGGTATAATTTGATTTTTAATATTAATACCTATTATACCTGAGTTTAATTCTATTTCATATCCGAGATAGTCTCTCATTATCTGCCTGTCGAGACCGAACTAACGAACCTAATCTCGATGGAACGTTAAGCACAGCGAAAATCCAGTTGGCATTTTCTGACTGTATCTCATCAATTCTCATCTATCATAGATACCATATTATATTGCATTGTCATCATCTTTACATTAATGTGTTCCATATCTTTAGCCTATTCCAACAAAGGTAAAGGATCTTGCAATTTGAAAAATACGTTAAGTAAAAACAAAGGCTTGTAAAATATTCTTACTGTAAATAGTAGTTTATGCAACAGTTGATTAAGAGAGGTAAGAAAAAACGAGTGGCGCGTTGAATGAATTATATTTTACGTTGTATTATTATAACGTTGCATACAATACATTTTCTATGACTAGGTTTCAAATAAAATGCAAAATTAAACGAAAAAATGTACGAACCAACGAACGAAGCACAGAACAACAAACGAGCGGGAAACATGAAAATTACAAAATGTGTCTATGGTTAACTTTGTTTTTAAATTGACGTGCACTTGTCAGGTTTTATATTTTAAAAAGTTGAAAAGCTTACTGTTTATTGTATAAGAATTAAATATAAATACAAGACACAGACCATATAAAAAAAAACAAATATCGAGAGAAAATCACTGTCTAAACTTGAACTATGCATTCACTGCAGTAGGATGACAGCTTCGGTGTTGTCAGTTTTTGGAGTATAAAAAAAAAGATGTTCCTTACTGAATGAATGAAAAAATATATGATGAAATGTAGCAAATTCAAATGATTCACTACTTTTATTACATTAATATTCAAAATAACGTAAGTAGGTTATTAAGAAACAAACAAAACAAATACCACTTATTCATGTAATATCATTTTAATATTTTTATTCATTATGTTTTTAAATATAATAATATAAGTACTTAGCTAAGTGTATTACACTCACAAAATATTTAGTTCATTCTTTATCAAATCATTCATTACGTGTACATGTGAAGCACTATTAAAACAAATATGGTATCATTATTACACAGATTTCACAGAATGACATTTGACTCTTGTCATTTTACTGCAGTGAATTAAACGTTCAAGCTTAGTCAATAGATCAAAATCCAATTTGGATTTCAATTACATTATTTTCAACGCTGAATGTAAAAAGGTTTTCGATGATAATTGGACCGCCTACGCAAACTATGTGTACAAAGGGTTTTAAAGAGATATTTAAACATTCAGTCGATAACTCAATTAATAAGTCCAACGCACAAATTATACTTGCCCTCAGCCAGCATCCTCTTTTTAATGAACCTAGAGGTCGATTCACAAGAGCTGGCACGAATGGATTGACGGAAAGTAATGTCACCTATCGCTGTGTTAGTGCCGTCCTTTGAACCGATGTTCGAATTTCAAACTGAAAACCTGTTATTATTTTACACACTTTCGTTCACTCATTCAAACCATTGTTATCCATTCTTTTTTTAGGACGTTAAGAACAGAGCATTACATTCAAATTAAAATAGATGAAATATACATGCATGAGCGACAGAGCTGTTTAACATGCATGCATCGAGACCAGGAGACCAGCGCTAAGCGGATCGGATTAGCATTCTCTTCCACCAGGCGAACATAGACGTCTAGGTAATGTAGAGAGGTCAATTAGTTTAGTGAAGTTAAGTGAAAGCTTGTTAATAATCTCCGTACGTCCATATTTGTTACAACTGGCTATAAAGATGAATCAAAATAAAAGAAAAGATTACTGGATCCATTGTTACAATGATGGATCTAGTTGAAAAAAATATTGTCATTAGCATATTGAATCTCTTAAAGGGTCTTAAAAAAATAAATCATCTCTTGGGCTCTTAGAGAAACCTAGATAGATGATCTTATGACAAGCTCCTAAAGTCCTTGATTTGTATTAAATTACAAACGTGGTTAAAAGATGATCAGAATTACCTCTGTAGGTATTTTTGCGATACAAAAGGTGCCTGGCACCTCCAATTCAAAGCGGTTTGCGCGTGAACCGAAAACTTGAATTTTTATTAGGACCCTGCTTCACCTTTTGTAAAGCAAAGGACTTTTTATATCCTTACGTATTATAAAAAATCTCTACACCCGGCCACCATACACCATGTCTATTTTCATTAAAAATACGAGACACATTTAATATTGGAACAGCTCGTTAGTAAATAGTGGTTACTATGTTCCAAAATGGCGTACAAGTTTAAGAGCTAGCGACCCAACTTCGTCGGCGATCTGACCACTCAGGACGGAACCGGACACAGTTCTGCCCTCCTAACCCAATCTTAAATTCAATCACCAAAGTAGATTAAATTATATTTCGTTGACAATAAGGTTGATATTACAACAGGAGGTTTATCTTAGTTACTGCGTTTTTGCTCAGGACGGCTGAATTGCGAACTAGTCGACCGACTGAATTGGCCTTGCGTAACAGGAACCAAATAACTTTGGGATTTGGGACTTAACCAGTAATTGATAATTAGCTTTTAGTCAATCTTAAGTACGTTTTTAGATTAACTACCCGATCAAAATTATACTTGGTACGGAATACGGAAGCCAACTCAAGTTGTCTTGTGATCCCTTAGCGAATTAATAAGCAATAATATTTGTATCATAAAAAAAAAATGTTATAATTTCGTCATGATCACAAGAGCTCTATTTTACTGATTAAAACCATATTGCCTGTTTTGAACTCGGGCCCAGTGTTGAAGTTTTACGAATATTCGTTAAGATGAAACTGTAAAGTTACTAGGGTATCAGGTAAGAGTAAGAGTTAACTAGTCCAAACCAACGGAGCAATCGCTCGCCATTCAACTCGCTAATTGAAAGCAACTTGACCAACTAACTACTCGCCTGTAGTCGAGGAGCGAAAGCAACTTCGATCGGGGCGCTTCGAAGTCGTATCGAAAAACACCTCAGCAGCTGGATAATTCTTTTATACAGCTCGCTTTTCAATTCGTTAATGGACAATTAATCGCAGGTTTCATTGACGTAGGTAGTTAAATTTATTTTACGTGCCTACGAGTGCCCGGGTTACATTTGAAAAGAGACTGTTAAAGAGAATACTATTTCGGAGGAATTGTATAACGGGCAGAGATTAATTGCGGTCTGAGGCCCTATAACACAGCCGCCGAACCAATCCACCCATACGATCCTTAAGTAGAATATGAGAACGCATGCGTTCAAAATAGTTCAAATCGCGTAGTGAGATCGGCTCATTGGATCTGCAACTTAGTTTCTTCAGAACCAAAAATAATAACTAGGCAAGCATAGCGGGTGAAGTGTGATAAACTAACTAGGCAGTCCAGGATGAATGGTCGTAACCCACGCACGTTTATCCCCGGAACATCATAAACCAGAGCAAATAAAATGAAATAACAATGGAACTTGTTAAGAACACCGTAAATCCGGGCTGATATGCCCCGGACATTAAATAAAGAGCGCCAGAAGGTTATGAGGCCCGTGAACCGGTTATAAAAATGGTGATTTTATTGGGGTCGCAGACTATCAAGGAAGTTTGCTAAGAAAGCGCCGCGGCCCAGGTGAAATCTCTTCGATAAATAATACCGACCGCCCTTTGGCAACGATACGTGCTCGGATTTCTGCAAGCCTTGTACATTCGGAGAGAGATGTTTATCGCATTGCGATGTGATTTCCTTTAAATCACCCCTAACTCAAAAAGCAAAACGTAGCAATCGTGGCATGCGAGATTGTAGAACTGCCAAATACCAGCATTACCAGCTCTGGCACCAATTAAAACAAACTTCCCGCAATTCGCTTACGCCGGCGAATTTAAAAGAACTGGATATGGGGATTTAAGCGGCGATTGGTCGCTCGTAATTGCGACAATGTTCGCAATCGGCGCTGAGAAAGGACGCGGCGTCGGCGAAAACGTTCCACGGGAAGTTTCATTTCACCTCGATCCAGGGAACAATTTGCGGCGCGATGATTTACTGGAACGCTATTTGTCGATCCCGGCGCCGTCGTCGACCGATCGCATCTCGGCTGCTGAGTCGAATATACCCGTAATATGCGGACTGGTCCGATATTGTTAACCGAGTTACACTAGCTCGAAAGAACTCCTTAATCTTGGTAATAAACGTCCCGGGGGAAATGTGAGTTATCTCCATAAATAGTGTCAGAGGATGATTAATATCTGGCGTCAGGGTTCGAGCCGCGTGACAAATGGACCGGCCCGAGCTCGGGCGAGCGTTAATCACAATTTTAAACTTCCTACGGCTATCTTGCGACTTATATCTGCAAAGCTCCGGGTAATCTTGTACGCAAACAACTTTATTAACTTCGCTTATTTACCGTTGGCGATATTAGGGCTGTAAACAGTCGAGTTAAGCTGCAGTATAATATTCGCCAGATGTTCGCATTCGAGAAGTAATCGGAACAGAGGCGGAAGGAGAAGCGCGCGCAGTCAACTGTTAAAATTAGATGCATATGTCGAGAGAGCGCGGACTCAGATACAATACTCGTAGCTATATTGTTATTCAAGAGCTTTGTCTTCTTGTTACTCTGTCTTGCTTTCTGTCATGTCTCTTCTCTTCCTCTTGCTGTACCTTCCTATTGTACAAAGCGAGTATCTCTTGAACATTGTGTGATGCGCGTAAATATTCGTGTCAATCATAGTCATGGAATAGATCTACTCGAGTAAGTACCTACCTATCTAGTACAGAGAATCGTAGTTGTGTTTATTTGAAAAAATATTTTTACCTTTGGTACTAAATAAATAACGCAATAACCTTGCTCTTTCTAATTTCGGTTTTCTAATAAATCGTCTCCAATTCACGGTAAAAAACCGTATTTTTTTAACATATTTATTTTAAGGTATTTTTGTAATAAAGTACCAGGGCTACATGATCTTGCAGGTGTTACGGCACGGCGGAGTAATTTTGAGTTTAGGGTCATAGCCGCCGCGCGGTCTCGGCGACAAATCGACGCCACCTGCGCCGGCCGCATTGATAAATGGCTCAAAAGGCCGTATTGACTGTTGAAGTGTTGACGCCCTTTTTCTGGGCAGATATTATATTTACACCTTATAGATATAACGGTATCCCTCGATTAACATATCGGAATAAAGTTATCCGTTGCTACTTTAGAGTTAGCGTTCAACCAAATAAATACTAGTATTTGTGAAGAAGTCGTCAACCGACCTTAGCATGTTTCACTTTCAAAACTTATATAAAAGCCACTTAACATTTCTGACGGTCTCAAACGGAACCTATAAAATATCAATCCACCAATTTAAACATTTTTCATATATTAATTTACTAGACGTACTTTTTCGAGTCAAATTGGAGAAATACTGGAAAAGGCCCGAATCTTAAGTACCCGAAACCGACGTGCGTGCATGACTCGATGAATGTGGAAGAAGCGAAAGAAATTTGTCAAGATCGTAGCAAGTAGATAGGTGGTCTCTGCCTACCCCTCTGGGAAATAGGCGTGATTTAATCTATGTATGTATGTATGTAATACCAAAAATATTTCATTCAAAGGGTTAATTCAACATTACTTACGTGCGCTTCCTATACGCGCGCAACAGCCCAGTTGGAGTCCTTGGATCATCACATCATCATTCACTTTATATTAATCATTGTCGGTGGAGTAATTTCCATTTCTTCCTATTCCGAGCCTTCTGTTTAAATCCTAACACACGTTTACAAAATGGATCACCGATTCGAATCATTTCTTTCCATATACCTGGAGGCCTAATATGTCTGCGTTTATCGCGTGGCAAAGTGCGGATAAGGCATCCATCACCTTCTGACACCAATATAGGTATGAGAGTGACGGATGCTTTATCCACGTTTGACACGCGATATAGACTCAGCCATAGACCCGCTGGGTTAGGCGTTGCAATTTCTCTTATTCCACACATCCTTATCACTACCATTCACTGGTTTTACCTCAAAACCAACTGCACGCAGCCAATCCGTCTGTTACCACATCGAATATAGACGTAAAGTCACCATATGTCCGTTGAGGTACTGGCAGAATAACAGCGTTGTGACCTTGCGTCACAACACATGCTGAGCCAGAACCTATTCATCCTCACACATTGCTGGGCTCCGGTGCACACGGCGTGTGCTCTGCTTTGTATAACTACCAAGTTTTCGACAAACTGTAATATTTATAATTGTGCTGTAAAACATCGTTACTTTCGCTCTGTGTGCGTTCTCTTTGAATAAATTTATTTTCTTTCTTTCTTTCTTTCTTTCTTTATATGCCGTTTATCCTATGCCACGGGAAGACACTCCGCTGACGTAACGCTCCGAGACACTCACCGACACCTGTCTTTAACTACATACGTATAAAGCGCTCGTAACAATAAACTAAACGTTCAAATCGTTACACGCGGTTAAACATAAAGGGACGATATTGAATAACAGGGTTTTGTTAAAGAGAGGTGTTTAGCTGACGTTTGTAAAGGTGATATTTTGTAAGAGAAAGAATTGAGTTTACTCTTGTATCGTCATGGTGGAACAACCGTAGATTTTACACCATTTATTGTTCAATTATTTATTGCATGTCACATTAGAATTCAAGGTCGAACAAACAGGAATAGGAATAGGCACATTAACACGATAGGGCTAGCTATAGTTATGTAATAATTAATCTATGTTGGTCTAAGGAGTTCCGACCGTCTTAGGCTTTGGACGTAATGCCTTATTACATTGGAATGAGATGTAAATACATCGTCCTCACTCTAAGATATAGTTGCGTCCCGCAGGCTTTGCGGCAAACACCAAGCGTGTGGCGCTGGCATAAGATAAGAGGGTCTCGTTACTTCCGGTCTAAACCTGAAATACGGGCTCTGTACCCAACTATACGCATTATCGACCTCAATCATACTAATCAAGTTTATCATAGTGTAACCTAATCTCCATGGACTAGCATCTACCAGGGCGGCAGAAGCTCCAAGGAGCCTCGAGCGTCCCATTTCACGACTCAGCGGGTGCAATTCCGGAGTCGCTATCGAAAGGGACGCGAGTCGATTGCGATGACGATGGGTAAACGGCTTTTAGGGGCAACAAAGTGTTCACTCGATAAACATTTGCCTTTGCACGCTAGAAAAACTACAAGGTAAAGCGAAAGACTTTGATCATTAAAATATGCACATACATTCATGTATGCATGTACATACATTCCAATGTAACATTCAAGAGCTACAAACACCGATAGAGATCTCAGTTCATTGTATTTCAACAATTTCTCGTTATTCTGAATAGTTCTCGAGAAGAATGTCAGCCCGTTTATTTCGTCGAGACATCGTTTTGCGTCGGGCGCTCAAATCTAATGCAATAACGTTGTCCCTCGTTATACCATGTGTTCTCGAACAGCGTCTAAAGGGTAGTTCTTCACTAGAATTGTGCCAGAAAACTTTAACAGTGCGAGGAAGCCTAGCGGAGCGGTCGAATCTATCACTCGTTTACAAATCTTGCGCATCTATTTCTCTAGGCCGTAATTATTCGCATTCCTCGCACGCTTTCCTCGTTCGCATTCCTCGCATACATTCCTCATGTTCCTCTCTCGCGTGTACTTTCGTAAGGATCCGTCTCCTGCGAGCCTAGTATGTACCTGTGGATAAAGCATTCGTCACTCTCTTACTTATATACGTGTCAGAAAGTTTTGTCACGCGATAAAGGCAGCCATATTAGACTCCCTGTGCGTATACAGATAGTAGTAGACCTGCCTCTACTAAACCTTTTGAACAATCTTCTTCTTCTCATAGTGCATCTTCATCTAGCAAAGGTTGGCAACCCTCTCCGTATACTTCTCTCTTTTTCTCCCGAGGCAAAAACATCAATGAAGCAATCTTTTAAGTGTTTATTCCCTATGGCTATGGTAGAAAACACGACCCAGCTGTTCAGAGCAGCCAGGGCTGTGTGGTGACCCTAGACAAGGGCACTTAAGGTGCGAAGCAGAAAGTTCCCAACTAGTTTTATATCTAGACAAGTATGTAAGTTTCTAAGGATGTCCCATGTCCCGAATGAAATTAAGTTTCGAGTGCCGCAAGTGCAGGCTTAATTAAAAGTTGTGTGAAATGCATGCACGGGCGGAGTGGGAAAAAGTTGGTTTCAGACCCAGTGAGTTTTATGGAAATACACTTTTTTTAGCGCCAGCGACAAATTCGAAATAGAAAAATAAAAACACGCTTGCGACAATCGTCTGCATTGTTCAAATTCACATCCACTGTAAGTTCAGTGAGAAAAAAGTTAAACACCGCTGCAACTTTTGCACATAGTTCACAATATCGTAACAACGCTACAAAAATGTTCCGATTGTACGGAGAAGTTAGCGAACAATGTAGGCAAGTTGGCGAGCAACTTGCCCGAGCGAACACCTGAGAAGACTTGAAGGTGATTATGTTATCCTAGTACAATGAGACAAAGTTTTAGAAGATATTGATTAAGCAAAATCCTTATCTTATTGAAATGTCGCAAAAATCAATCTAGAAAACTGACTGAACACGAAAAAAACTTAAGTGACGGATCGAGATAAACCACAAACTCAGAACTTTCGAACGCAAAAAAATCAAGTTTCATTCAACGTATCCGCTTACCCAAATGATTGATTGAGACATGAAAGAAGCGATGATGAAGATGAATAGCGGTTTTTAGTTTATTCTTTGTTTCCTAGTATAACATTTCACAACTACTAGGATAGCAGGAGATAACTCTCAATTAGACCAAAGAAGCTCATGTTTACTTAGTAAAGAAGGTCCCGTTGGCACTCTGCGCCTGACTCGAGGGGCGTAATTCGATTCCCGCATTAGGCCAAATGTGTTGCCAAGTTTTGCAACACAACTAAGCCGCGCATTATCTAAGTTTGGGGTAATTAAGACTGGAGGCTTTGGAAATACCAACTGGTGCCGAGCAAACTTAACTGGAGCATTTAATTGTCCGTTTGGTTTTAATATGCTCAGTTAGTTGGAAGTTCATTGTTATACAATAGAATATACAGTTCTTGTTGTTAAGGGAGATTATTCAAATTGTAGTCTATTTAGTACGTTTCTTAAGACTGCGCCGAGCGTACGCCGGATGTACAGCGGCGCCCTCATTACTATTATTGTGTTTTTTAATAAACTAAAGTATTCTCTTAAAATTGGTCGGTAGGTTTCTGTACTACAAATGAAAACACAGCTTATAGGGTATATCATATAGTTTAATAACAATTCACCTTCGAGTTGTAAACTTAACGGAAAAAAGTGGCCACCTTTTCCTGTTAAGCTGACTACTCAAAGGGTAATTGTTATTAAAGTTTGTTACGCATCCCATAAATTGTGTTTTTACTTGCGCTACAAAAACGTATCGTCTGATTGCAAAGAAATTCTTTAGTTAATTAGAAAACACAATAATAGTAATGAGGGCGCCACTGGGCGCTCGACGTTCTCGGTGCAGTCTGAAATGCTTGAGACACTTTCGAGCCTGGATTCAGAATGTTCTCTAACGAAGACTAACAGTTCTTTATGAAATCCTTAGTTAAGAAAAGACACACATAATCGCAAGCAGACAACCTCTTTTACAAGGTCTGAGCTCAGTCAGTCACTCAAATGTCCAGTAATCATAAATGTCTATTTAATTGTAAGTGCGTCGAAGCGAACATCGGTCCAGGAGCGAAATTATGCAACCCCTACGTTTCCAAACCCTTAAATGTTAATTTTCCGTCTTAAAAACCATTCGGACGTATTTTTGTACCCGCTCGTTAGCAAAGCACTCCTACGAATGCTAATCGAATTCTTGTATTTGTTCTGGGCAACTTTTACTTCATTTACTGCGGCCGCGTCCTAAGCAAACAGGCGGCGGGAAAATATGTTTGTTGCGGTCTCATGGGGCCCTGGTACGATGAGACCCCTTGATCTTGCATTTACGTTCAAAATATGTTTTATTTATTTGTTTGGTGTATAGACAGAGCTAAGCATCAAAGACGTGAGAAACCACAGCTATTGAATACGCAAGAAAAATAGTTCCACAATTTTTACGATGAGATACGAGTTATCTTGATAGAGTAAACAAATATAATAAGAATGTAACTGTCTGTGATAATCACGATCAAAGACCAAATAACCGTCTTGTGAGCTTAGTCTCTAGTCTGATTTAACCCTGGTACATTATTTTGTAAGAATTGAATAAAAGTAATAAAAAAAAGTCATCTAAAAATGTATTCAACCAACCAAACCTCTGAAATAAATTCGCCCTGCCTACTTCACACAAGAACTGGGTAACACTCCCTTCAACTCAAATCATCAACGTAAGTGGTTTCAATCTGAAAACAAAATCCCGTCGGCCTCTAGAAAGGGCGACCGAGCGTGTCGAATGTCGAAAAATGTTTACACTTTCGCGCTAAGTATTTTCCGAACTCAAGCAAAAGCGGCAAAGAGCAGCGGCTAATAGAAGCGCCATTACGTTCGCACGTGCGAGTGTGTGCATATGCTAAAGACCCGGCCCCACCCGACCTGGATGGTTACCACGAACCACTAAATTCGAAACTTCGCGAGCCAAGTCCCTGTCACTCGTCTTTCGAGACTCAATCGAGGGAAAGGGACGGAGCTAACGATAATTTGAATTTCGATTTTCAAAGTAAGGTTACTGGAATGACTTGTGTACATGCTATAGACGCTCTCATGCGCCGATGCATCAAAGCGTAATTGGTATTTGATTATTTAACGTTCAAGGACTTTGGGTTTTTGGATCTAGGTATCTATTTTTTACGCGAAATGTTCTTATTTACCGGTTTGTAGTTTGATTCTTCCGAGATTTTAAGACCCTTTCATTTAGAAGTTCTTACTACTACCAAACGATTTTATGTGTTACGATACATTATGCGTGATAAACATTATGGATTCCGATATAGAGTCCTTATTTAGACTAACGGACGATTGAATGACCCATCTATCTTTAATTTTCCGTCTTAAGGAAAGCAAGAAGAAGTCTTCATTAACTGCAGATAGACGATAAATGAATATTGAAGAAACCCGCCGTGAGATTAAATGCTCGGCACCATTACATCGTATAATAGTTATAGATATGATGGTAGGTACTTAACTAAGCAATGTTTTCCAAATACAGCGGGTGGAGTATGGTTCCGTTCATAGCGTGACAGAATGTGAATAAAGCATCCGTCACTATCGTACTAATATACCTGTCAGAAAGTGACGCATGTTATACTAGGCCCCCTGGTCTTACATCTCTCACATTCGACGAACTAAATGAAAGAGATACAACAAAAACGCGTTGAATAACAACTTGGAGAAGTGCTGCCATAAGCTGACATAATTATTATATCACGAGTCACATCGATCATATCATAACATTTGTTTTGAAATAACCTTCAACATTTCATGAGTAATTATTTTGCTTTCGCAAATATTCGCAATACATAATGATGACTACGTATTTCTCCCCAACGTCTTTATTATTTATAAATCGTTGTTATGATTTCCGTGTAACGTCACAACAAATTCATATACATACTCGTATGTTTCCTAATTGTCAAAGCTTAAGCTGCTTATGTCTCGACATATCTACAGGCTTGGAAGCACCCATCCAAAGCTGATTTACGAGAATTCCTTCTACCCTTTCCGTAGACAATTATGATTCTTCGCTTACTGTTTCCACTTGAAGAATTTTTAATTTTGCCGAAAGTTAATTAATATTTTCTTGACTTTTTGTTATAAACAAGCATCAACTGAAAATTAAGTACTTTGTAAAAGTCGTAACAAATAACAAACTAGGGTGACATAATTGTCCAGAGGATTGCTTACTTATTCATACTACTGCAGGATCAGGCTCCATCCAATTAATATTGACAAGAAAATCAATACGCCAATAAGAGGTAGTAACACATAAGTTGTTCTTTGACAATATCCATCCACAAACTAATTATAATTATTGGCAAAACAATTTCCCGATATTTTGCTAGCGTTCTATACAGCGGAAGCTTACCCCGGAGATGAGACACCGGTAGGTACACATAAAATCACGATTGCTTTGTTTCCCATTGTATTGCAGTACAATAAAGGAAATTTTCGGTTGTAAAAAAGGAGATAAAATGACTTGGACATGTCTGCATCCGAACCTAATTTATATTCTTTCAGTTACGTTCATTACAAATGCAATGGCGTTACCACATTTGTCTTCGTCCTGCGAATCATTTAATTTGAATAGGAATTCGTGTCGACCGCTCGACAACTACCCTTTGTTTACTCCTGAACTCCTGGTAGATTTTGAAGGCCAAATAGTTTTATTAAGATTCGCATCGCCCCCTCAGCAACCTTGTTGTTTGTCTAAATTAAGACCGTTGAACGAACGATATTTGTCTTACTAAATCAACAGCGCGGGAACGGTGGAAATAGTTGAAGATCCCGGAGCCGGCGATAATTCTCAACGCTGGCTCAGGGGCGGAACTGCCATCAATGTTCATTCGCATCTTCATGATGGTGTTATTATGTTCTGACAAAACAAATGATGGGATAGGATACGGCTCCCTTGTGGATCTATAGGTCAAGTTAGATTGGCACATTTACAACTCGTCGCCAAACTCACCCTACCAGCTGGGTTGTTACGCACACCCAGAGGCGAATTTTGAAAAAATATTTCCCAGTAAAATAAATCGAATTTGTGTCAGTGTCGATGGGTGTAAAACGGAGGTTTCCGAAAGAGAGCGGATACGTCGCCTCGGGCGGGAATCAAATTTGGGACCTCGAGCTACCCAAATTGATTTACCTTACCCTTCCACGCGAGAGGTTATGCGGATTTCATAAATTCCAAGCACGGTGGAGGTGATTTTGGAATCGAAGGATATTGCAACATAAGGCACACTCGCTTCTTGAATTTTACACGGACAGTTAAGCAATATCCTTGATAGGGGTAGAATGGGAAAGTTAATGATAGCTGTTTCAGATCACGAACAATTCGCATGAAGAACCGATAGGTATCGCCGATGTTGCCAATTGCGAATACACCAATGAACAGAACAATAAAGCACCAAAAGGTAATCATATCGTGCCGTTTCCTTTCATATGGATGATTTCAATAGCTTCGGCTGGCCAGCAATGCCAGCGATGACCACACACAAGTTGAACGCTTCAATGGCCGCCCGCTTCATACCAGGGTTGCATAAACATGACGGCGATGCCGCAGTTGCACGTGATAAATTGGCCGAAATGTGTTTGCGCTAACAGAGTCGGGTGTCAGCGGCTCGCGCCCATATGAATACCGCACCGTACTCATTTACAAAAACACGGAGAGTTACCCTCGTCCCGCTCGCTCTTGATTTGTAACTGAATCGAGAGAAAGAGACACCCTTCAGTACTCATGATGACACTGCCAATACTAATTGATATATTATGTCGCGGTAACTTCTCTGAATTTATTGACATTACATTTAAATGGAAACACCAGTACTTTATATTTAACTATCTAGAAATTAGCTTACAGTCTAATTTATTACTGAGTGCTCCTTCATTAATTGATCTACGAAACCTGCATCCATTAAATTCAAAATATTTATTCACTAAATTTTATTGGCCTTTTACATGTCGGTAAAAGAGCGTGAACACACATTTAAGGGGCGTTCAGTTTAAGATCGGACGATCTCTACTCGCATCTTTTTTCTAACAAAGGAGCATCACAATAAAGGCACAATATACGGCAGCGGAAATTGTTTAGATTGATATGATATTATCGTCGATTGATGGTGGGTTACGCTGGCAAGACATGCTTTTATCACTTCCTGCATTTTATTTCTAATATAACAATGGTAACCCATTTACAAGGCTGAGATGCTTCACGGTAAAACCTTCTTGTTTCTGACGTGTTTCCATAATGACAACGTCCTGTAATAATAATAACCCGTTTTCTACGCAAATAAAGATTGATTTGATTTGATTTGATTTGGTTTTGTTAGCGCTTATTTCCTTAACAGTAATGGCAGCCGAATAAAAACAATACGATCACCGATAACACTTGTAAAGGTTTAATATACATACATACATACCGTCACGCCTTTATCCCAGAGTGGGGTAAGCAGAGCTACACAATTACCAACAACTCTAACAACCAGTTGTTAATTCTATAACCACATTTTGCACAAACAGGCTAAGATGTCTATCATGTGTATATTAGTGAAAGGTTGCAAGCCCGTCGCCTAAAAATACTACAAGCCTTTAATCCCTTAGTCGTCTCTTACGAGTTCCACAGAAAGACATGGAGTGGTACTATTCTAAGCCGGCAACCCAGGGCATAAGGTTTTAATAAGTTCTTATTAATCTTTCTTTAAAAGTTATTTTAAAAAAAACATTTCCAAACGCCGTCCTACTTTTCAGAAATAGGCAATAAATAATTCCAATAAAGTGAATGCACCAGGGCGGCAGAGCGTTAACGGAGTAATCTCGGCTGTCGCAGATAAGCGGGTCTAAATACATCGGGGGGTGAATTCAATCAGTTATTCTATTCTAAATAATCACGGCCCAAGGATGCTTCATCGCCGTCGCCGGACACGGAAGCTAGCGGAATGGAATGATTCGAAGACCGATTTATAAATAACAGGATAACTTCTAACCCTCTGTCACTAATTAACTTTTTTTTTTTAATGTTTATATTCGAGTTGATAGCAAAGAAATAAAATACGTGGGTATTCTTTTTTTACACTGAGTTATGAGGTTATGAGACAAAAATCTGTCTGCAGAGTTGTCGAAAATAAAAGGTAGTAGGTAGGTAGCAGCCAAGAACCAATCGGATCTGCTTGGTCGTGATACGGTTCCTTTTAAGTTCGTTATATGTGATTTCATTTAAGATATTCTGATTTTTATTACTTGTAGTTTTGAATGTCCCCTACATCCAAAACTACAAGTAATAAAAATCTGAATCACGTGGGGGCGACGTAACTCTAGCGAAAATTACACGTTTCGATTTTAATATTTCTTCACTTCTAGTGTCAAAAATTGATAAAAACAAGAATATAATGTTCTTTACTGGTTTGTACCAAAGATTTGTAGAAGAGAACGGGGTATTTAAGCTATACCTCGATCTATAAGTTGTCCCTTTCGTATGGGCTAGTCAGGAAAGAGTTAATGCGCCCCTCGCGTTATCTCCTAATCGAAAAATAACGTCATAACAAACGAGTCGTAACAGCCCAGGGGCGCGTGAAGCGTCATGAAAAAACTGAATTAAAACAACACATCACACTCTTTTTATGTAGGTTGCTCCAGTTATGAGAGCCGTGTCAAATGAAACAAGGCAGTCGCCACCATCATTGACTTTCCCTCTCCGCGGCTCGGCCGTTTGTCACCAAGCCCCCGCGCGGCAGACAAATGAGACGGGCCATCAACAAACAATTGCTGCTATCCTTGTCACGAAAACAAAGCACAGCCCGACGTTATACAGTCACCAAACAACATGTACTGATTCCCCTCACGCTCTTATGTAATAAAATTAGTTTTACGACTGTTGTTTGAAAAAAACATCGCTACATTAGGTAGTTCGCAGCGATGTTGCGCAGTATATTTAATGTTGTTCCGTAATGAAGGGCAATAATTACCGCGTGAAATAGAGCCCCATCTGTATGCATGAGCGGCTGACGTGAGCTGAACCCGACGAGTGTGTAACCAGGAGCTACGCAATTTTAACGTTTTCCCCGTTAACCACCCGGACCATTCCGAATTAAATTTAAATTTTATTGTCTCTGCCCGCGTCCCTTCCCACCGCAATGTGTCTAAAACTTTGTACGCTTTATGGACTCCTGGTATTGCATAAAAGGATAACGTTACCAGAATGTACGTGGAATAAAATAAATTTCGCGTCTAACAACCCCCGGGGTGAGATCGTTGCTTTTTATTTCACTTTTTTCCGCTTAAAACGATTTTGACAAATAGGCTTCGGCAAATAACAAGCGTGCGCTGCAGGTAGGTAAATTGTATAGATAAATCAATTTCAAAAGTAATTCAAGGCGACGCTTAAGAGCTAAAAGCTTCTTAACAGGACAGAGTGATACTCGAGGAGACGCAAACAAGTCGAGTTTTACGTACTTATCTGTTGAAAATGGACACGAGATAATTACAACATTCAAGTCAAAAAAATACGAAAGCTTAAATAAATACGCTCCAGATAACAAGGTACAATATAATTGGCTGGACCGACATTGTATGATTCCTCTGGTGGAATATTTCAGAAATCTAATTCCATTTGTAATCCTTAGATTATTTGTCTGGATCTCGTCTGACGGGTGTAATTCGGCGTCGTCTCCGCACCTGATAAGGATCGCCGGAATTTTTCCTCCGGTGCTTTCTCTCCGTCAACCACTGATGACTACATTACCCCGGATTATAGCTATAACGTCGACGAATCCCGGTGGATTATCTAGTTTGACAGTTTTAGTAACGCTCGTTACTCAGCTCTGTCGAGGAATTAATATGTAACTAAGTCACTTTGATATAGGTATTATTTAACTATCTGATGATAATGGGGCAAACCACTCGTCCGATATAGGGGTTGAAATGTGGTGAACCTCAGTTAATACCGCAATGGATGGTTAAAATGTAAAATGAGTTACGAATAATGGACACTTTTTTGTCGATTGGGTTGGGTTGGGTTTACGTTTCACTACTTCTACATTATCTATATCTATATACACATGGTAAACATCTTAGCCTGAATGTGCAAAATGTGGTTACATACTTAATTAGTTCGGGTTACAGTTACAGAGTTGTTGGTAATTCTGTAGCTCTGTTTACTCCACTCTGGGAATGAAGGCGTGATTGTATGTGTGTATGTGAGTGACGGGAATATCCAGGATAAAGGAACCTACTGCCTACCAGATATAGTCATAAGTCTCGAATATGTTTTATTAGTTTCGTATCACTTGAGATGTTTTTAAAGCTACACTCAAAATTAAGCAAGTTTTTTTTTTCCCATTTTTGGCTACAGTTCAGAGTGTGTTGTGCAGTGACAATGGCGACCAAAATAGGACAACTATTCAATAGATCCGTCGCACCGACCGACTAAACTAACTCAATAGATACCAGGGGCGCCGAAGCAGCGAGGCGGTGAAGATACGGCAATTCAATCACGCGCCCATTACGGCACACGTCGGAGGGAGCCTGGGGCGACCCTGCGCCATGGGGGTTCGATCTCGGGGCCACTCGCAAAATTACAAATATGCAATTCTTTGCTTCTTTACTCTCCTGGTGCTTTTATTGCATATTTTGGAGTTTACTTGCCAATTTGTGGGTGGATGAATTCCGCGAACTTACCTGAAATGAAAAAAGATGATAGTTAAAACTTTATAGCCAGTAGAGTAAAATATGTATACAACTATACGTATAGAGTAAACGTGCCGGAATAAGTTACATTATGCATTCTCAGCAGGTGCTAGGGCAGCATCACGTAAAACCACTGCAGTGCGGGCCTGTCCGCCGGACCAGCGCAAATTGAGCGTCCGGAATGTGTTTTTCTTTTTAAAATTCCTGACGGTATTTTCGTCCATGAAGAAACCTCTAAAACATAATTCCCACAAACTCTTACGATTATGACGTCTTTGTTCTTGAATGAGGAAGTAGGTTCAGATTACGCGAGGGCTGCTCTACAGCCGTACTCAAGTATCACGCCTCAAGAACCTTCAAGCATGTATTACAAACTTTTAATGACATACGAAAATCCTTGAAACAATGTCGTGTTATAATCTTGCCCCGGTAACCTGAGTAAGAGCCCTTAAATTGTGTGTTTCTGGAGGGGAGCAGTATTAAGAAAATTGACGAAATAATACTAAGCCTGCACACGGTACCTAGAAATAAAATATTTTTAGTACAAAGCAAAAGAACCAAAGTAGAAGCATAAATAGGTACCTAAAAGTAGACGCATAGTTTTACTCGTAGCTAGCCGGACGTTTCCCGAAAATAGAACGTAACGAATATTTTGAATTCTGTTCACCGCACGTTTTAGTATCGTGCATGAATACGACGTTATTCAATTCATGCACGTCAAACACACAAAAGTGCCACACAACTCAACATGTAGTTTTCACTTTGAACGTTTTTAAAATGTTTCCCACACGAGCGAAAAATTTTCTGGAAACTTTTTATAAATTAATTTGCAAAACATTTCATTTAAAATCTATTCGAACTTAAACAGGTGTAGACCTAATAAAAATAAATAGTAAACTTACTTAATCTTAGATATATATAAAATTCTCGTGTCAAAATGTTCGTTCCCGTACTCCTCCGAAACGGCTTGACCGATTCTCGTGAAATTTTGTGAGCATATTGAGTAGGTCCGAGAATCTAGCCGATTCTATTCATCGACATCTATTTTTCATACCCTAGAAATTACTTAAAAATTATTTATATGGCAAAACAACGTTTGCCGGGTCAGCTAGTATTTTCTAAAATTATAAATGTGAAATATTTTTCTGTCTTTGTGGTAACTCGATCGATGTGATGTGATAAGTCCGAAGATGAAAAATACGGACATGGGGCACATTTTATCCCAGAAAATCTAACAGACTCCCAGGATAAACTAATTTCGCGCGGACAAAGTCGCGGGCAAGAGCTAGGTGTATTAAATATTTCCGCGAGCGAGGACCGGGAGAACATGAATACGTCGGGTCTTGCGTCTGTTCGAGATTACGTATTGAAGCGCGTTTTTGCGAAGGCCCGAAGGCACTCCCTGATTACACGGATTAATAAACATTGAAATAGAACGCCTTTACTTTACGATCCTTAAATTAATAAGTCGGAGTTTACGACCTTCCGAAATGCCTCCTTTTTCATTTACGTCTAGCGGAGAATGGGCCACAGCGGTTTTATTAGCCGGGGCAGATCCTCCCGCGGGACCTGCATCTACTTTTGTAACCGTTAACTTTACATGGATATCGTCAATACTTTCTAACAGTTTCTGATATATTCCTTACCCTATGCGGGTTTCCAGAATAGAATAACTTTATGTAACGTATCTAAAATTTTTACAATTAATATTAACAGAAAAAGTTGTACTTTGTGAACCACGACGAAATGCTAACAGAATTAAACGTGTTTGATGTCGATTAAAGACGAATTACACAACGGCCCTTAGGCAGTTGTTTGTGCTTCACCAAAAGCATCAAAGGAGAATATGAAATGAGAGGTCAATCCCAAAGTTTACAAACTTCAAAGAAAGTTGTTCAAAACACCAGGGGTACAGAACTGCTTATGGGTTGTCTTCGTTTAGTAGGGCATGCAATATGTCGCGGGTCGTGGCGTCACATGTGACGAGGGTTCGGACGTGCTTGTCGCTAAATTGCATGAGATCTGCAACTAGTTTTGGGTGTCCCCGTTTGTCGGTTACAGCTCAGAAGCTTAATTTTCAATTAATTGGTCCCATGTATTATCTAAGTTTACCCGAGACAATCCAATTTGTCATAATGAAAACTACATACCTACATCGATAGGTTTAACATGACTCGACATGTTTGTGATAAAGTTGGAGTATGTTTTACTTTTTTTTATTGGCAGCTCTGAGCGCAAGCGGGTTTAGTTCTGTTTCCAATTATTCCGAGTCGACGACAAAACTCATCTAACTTCGCGCGACGACGCGGCGCCAACTCTGTAAACACGCGACCTTTTTTACCGTTTAATATCAACACCGGTCAGAATTCCATTTACCAGGACGTCATAAGGTGTTAGCACCACTCGCTAACTTTGACCGTCACGCAGGATTTTTTGTATTGATGAATTTTCTGCCTTGTCCGGGACTGTCTAGAAGTGTAACATTATGAAACCAGTTTACGTTCATTTGACAAGAGGAATAAGGTTTGCCAAATGTTAACCCTATTCAAATAGTACTATTTTAAATGCCAAAGAAGTGGTTTGTGTGTATTGTATTTCATTTCAGTACGAGTAACTACAATAAAAAAATCAAAATAAAAACTACGCCAGGGATTCATAAACGTAATGCAATTGAAAGGAAGGAAGTCGGCGAGAATCCGTCACCACTCAGCGAACTCAACACCGGGACTATTTCCGCCGCTGCAACAGATGTCGCTGCAAGCGACACGAGTGAAAAATTGCGTTCAGCAATTCAGCATCTAGCTGCATTCCTAGCGTTAGCCCTGTACAGCTATAAGGAAATCTATCTACAAGCCTACGAAATGAGTTAGTATAAAACTTATTATATCCTTACTTTTGTTCAGTATATAGGCACGGAATCAATAACTCCACATAAAAACATTTTGTAATACATCCAAAATCCCGGTCAAGGATACCAAATTATCCCGATCTTTCATCTCCAGCGCAAAAAATAAACGCTTTTAATTCATTTTCTTGCTCGCAAGCAATACCGAGTATCCCTTTGAGTGCGTACCGAGATCGTAATATCAGGCTCACAGAGATATTAGAGGGCAAAAATCTTTCTCCGCCGAGTATTGCTCCGTTGCACAGATTCATAATTTGTCCCGCTTTCCACTTCCCGATTGCTGTTTGACACCAGCAGTAAGAGAGAATACAAAAATACATCTCCGATACTTCAAATACTAATACAAAACGAGGCGGCGATATGACCTTTTGGAGAATAAACAGCCAACCGTCAATGTTAGACTGATATGTAACAGCATTCTTAAGCAATTTAACTAAAGGGTCGGAAAGATTTGCTTTCATCCCCTAAAATTCCCTATTAAATTACCATTAATTAATTTACTTAACATTAAACACATTTTTCTCGTTCGCTTTTGTTACGGAAATTATCCGAAGCCAAAAAGGCAAAAAGCGCTTTGATGGCAAACGGAACAATACCAGGAAGCCATAACTGAAGGGGAAGCATTTCAATGATATAAAGCAAATTGATTTTAGTAAAAAAATGCTGGCGTAGAATGAAAATATGCACTTATGTAACGGTGGAAAATGAGGGCTAGGTATTTAGTTCCGCAATAACGAGCTTTGGACGTTGGGGTGTCGCGAACAGCCGCTAGTCGACGAGGTGACGTCCGCTGGCTCGTTATAGTCCACAACAGAACCCGCTGAACACTGATGTTCTCCTGTCACTGGAAAACTAGTATTTACTCTTTCTTTATATTTGCAAGACCACATACAACCTAGTAAGCAGTTTCAATTCAAAAATAGTCTATAAACAAAATTTTAAACTAGAAAGTGAGTGAAGTGGGAGTGAATGTGCAGGCGAAGCAACCACTACTCCACCTCGCTCTACGCTATTAATCGATTTGTTAGCCATTCGTTCGTTAGTTGTTTAGCTGTTTGTACAGACAGCGCAAACGATCATTATTGTGTACAGTCACCGTCATAAATAAGTGATGATTTCTATACCTTGTCGCTTTTAATCGTTTGACAATTTTGTATGACATTTCAAACACGACGTTAAAGTGACTAAGTTCATAAATGATAACTTATTTATGTCGGTGACTGTACTTAATAATTTTTTAGTTAATCTACTAGTGCATCTCTACGTTACTATCCCAACAACAGCAAAAATAGCGCTTCAAAAAAACTACTAGAAACAAAACAAATAGCCTAAAACAATTGAGTCAACATGGAAAAAACTAGACGGACGTTATCTCACTCACGTACAACAAAATAAACAAGGTCCGCTCGAACAGGGCTGATAGCTGAAAATACACCCGTGGTTTATGCACCTGCAGGCTGCAATGCAACGCCGGTATGCATTTATTATATCTCTTATAATCCTTTTATAAAGAAAGACTGCTCCGCGTTACGTTTCAATGGTTTATTAACGAACACAACAAGACCTCGTGTCAATATGAAAATTATTCCAACGCTAATGTTTCATTGCATTCTTTAATTTCAAAACATATATTCAGTATAATATAATCGAATTTATTTAATATTCAGTATGATGGCCGACCATTCCCTTCGACAATAGACTAGAATTACATTTGCATATCGCCGTCGTATTACCAGGAGAGCAGAAAGATAAAAGAGTAAAAACGGAACGATCGGCGGCGTAACCCAAGTAACACGTAGGCGCTAAGAAAAGAGTTATAGGAACTCTATAAGAGCGCTAACTAGATCCTAAGGCTATAAATAAGTGTTACGATTTGGAGTTAGAGCGCGCTATAACTCTCCTATACCCCCGAATTGGGCACACTTTTTAATCACCTTAGGTTCTTTAAGGGCGGTAAAGCAGAGTTAAGGAATGGAATGAGAGGTATAATAGAGCTATAAGAGAGCTATAATAGCGATAACTGGAACTACAAGGGATAGAAAGGTGGTAAATAGGAGAAAACTAACTCCTTTAGTGGTACAATAGAGTGAAATAACGCTCATTAACTCTTTAGGTGCTAAGAAGGCTGCAAATAAGTGAATACTAACTCCTTAAGCGGTACAGTAGAACTACGATGTCGCTCACTATATCTTTAAGTGTTAAGAGGGTGGCAAATAGGTGATTATTAACGCTTTCAGTTCTAGTATAGATCCACAAAGGTTATAAAAAACGGCCTCAGGTTCTAAGAGATTTTTAACATCTAATAAGTTCAGGTACTTTTTTTATTTCGTCAACATTACTTAATATGTCAATATTGTCGGATCCATCACGAATGGCGTATTTGTAAAAGTGATCTGGTGAAAGTGATATATACCAACGAGGACTTTTTACTGCGAAGGCAATTACACTGTGAATAAGCATATGTATTATTAACAAATAATTTAAGCGCCCTGTGTCTGTTCTCTATTTATTGAGAAGAATATTTTACTAAATATGGAGTGACATTAAACTTTTAGAATAATCTAATAAAACGTTATCTATACTGTTTTTGAGGTATCGTGCAACTAGTATTACAACACAATAAAGCAAAATACTTAAATTAAACCGTGTTTCCTTTTGTTTTTCTAACCTTGATCAGATCAATTCGTAACCTAAACAATATGGTGATCAAATAAGGGGTATTAAGCTCTATTACTCTACCTAAAGGTATACAGAAGTGACATTAAGCACTAGAAGTTCTATAATAGCGATAAATATTTCTACTATATGGCTTTAAGTAATACAAGAGAGGTTTGTACCTCTTTAGGCATTTGGTGCTATAAAAGAGTTTATGAGCACCGTTGTAGAGCTTATAGAGGTAATTAATGCTTTTGTGCAACTCTTGGTTCTTGTCGAGAGCTTATTATCACTTGTATAGCACTTTGGGAGGTTGTAGTCAATTATTACTTCTTATTTAGATCTTATAGTGGTAAAATTCACTTAAAGCTATAACACAAGATGCTTTGTCCGTATTGTAGAGTTAAAAATCGCTGCTCTATGTCTTAAGCCCTTAAGCTCGCCCTTATAAATCTGTTGTATAACTTTAAGTGATAGATTTTGCTTATCTACGCTCTTATGTCGCCAAAAGTTATAAATGTTGCTGCTATAGAACCTTAATAACTCGTTAAGTTCTAAAACAAGCTCTAATTGACACCTAAATGTTTGTTGGGAAAGGCTTATCGGGATTGGCCGGAGCGAGCGGGCCCAGATGGGCCTCGCCGCCATTACCAGATTACGCCGTAATGGGCCTAATGCGAGGACAATGTCACGGGAACTATCGACGGACTTTTAACGGCATTACGATTCAATCAGCCGTGATGTGATTGCGGCCGAGGTGTTCGATTGTGAATTCATTCCAAGCCTCCATGTCTGGGAAAGCTCCGACGTTGATCGACACTGAACAGCCTGCCAATAATCAGGGATTAACTTGAGTTGACGTTACGGAAGTGAATTGTCATTGCAGTCAACTTTAGTTAAATGCATAAAGAATTATGTTTTTCTCTAAAAACTGCAAGTGGAATAATACGAAAACAAAATCGCAGTTTAGATTTTAAGCAGTATAATTTGTACTTATATCATTAAAAGGGTCAGATCAAAGTTCTGAAATGGCGCTGGCATGGTAACAACAATGTTATAATTTTTAATTGAAGAAGTGTTATTTTCTTCAATAATAATTATAACATTGTTGATCCTTATTAAAATTATCAGTAATTAATGTCATTTGGTGAACAGTTAAACATCCCAATTACTATTTTGTCTAAAAATACGCTAAATAGTTAATTTATTAAGCAGTAACTCGTAACCCAACTCGAAATAATGGTACGTGAATAGTCAAAATTTGTGTTCTTTATTCAATAACATTTTAAGGCTTGCAGATAAAGTTATCTATGCAACAGGCCAGTTCTGATACTCGTAGCTGTTATTAGTTGACTCGGTAAAACCTCGTCCAAACTTTGTCACTCAACTCACGAGAGCCTTAATTATGCGACAGTTGCGTAAACTATTTTGAGCTAAACCAGCGGGCCTATAGTATGGCTGCGTCTATATCGCGTGTCAACTGTGGATAAAGCATCCGTCACTTTTTGACACGTGTACTTATTTACCTGTCAGAAGGTGACGGCTGCCTTATCCAAAACTTATCACGCGATTAAGGCAGCCATATTAGGCCCCCAGGTCACTAAACGAGTAAGATCACCTGGCATTAAGTAAAAAAATCACTTAAACGACTATCGACTGACTATTAAATAATATACAGAAATATTGAGAAAAAGTAACTTAAACGACTGTTATGATCTTAACGTTCTGCGTGAATTTTGGTGCATAAACGAACAGTTATGTGATTATGTGTAAAAATGTAATAAATAAACTATCATTCTAAATCTTATTTATGTATGAACATATCGTTCGGTGATATGTGATCAACGAACACAGATATAAAAAAAGGTTACCTTGCGTATCCGTATCGAAAAAATTCACAGAAAATCAAATTAAAATGATTCAATGGAAATTTCTGAACGCACTCCGAACGTCACTTAGCTATTTACTCCGTTTGTCCGGACATTGCACACTCACTTTGTTAGTTGCTGTTTTCGTTGTAGTGGTGAGAAAAATATGTGATCATATATACGTACGTACCTAAGTGTACATATACTGATATACTGATACGAGACTGAGCGTCCCCGAAGCATCGTTGGATCGACGCGCTCCATCACTCGTCAGTATCCATCGTAAAATAAGCGTTTCCGAAAATAAAGGGCGTTCCAGACGAAAAGTTAAGATAGTTTCATGAGACACGCTTCATCTGGACGAACTAAGAGTTACGATTCTTTAACTACAATTATGTAAGCGGCGTACTCACGTGTCCTCAGAGTGCATGGGAGTTCGCTGCGATGATCGGCTACATAAGCCATCTTCGGGTGCACCAGCGCCCGACTAACTAGGAGTTGAAGTGGTCGCCATGGCCGAAAACGGTCGAAAAGATCATCATCATCATCATCATCATCAATAGCGACCAAAATAAGTAAACACGTAATTTCTACATCTTATTCACTTCAGTAAGGACGACTATACCGTGAACTTCTTACTGTAATCTACGTAACGAAGTAGTTCCCATAGTGCGTTTTTCGCAAGCATTTTTACCACGCACCTTATTTATGTGGAATCAGTATTCGGTGCCTGTATTTCCGAACCATCAAGAATTGGGGGTCAAAAAACGAGCCTGCTCTTTTACCAAAGGCAGGTCGCGGTGATCAGTTACCAGGTGATCCGCTTGGTAGTCGTCCAAAAATAAAAAGGAAGGGGTACATTTCAGAGCAGATTTATTTATGGAAAAGGAGTAAAAAGATTGGATTAGGGTATTTATATCCTTACTTACGTAACTTTGTTCTTACGTAAAATAAAGTAGAGACCCGTGTTGTCGTGGATTTTAAACACTATAAATAGAATCCGAAGATGTTTTTAATGGCACAGGATAATAAAAATCGGATAAAGGATATTTAAATCCCCTAAACGAGCCCCGAAATACTTCATTCAAGCCCACCGCCGCCCATTCTATACGCAGGGCTCAATTAAAGAAGAAGACGGCCCAAAACAAACAAACCGAAAAACGTAACGAAGCAATTACTGGCGGCAAACGAGCGCCATTTTGCCAATAGAAAGAGAGAAAAGAGATCGCTTCATTAAAATGTTTGCTCGTTTAAGCATGGACCAACGAACAAACATTTTTTATGTAATTTAAAGGTAGAGCACCAGGACCACATAATTGAGAAAGGAAAGTAAACCAATCCCGGCTGTTTTCAGGAAGATCGTTCGTTACGCTAATCACAAGCTTCCTTACATAATATCTGAACGAGACAAGAGCGCCGCCTAACATTTATTATATCTACGTACTTTCAAGATTTAACAATATCTGATGACTCTACATTTTTATTAGGACAGTATAAAGTGAGTTTTTATCTTATTTTTAAACGAGATACTTGATAATTTCTAAAGGTGCCAAAGTTCGTACTTAATAAATTGGACAAATTTACTATCAAAATGCAAATAATCCAACCCACCCGCTGCTGCTAAAATTAAAACAGAACGCGGAGTTCATAACTCCATTAGCGTTATTTGATTAATCCGAATAGAATAATATCGAGGCACCTGGATAACCAGCGACGCTTCGTGGGAGGGATAAAGTTCATTGTTGCTGGGCGTTTGTAGAGATAGCTTCTTGCTGTTATATGCTCCTAGTACATATGGTTACTAATGATCAAAGCATACCATAATGAGAATGTTATTTGCAACGCTGTGCTCTTTGTATTGATATCGACCTGGTTTGTTAGTTAAATTAAATGTACCTAATACTAATAATGTATAAAGAAACACAGCATCAAGGTGTCGTGTCGGAAAACAAACGCAAATAATTAATCGAGAATTATTGTGAATACTGAATACGCATCCAAATTTATTCTCACTCAATTAAAATTACCCCGTCAGCTGTGAAAACATGTTATATAAGACGAAACGACTGAGATGAAAACATAATAACGTCAGACTTAGAAGAAGAACGTCATACTAATGAAACTCCGTAAAGGAGCTAAAGTTATATTAATAGAGATATTCCTTCGCTTACCGCAAGTTATGTAAGGAAGGACTTACGTAGAATACTGCAGCTTTAAATCACAATAAAATGTAAAACTTTTCCATTTCATTCACTTTATGAGGATTTGTTAAACTGACGACAATCTTATTCATTTGATTCGCTCTAGACCAGCGACAAAACGATTGGACAAAACTTACCTGCAATCGTTACCAGGAGCCCAAGAAACACGGCAGGTACCTAAGTAGCATTAATAATGAAATATTCATGCGGAAACAATCTGCTGATGCCCCGCCGGGCGGAACGAGCAGCCCGCGAACAAGACCACTCCGACATGCAAATATAACCTTTATTCTTTAGAAAAAAAGATTCAATATGTGTGGATAAAATCGCACAAATAAGGGCAGGCCCATATCACCGCTACACGGGCTCCATAACAATAAGAATAATCTAAACGGCCTGAAGTGTTCGACACGAGCGAAGCGGCTACCCGCGGTACATTCCATCAAAAGCAATTTCGCCGAGTGAGTTAGGACTCGGCTAGGCGGCTACAGAAGATGTACCCGAATAACACTGATTCATTGTCCCACCCGATAACTGTTCGCACTTCTCAATTAGAAAATCCTTGACCGTTTTTAATTTGCCTCCGAATATTCACGAAACATCCGGCGGAACACAAAGCGGGAGCGGTGTTATATTGAAAATCGCTAAGTTACCCGAGGAAACGTTGGAGATTAAATTAAAATTTCAACCAAATGGAAAGAGTAGACGAGCAGAATAATAAAAAAACTGTAGTCACTGAATTAATTTAGCGGGCGGAGGGAAGCGGGTCAGACGTATCAAAGGGGTTTGCATTCCGTTAAATAATGAATGAGCAGCATGGGACAAGTGAGCGGTAATTATATCGCTACATAGACATGCTTGCCTGGTGGATACAATTTGTCAATGATACATATTTTAACATGTACTCGTACTAGTAGAAATGGCTCCTGTACGTCATTATGTAACTAATTGTAGGTATTATTTTAATCAATCCAAATCAAGACCCACGCAGATAGATTAGCGTGGGTGTCGTTCTCTAAGTGAACAAAAGTAGGTTATAGCTTTATTATAAAACAGCAAAAACGAGAGCAAACTAAACGTAAACAACTGGTGGATTATGTTTGTTCAGTACTTTATTATTATCGCCTCCAAGAGATTAAGCCCTTTTCCACGAGCTTAGTGAATTAGTAAGAACGGATTAAAATATTTTAAGAGAATAAATAGTATTAACAAGATCCTGAGAACGGACATAAATATACACATACTGATATGTCAGATATGACAATGTAGTTATAAAAGCCGATCTGATGATGTGATCGTAAAATGCTACATGTTTTCTGTTGCGCAAAGAGTTGCCACACAAAACCAAATGCGGACATGTTCCACGAAACATCAGTCGGCCTAAACAAGTGGTATGTCGCGAACGTTAGTGACTAGGACTGCAGAAATCAAAGAATTTCGACGGGTGTTCGCCTATTCACCTATTGCATTCCGTGCAGTTCGACGGAGATCTAATGTCGCTAGCTTTCGAAGCGTGAAATTTTGTTAGGCCTTCTATACTGCTATAGCATATAAAATGTCATTACATTACTTACGGGTGCATGTATCTCACGCAAAGGTTCATTAAATTAACTGTCGCCTTAAGTCGCACGCTGTCACATTCTACCTTGGCGAATTAGCAAGTGACATGGGACATTAGTGCTTACAAACGTACGTAAAACTAGGCAACGGGGCAGTGAATTCCCAGTGTAAACACGTGAACAACTAAACTTTACCCGAGCGGGTTAAAGTGGGCGACATTAGTGCGAGCATGACACCGCATTCAGTTTAGTGAGAGCATTAAATGAACTTCAGTTTTAAACCCTCATGATTGGGACACGTTTACCGTTACTGTTAACAGCTTAGGATTCATGACTGCCTGGTACAAACGTTTCATTTTAAAATGATAATGGACGCCCATTTGACGGTAAAACTGGGCACCGAGAATTTTGTATTGCGAAATTTCGAAACCGCATAGTTATAGGTTATAGGTACATATATTTAGATGTTTGTTTGAAACTTGTTACTTAAGTATTTTAGTGCTTGCTCTCGTTCAAAAGTTAAAACCTGTGAGAATAATAAACAAGTTCTAGACAGACGAATAGTTTTCTTTTCTCTGACTTTCAGACTTTTCACTGAATCTCATTTGGCAACAGACTTTTCTCCAGTCCTTTGACAAGCAACCTTCAAGCAAGCTTTCGATTGCCTGAAAAATGGGGATTTCAAAACATGTCCAAAGAATTTAAGGACCGTATTAATAAACTCATCTTGGCTGAGACGCCCGTCAATGGATACGTCAAAGTAAACGTCAAACCTTAGAACACTGTCATTTTGACGCATCTCGAGACGAGGATTAGAGTTGAGATTAGTTTATTAATACGACCCTAAGTGTGCTGGTGTCCCCTTGTTTTACAGACTGAAAAATTACAGAATTTTGTTTCACAGAAAATGTTTCATATACTATTTGGTCCTTGTATTTTTGCTTCGTATATTATTATTTTTCAACTATTTACTTGAAAGAAACAAATTCGACAGAAAATCAATTCAATGAATTTTGTAATTTTATTTTTTCATTACACAAACTTATCAAACAATATAATTAATTAATTAATTTTCAACGAATATTGTTTGGTCTTATAACCCAACTTGCTAAAATATACACTATTTTAGAAAGTTGGGTTATAAGATAAATACTATATTATGATATAAATATGAGTGAGCGAGCGAGCGAAGCGACCGAGCAAGACCTCTCTGGGCAGAACCGACTTGAATAGGTTAGGTTAGAAGGCTATGGCGGGAGCGAAGCGAAGCAAGCAGTCTTCAAAGTAATTATTCTACATATTGATTATTCTATGAAATGATAATACGAGAAATTTTTTCTACGAAATGAAATTCTAAACAACTTCAGTCTGTAAAATAACGTACGTGCTACATTCAGTCTGTTAACGTTAGGTTAAGAATTGACACGATTCCCATGCCTGTGCCGAGTTGTGACGTATCGAAAAAAGTGACTATCGGTTATTAAATTTCAGCGATCCAGCCAGAGAACCAAAAGAAAGTCGTGGGCAAACGTTTTACTTACAAAAGTTTTGATTAAACAGCATCTTTTAATGGAGTTTGTTACACTTCAAGTGTATCTTATCAAAATTTTGACATAAATATACACTGGCGAGCAAAAAAATCAGGTCACTTTGTAAGGAATTTTAATATAACATAGCCGCGTTTTATAACCAGCCCGAAGACGGAGCGAAATGGCTCGTGACTATATAGCAGAGTAGAGGACGCCCACGACTTCGCACGCGTATAATAAGTTTCCCGCTACTGCCGCTATTCCTTCAAGTCCTGAAGTCCTGGTTCAGAGATTTAGGCTCTGTGTAGTCAGTCATTCAGCCAGCCACAAGAGTTTTATGGTTTCCCTTTATCTTGCATAATATCGATTGTCCGAAATACACTTCGCATAACAATTATCGCAGAAACATCTTTAGCCGAATTATACTTAAGCATAATAATAGGATCTACTAAGGGTGTTCCTCAGAATCCCTAACAACGTTTGTCCTAACACATCGTTTGTCCGAATCTTCATTTGCCCTAAACTGGTTTTCAGTTGAGTGATGAATTATATCTGCGGTTTGGTTAGGTTAGGGTTGTATTATAACAACAACAAAAAAAGGCGGAAAGGGCTTGAGGGTAAATGAAAATTCGGACAAACGATGCTCTAGGGATTCCATAGGGGAACTAATTAGCATAACTGTTATAACACTCATAACGCATAACATTAATTTGGCAGAATTTTAAATTGCTGAATACTAATTTCGCCGACTTTAATTCCGCAGAAATGTATGTAGCAGAATATAACTTCCGCCGTATTTATTATGGCATAATTGTACCATAGCATAATATTAGTAACGAACTGCTACCAGTAAAGTAGGTTAGATTAGGTTAGAACTGCGACAGTAAAAACTGTTGGACTAGGATAAATAAGCTCTAACATAAGAAGTAAGACAGCAACAGTTGCCGGCCACATATTGCTGTGATAAGTTTCTCGCGGGACAGTTTCTTTACATCTTCGTGTAAAACCCTATACCAGGTGTCAACTAGTTGTCAAGTGCATGCAGAATGTGAAAGTCAGTGCAATCATTGCCATTCAACTTACGATTGGCAAAAAATCTTAAATAAAAAAAAACCACTTCCACACCACACTGTGTTTGGAATCAATAAATAAATAAATTAAAAAAGTCTTAGAATAGTGCCACTCCATGTCTTCCCGTGGAAGTGGTACGTAAGTACTTTTAGGCGATGGGCTTGCAACCTGTCACTAATACACTGGTAAACATCTTAGCCTGATTGTGCAAAATGTGGTGGCAGAATTAACAAGTTTTGAGAGTTATTGGTAATTCTGTAGCCACTACCCCACTCTGGGAATGAAGGCGTGAATCTTGAAGCCATGGTTGGAAACCCATCAAATTAGGGCGTCGCAGCAGACCGAAGGTCAGACACGTGCGAAGTAAGGGCCCTAAGCACTCCGGTTCAATAGATGTCCCGGCGTGACTCGACGGGCCATTCATCCCGCCCGCTGTATTGGAAGCGATGATTGGAAATTAATCGTTCACGATGCTTCACCTTACAGAAGAGACTATTAATTTATTAGTGGAATGAAAAAGTGTATCTGCCTTTGAAATTGCAGAGTTCACACAAATATCTGTAAGATAGATAAGACACTGTTAACCGAGGGATGTTAAAAGTTATTGTGCAACAGAGATTAGAACGTGTTTAGCTAGTTTGTCTATGGTTCGAGGGTGTAAACAAATTTGTATTGTTTCACACACAACCTCAAAATTTCATCGAGTGTATCCTTTTTTAAGAAAAGTTTAATAAATAGTTTAGTTTACCGAAATCTGTGTTGTGGATGAAATTTGGATTTTTGAATTTTGTAAAGTAATAAATGAATTTGATTTTAGTTTAGACTTTTGACCATCACAATTGACAACTACTTGACTGTAAATAATCACTTTCACAAACTGGAATTAAACTTAATAAACTCTTATTTTAGTTTTCACTGCGAGGAGTGTTGAAACAACGTGGTTATCAAATTCAAATCCATTCAAATTATTTTTAAGTCTATAATAATACATCTGAGTTCTGTTATCATTACACAGTATAAAAGAAAGACGCTTCCCGCTGTCCGTCTGTTCATATGTATGCGTAGATCTTTAAAATTACGCAACGGATTTTGATGCGGGTATTTTTAATAGATAGAGTGATTCAAGAGGAAGGTTTTTATTTATGTATAATAAATTTATAATTTATTTATGGTTTTATGAACGGGCGTTACAGAAAACTCACAAAAACCAAGGCGAAGCGAGGGCGGGTCGCTAGTTGACTATATAATGGCAAAGATAACAAATTCTACAGTTACTAATTAATAACTTAACCATAAACAATGTTCTAATCTATAAAGGAGGACGAAGGACAGGAGCAATAATAAGACTATTGTCAGTATTATAACAAACTTCCAGAACATACAAAGGTTGCCAACTACATTCTAAGAACCTTTAAGTGTCATCGAAACGTCTCAACATTGTATTGTTTGCGTTTCTTTTCTTTGTTCGCCGTTTGAAAGCGACCACTAATGACCAGGGAAACATGACTCGGCAACAATAAACCCCTTTAGCGATATACAATGTACAGATTGATAAAAGTCGCTACAAGAGATGCACGAAAAAAAGAAAAATATCATATTATCACACATACTAATATTACGGGTTTTCTGAATGGGTTATATCGTCAATATCATATTTTGCAGTGAACATAGGACGGCTCTAAATTGCATCTCGTTTTTCCTCGAGAAGACTCGCAGTTGTCCTTTTCTTTCGCCAGGGTTCGCTTATCGCCTTAGGATGACAAAAACATTTACCCCCTTACTTATAAACGTGGAATAAGCTTGGAATAGTTTATGCCATGCTTTGTCACTTTCTGTCAGATTCAAATGTCACAATTACATATAAGGACAAAGCATGGCATAAACTATATCAAGTTTATTCCACGTTTATAAGTAAGGGGGTTAAACTACGTTTTTCTTTAATTCAGTGCCGAGCCTGCGCTGAACTCTAACGAAATAAACTCTTTTCGGGATCCTAGCGCCGAATTTTGACCAGGTACATTTTTCTCCAAGGGCCTATGTTGCCCTGGTAGCCGGGCGAGCGCGGGTCCCGACGATAATCGACAGCTCGCTTCATTTGTAATCGATGATCCCGCTTCTGTCGAAACTTCTCGAAACTCGCGATAAGCCGCTCCCGAAACGACTTCCAGACGGTTATTTCGAGCACATCCAAATGTCCATAAATTTATAAAGTTTTTTTTAGTATTTTTACATAAGAAGGGAGCGTTGATAAATGAGTGGTCGGAGATTAGGGTGCGTTTCGTGGAGAAGCGAAAACGACCAATCAGATTGTATAAACACACCGCACGCAGACTGTTCGAACAATCTGAAAGGTCATTTCCGTTCCTTGCCGCTTCAGTGGAAACGCACCCAATGTTTTACGAGTACATTTGAAATGTCCGGATGAACGTCGGCAATGGACAGAAAAGCCGTTAGAATAAGGGAGCAACTAATGTAACTTATGACCTTCCCTCCACGATGATTCCTCAGCAGTATGATATGTCCTCTTTCCATCCATCCAGAACATCAAACCGCGTAGCCAAGATGCAAACACAGTATGGATAAAAAAAAACGCGACATGTTTCTGTTTTCTATCAACTCGACGTATGGAGTTGACATAAGCGGTCGAGCGATCTGTCACCAGCTTACGTCAATATTAAAAAAAATATCCCTATCGAATTTCCATAGAATGAATTAATGAAAAGCTCGATTTTGTAATTAGAATTAGGGTTCCCTGTGCCAGAAACATTGCAAACGCCCTTAAAATATAAAGCTAATTAAACGAACCAGGTGTTACTCCGAGTCAAAATTAAATCCAGGCTTAATTCCAGACCAACCTGAGGGCTTATTACCTAACGCACTCGCTATCGCAATCGTTTTATGAAAATCTGAAGGCGAGTTTGAATACAAAATGAAAACAATTCTTTCACTTTGAAGCTGATTGTGATTGGGAGTGCGTTTGGCATTAGCGACGCAAGTCCGGAGGGGTTATTGCCTAACGCACTTGCAATGGCAATCGTTTTCATTTTGAAAATCGAAGGCTTGTCTGCATACAAAATGAAAACAATTGTTTTACTTTCGAAGTCGATTGCAATTGCGAGTGCGTTAGGCAATAAGGCCCACCGCTTTGATTCGGGACACAATAAAACGGGAACGCTTTTCACTACTCTAGACAGCTAGAATTCAACAATTTAGGTACAGACTTGATAAATACGAGTAAATTAGGTCTTTTATTAACTTAGACTTGCTGGGTAATTTACCGATTTTCTTTGACAAGTCTATTTTCAATTCTTCAGGGGATTACTAACCGGCTAAGTTGTGAGGGCATTATTAACATTTTACTGCGTGTCTTTTTAGATTAGTCGCAGATTTTGCTGATTGAATCTAATTGATTTAGACATGTTATTTATTTATGATTTGGGGAAGGTCTATGTATATAAACTCTTTATTGCACGTAAACAATTACTTTTTTTTGCATAACTGTAGTACTTAACCGTATGGGATCTTTTCCAGTTAGCCTTGGGGCAAATCGAACGTCCGAACGTTGAACGGTGAACGGTGAACGGTGAACGTTGGAGGTGAACGAGCAAACAAGTCACCTGATGGTAAGCGGGATCTGTGACCCTACCCTTATGACTGCAATCCTAAGAATCCAGAAAATAATACCGAATGTTAATTTTTTCGAGACAAAATGAATGGTAGAAAAGGTAAGAAAAAAAAATCTGCACTAATAATATAAGATTAAGGACAAAGAAATTTTTCACTCTAAATATCTATATTTTTTAAATGATTAAAGCTCCGATTGAAAAGGGCATGCTTCGATGGTTCGGTCATTTGGAAAGGATGGATGAAAGAAGATTGACGAAAGAGATATACAGATCGAAAGTAGTGGACGGCTCGGAAGGGGCCGCCCTAGGCGTACTTTTACGAGTCAAATCGGAGAAATACTGGAAAAGGGCCGAATCTTAAGTACCTACCCGAAACCGACGTGCGTGCATGACTCGATGTATGAATGTGGAAGAAGCGAAATAAATTTGTCAAGATCGTAGCAAGTAGATAGGTGGTCTCTGCCTACCCCTCTGGGAAATAGGCGTGATTTAATCTATGTATGTATGTAAGTTTCCGTAGTCAACAAGGAATCCTTATAGATTCGGCACGTCCGTCTGTCGGCGGTTTAACTCTGAGACTATTGGTGCTACAAAGTCGCCGTCTTCATTACGCCGACATAGATACAAAAAAAACAGTTACCTCCCATAAGTGCCAAAAATAATATGAGTCTACTCAGTAGAATACAGGCCCTGATCTACAAATATTTACGGCACAGCACCTCCTCTCCACTAATATTAATTAAATTTCGTCACCGACAGCCCAAGTAATACACCTTGGTATAAAGGATTCATAAGTTGTCAGGGGGTATGGAGCACGTAAATTACTTAACACTGAATGCTGTCCCTCGTCAAAAAACCCTTGTCAAGATTTGAAAGCCCAAATCGGGCCCCTCTGCGGTTATAAATATGATAGTCGCTCGCGTTTATGATTACCTGGTAGCCTGGTAGCGTTTTCGGGCGATTCGGAGCTGAAAATCTTGTATGACAATGACGGTACGGGCATCACAAGTCTAGTGCATAGTGCATAACCTCTCATACCATACCAACGTACTGCGCCAATATCGGATATAATACGGCTATGATATATCTTAGGCGGGATGCTGTAATCTGTAATGTACGTTTTTGAGGAACAAAAGACCGATTTCGTCTATAAAGAACTAGTTTTCCGTTTGTTCTTCGTAACTAAATGAAAACTAATTTACCGAGACAAAATATAAAAGAAAAATTTTAGATCCAAGATCGCCCGTATGGGATAAGTTTGGACATGTTATTATCTACATTGATGCAATCACGTCTTGTAAATGTTTGCGCATACGTACATAAAACTAAAGCCAAAATAAGCTTACAAAAATATCACATTCTAATTCTTCAAGCTTCGTTAAGCATAAGCTATCACGTTCAAACGTAACTCAAGTCAAATACTTCAACAATTAAGCCTAAAAAACATTAAAAAACAGTTTTAGGCCTCAGAACAATCAGAGGGCCCAGACAAGATGCACTACGCTAGCTCACGTTTCTCATCGTTTAGTTTTAAACCAATCGCGTCACTGGTAGATGACGTGATACGAAAAGTCACGTGATGAGCCAGTGACGCGATTGGTTTAAAAACTAAACGAATTGAAACGATAGTAAGCGTAGTGCATCTTGCCTGGGCCCTCAGGTACAACACCGTTTATGTAAATCCCTGCGCAAACCAACGCACCGCCGCGCCGGCGTCGCTGCTCGCCGCAAATTCAGATGCACTCGGAATCGCTGCGAGCAGCTAAAGTGACACCAAAGAGACCAAAATGCTAACGACAAAGCAACGAAGCGAGCGACGAGGTATGACACTAACACAACTGTGAGCGAGGAATGACTTAATTAAGTTGCTGTGTTTATTAATGATGCGAGAAAACAAAAGATGGACGAAAAACAGTATATCTCAAATATGGATCTTTTATTTTAGAGCATATTCATCAGTATTAGAATCAAGTTTTATGAAAAATAAAAAATAAAAATAAAAAATTTAAAAACCCCCGACTCAAAACAATCTGTAAAGAAAACCTCTAAAAACAAAAAATAATAAGAATTGGCCCTATAAGTGTAATTATAAGTAGGTATTAATATTTTGATTCAAGCGTCACCAAGTCGGGGACCGCTAAGTAAACGAAATAATATAAAATAGGTACCCTAACTACTTAGCGGTCCCCGACGTGGCGACGCTTGTATCAAAATATTAATACCAACTTATAATTACACTAGCTAGCTAAGAACACTCCAGACTAATTCACCTTTCAAACAAAAAAAACCACAGACAGACACGTCAAACTTATAACACCCCGACGTTTTTGCGGCGGGGGTTAAAAATGCCTTATTTTCACACTGAATACAGTCAGCAAATAAGTCGAGAATCCTTACTGCAGTGGGCGCAAAGATTAACATAAGTGACAGCCACGAAACCTAAATGCCGACGTTAAACCAAAGACGCGAGCGACAAGGCATGCTTGCCATGACTGTGAGCGAGGAATGACGTAATGACGTTACTGAGTTTATAAATGACGTGGGAAAAAATACAGCAGAAAGGGGAACATAGCATAACACTAGCAAATCTCATATATCGAGCTTTAACATTAGCAAAGGGCATTATAATTCTCGTATTAAATTAAAACTGAAGTAGATGTAAATAGTTTATTTAAATCAGGTTTTATGTAAAACTGAACATGGTTTTACATCAAACCCAGTCAACGAATAAGTCTAGACCCCTGACTGCAATTGGCCGTTATGACTCAAGTATGGATTCGTTCTTTCATGGTTACCTAGTACTCGCGTCTGACCGCACTACTAGGTTGCCTGGTTTAATGTATGCAATTAATATATGAATGAATAGTAAACTAACTATTAGCTAAGTGGGCTTAATGAAGAACATACTTTCTTTCAACCAAATGAAATAAATGACGATCAAGAAGTTTTCAGTACGAAAAAGAACTTCCAAAGCCGCAAACAAATAAATGACTGCATGATTTCAATGATAAAAGTTACAGCGTTTTATATGAATAGCCATTTAGCGAAATCTCCCAACTTTTCAAAACATTTCAGCAGCTCATTCAGAACTTTGTCAGGTGAATGCGAACTTGGCGGATTCTTTCTCATTTTCGAAACATCGGGGCTTTCTTAGAGACGCAGATGCGGAAAGACATGTATCGATGCGTCACGGCGCGTAGGAGATTACTTCCGAAGTTTATGGAGAGACGCGCGTGACGCGATGATAGATGCGTGTCCCTAATGCAAGAGCTGACAGTCGCCAACGCCGGCGCCGGCTCCCCAATCCATCACGCAACAGCTTCCACAAGTCCTCAATTTATTGGTTTTCAGGAACAATTTGCGAGTGCGCAAACAGAATACATTAAACGGGATCAAACGAACGGGACGAAAGGTCCATTGTTGACAGTAAAGCACAATTTCACATTCAATTCCCGGGTCGAAAAGCTATGATTTCGTTTCTTTTTGCGTGCACAGGACATCACATCACTTAGATGTCGGATTTAAATCGTACAAATAAACAGTGGGGGGAAAGTAGGGGTGAAACAGCAAACAAACTGGCGTCTGCACAAACAGTTTTAAGAATATCTGGTGCGAGGCGTCGTCAATCACTCCGCTCCATCACTTATCTATTTGAATACGATGATTTCGTTGTTGTCAACACAATCGCATTCTACGGCCAATTATTTTGTGAGTGACAGGCTTTGTACGTACTACATTAATAGTTCAATGCGTGGTAATGAAATGGTGTGTGGTGTGTGCTTTGTTTATCGTTATCGAAAGGGTATTAATAGATGATTCTGTGCTCATTTAGAATACAAGGTAACAGGGACTTCATATCGGCTTGTCTTTGCCATGCTTTGTCACTTTCTGTCAGATGCAAATGTCACAATTACAGATAAGGACAAAGCATGGCGTAAACTATTCTAAGCTTATTCCACGTTTATAAGTAAGGGTGTAAGTACGGGTCTATCGAAGACTGAAATAATGATTGTACTCTATTTGGAAATCAGTGGCTTTATTCCCAGAAATATTGCGTTTTTAAATTTTGCTTTGCCGTGCAATGCATAATGTATACCGCTGCCTCGCGAGAATTTCACATAATAATATAAATACTGGTTGTTTTTACTTGAGCTATATTTTCATTGTTTTTATTCCACGGCGTGCATCTCCATGTTAGTGGGAATTTTACATAAAAACGTCAGTTTCATGTAACAATAATAAGTCCTTATATTTGTAGATCGTAAAAATAAGCCAGAACCTAAGTCTGGAACAGCTGTGTCAGTTGTCAAGTAGACCGTCCTTTATTTAAGAAGTAATGTGAGGAACCGGGGAGTTTCCAAATTAAATTTAATGACAACCTTTCATTGCATTAAACGGCACAAGAGGAAAGGGAGGGCTTTGCGATATTAAAAAAGGGCAAATACAATATCGCTTGGATCGTGTTTAAGTCGAGTGGACGTGTTTGGAATGCAGTTGTAAAGTTTCAGCTGGCCTTGACACTTTTTATTGTTTCCACTTACCAGGTAATTAGGGCGTCAGAACTAGCGAGACGTGCGCCGTTAGGCGACTGTTGCCGTCGTGAATGTCAATTAAGGAAAGTTTCGCAATATGGCGCGAACGAGCGCGCCACCAACGAGTCGATAATGAAAACTTGCAGCCGCCGCGCCTTTATGACTTCCTGGTAGGCACTTATCGATGCCGGAAGAGTAGACTTCAAATTTCATGATACTCGGGTGAATTGATTTTCAACGGTTTCATTTAAAAGTCCGTAGAAATGTTTAAAGATACGAAGCCCTCAGTGTTTCTGGGAAATTGTCAGAAAGGGAAAATATACGACCAATCACTAAGTTGACATAAAAAAGTGGGAAAGATCCGAGACACAAAACAAGTAAGAGAAGAAAGAAATAACGTGTACAAGTTGAAATAAGGATCCGCTCAATCAACGACTTCATTGTAAATTTATAGGTAATTCATAAATTATATGTATGTCTATATTATCAGACAGATGATCCTTCAAACAATCCAAACCAAACCTCTCTTTTAGGTCGGAGGTAAAAATGAAACAAAAATAGTACATTATTTCCTAGGCCCCTTCGATTTTATGCAATAGATAGCATTTTTAATTAAAATACCGCAGCGATCAGGAATGTAATTTTTCTCCTTAACAAAATGAGGCTCTTTCCGTCTTCAATACTCCAAAGAAAACCCATGCTTTCACAACATGTTTGAGAAAAAATATTTTATGGAGACACCAATGTGATTTCAAACAAAAAAGCATACAAACGCTGAACTCAAAGGTTAGTAAATAATTAGGTATTTAATCCCCTACCGCACATTGTCCTGCGTTGTTTTTGTAAGGGCCGACGCGTGACCGTCCTTTCCACAGCCATACGTCTTCGATGCCGATCCTCAATTAGACACTGCCGGCGGAGACGGATGGCGACCCGGTTTCGGCCGGACCCGGTTATCAGGTATTCGGTTTCAAACAGGACAACAGGAAGTAACAGGGACCTAAATCGGGGTTATGTTCACGGATGTTATTATGATATCGAATAAGTCAAAAATTACGGTCAAGGGTCAAGTTATGACAATGACAGGTTTTCTTGTAGCGCTTCAACATAACATAACTGTTGTTCTGGGAAGTACTGGGGCGCTATTCTAATCTGTAAAACCATACTGCTTTATTGTCTGCCAGTAAATAAGAGCTATCGTCGGGTTGACAATATGAAAACATGTCTAAAGCATTGCATGCAAAAAAATAATTATAAACTTATCATATTGTTATGAAACTAATGAACAAAGGTGAACTTATCCCTAAATGGGATTTTTTCCAGCTAACCCTAAAGTAGATGAGTAAGGAGAACGCATGGGGTTGGACACATACAAAAGAGCAGAGACCCTGGTAGACTTTTGGTATATTGCTCATTTAGAAACAAAAAGTAATAAAAGTCCAAGAGTGAATGTAAATGTTCTGAAACATTTAAATCATACTAAACAAACCCCTATTATATTAGCGAGCCCAAACTCCATCAAAAGGGAAATTTCCGCTAAAACTGTTACCAAATAAGTTAAAGCCGCACCGAACGAGATAAGTGATTAGGTAATGAGTGTTGTTAAAACAAAGCTTGTAGATGAACGGTTCCACGACGAAATAATCCAATAACGGGGATCAATCGTTGGATCACAAATTAACGGAAACTTTCCAGGCGTGATACTTTGTAAGTGATTAGGAACTGAAACGGTTTCTCTATTAGTTGAATAGTCTTTATGATTACGCTAACGACAAAGTTCATTCATACATAAACTCACGTCTTCATTCTCAGACTGGGGTAGGCAGAGCTAGAATTACCAACAACTCTAAAAACTTGTTGACAATTCTGTAACCATATTTTGCACAATCAGCCTAAGATGTTTACCAGTGTATTAGAGACAGGTTGCAAGCCCATCGCCTAACAGTACTACACAGCCTTTATTCCCTTAGTGGCCTCTTACGACATCCACGGAAAGACATGGAGTGGCACTATTCTAACCCGGCAACCACACGGGACAGCGATAAAATTATAACAACCTAATAATACTTGTAAACCCAGTCATGTCACGCTAAGATAGCTCTTATTTACTTGTCAGTAATGGCGGATGAGTTAAAAACCATAACACGTCAAAATTTTCTTCATACCCCGTTATATTTTTCGGTTTCAGATCGGAATGCGGAACGAAAACACTCTGAAGCAATAATGACTTAAAAGTTAGAGAAAAACTTTAGAAAATTCTACTTTTCTTTTAACAGCGATATACGGAATGCGCCGCCGGCAGGCCGCCAAATAACGAATCGCCCGCGCGCCAAGATTCAATTTGCTGCGCACTCCTGCCGCCCTGGTGCCGGGCTCGGCTAAAACTTGCCAAATTGGATAATCCCCCTATGAAAACGAACTGGATTTCACTGACTATACCGGTAAAATTTAAAGCTATCCAAGCAAACTGTCGAGAAATTGCAGAATTCATATTTCCACGACTGTAGTTTGTTTTGAACACTAATTTTAATTGACAAGCAGCATTATTATTAAAACACACATCAAATTGGGTAGTAGTCTAAAGTAGTTGTACTAGGACACAAGAACTGAAGATCAATACAGAGACCATGTAAAGAGATTTCGTGATGAATAGACGATCTCTGAAACAAAAAGATATTGAAGTATCAAAATATAACCATTATTGGTTACTGACAACGAGAAAGAATGGCGGAATCTTATAAAAAAACTTTGTTATTTAATTTTCTAAAAGCTATATCATTATCTCGGCGGCTCGCGCAATATTTCTTATTACCTTCACAAAGAGGTTGCATTTCCAGTGTTCTCTTATGCCAGACGTTTTAGTTAAGAACTCAATCCGAGCTACGCGTTGTGATGCGATTTTAATTGGAAAACATCGATACTGCCGCGCAACTCTTCGCAGTTTTATTGTGTTTTAATTAAGCCGTTAACTGCCTTATCTTCTGACTGTTGTTCAATTATTAGAACAATGTTTTCTCATTTCGTGACAACATACCATTTATCTTGTTTACCTTTTGCTGATGCTCTTTTCACCAAAAGTATACCTACCACTTACCAATAAAAGCATTTATTGAGATACTAGCGACCCGCCCTCGCTTCGCTTCGGTTTATGTGAGTTTTCTGTAACACCCGTACATGAAACAGGATTTATTATACATATAAACCTTCCTCTTGAAACACTCTATCTATTAATAAAAACCGCATCAAAATCCGTTGCGTAGTTTTAAAGATCTAAGCATACATAGGGACAGACAGCGGAAAGCGACTTTGTTTTATACTATGTAGTGATAGCAAATTTGATGGTAGATATCGTAAAGACATTGAAGGGGCGTTCTTAAAAGGTTTACTTAGCCAAGAAACACGTGAATATAGTACTATACTCGTATATGATTTCATGTTTTTTTTTATACACACAGTCAAAGAAACAAAAGATATCTCTCTTGTTCCCAAAAGTCAAGAACTCAAAGGCTTATTTTTTAGTTTAAAATATATTCGCATTTAGTTTCAAGTATATAGCTCCCGTGGCGTTGAACGTAAATCTGTGTATGACCCATTTACGACAAATTTAAAACAAAACAAGACCTACTCCTTGTAAAAATAATGTAAAACAAGTCATAACGCTTTGTAAGCTATCTAATGGCATGTTTTGCATCATTCAGTTAGGCCACATTCGACTGCAGCCCGGCCCTGTCACCGACTTGTGTAAACTATATGCCCACGGTAAAGAACGAATCCGGTTTAACCGAATGATGTTGACGCATCGGAGCATTAATGGAAAAGGGCCGAAACTTAAGTACCCGAAACCGACGTGCATGCATGACGATGTATGAATGTGGAAGAAGCGAAAGAGATATAGACAGAAGTGGTCTCTGCCTACCTATCTGGGCAACAAGCGTGATTTAATGTATGTATGTTGATGTTGACGCATTAGGTCAGCAACCTAACATTGTTATTATACTCATGCCTTCATTCCTTAACATTTGTTGATAATTCTGTAACCAAATTTTGCACAATCAGGCTAAGATGTTTACTAGTGTATTAGTGACAGGTTGCAAGCCCATCGCCTAACAGTACTGCAAGCCTTTATTCCCTAATGGCCTGACATGGAGTGGCACTATTCTAACACGGCAACCACACGGAACTGTGGTTGACTGTTGTTACTGATTGTTATTATTTATTTATTTATTTAATCTTTATTTCACAAATGGCGGCCTTCTATCAGTCAACCAAATAATCATACAGAAACTAACAAAGGTAGTGCACAGTCAAAAAAAGATCGAAAACAAAGCAAAGCACATATTTAAAACATAATACTTAACGCAAATAGTACTAATAAATCAAAAAAAGTACATGATATCCATCTATATAAATAAATGCGTCATAGTCATAAGCCACACTGACAGTTTCCGTCGTCGGAAACATCTTTCCGGGCGGAGGGACATCCCCGCGGGTTGAAATTAAGGGTAAACGCAATTAAAAAGTTGGCTGTGGTCGATCCGTCAATATCGCTACGTCGCGCCGGATCCGGTTTCAATGACTGCCGGAAGCGCGGGTTATTCGCCCGATTATTGACGTCAATAAATCGGGAAACTTAACCAAATATAAATTAAGTTAAATTACTTATTTTTGGATCCACTGTTCGGTGGATTCTGTAGATACTTATGAGTGAGATTGTGACTTCTCCGAATAGAACTCGCTAGTCACTAATTTCTATGCTATTTGCTCAACTACGAATACATTTATGTAAAAAAAAAACGATCAACTGCGTGTTGACATGAATCAGAGGTTGTACTTACTTACCGGGCTACAATGAACTACTCGAGTTAACACTGCTTGGCCACGCTACATCACACAATGTCAATTCCAAATAAACCAATGAATGTGACCCTCCAGGGTCCTCTGTGGCCTACAGAGGAGCCCACTGGAGAGTTTCTAGAGGTCACTTGATAAACACTCACTCCACACTCGGAACCTTTTCCAATTTGTTGGATAAACATCCCTCTGCATGTACCAGGCTAACATCCGCGAGCAGGCAGTATTTGGGAGCACGTCGAATCCGAATGCAGCGGATACTACACTCCAGTCAATTGACATGCACTCGTGCCTAGCATTCAGTTAATTGGCGTACATGGAAAATATTCCAAAACTGAAACAATTTCTCTGTGCTTTATTTCTTGGTACTTGAACATATTGTCTAGTCGTTTTCTGTTTACATTTTTATTTTACCGAAACGATCTCCATATGGTTTAGTGTTTGCCTAAATTCTATGTAAGTAAATTGACGCATGCAACGTCTATTTCAGTGGGTTTTGTGTTGCTTTACACTATAGTGGACTGATAAAGACGTTACCCGAGTTAGAACTGAAATTCAGAATACCTTTGAGTCACACAGCACAGTAGAAATGCTAGATTTTCTGGTATATGTATAAAAAAAGGTGAAGAAAACTAGCTTACACCTGTCATGTGCCATGGCAGTTCCGCAACTTACCTGAAACAATATAAATCACACATAAATACTAAGACAACATAAGATCAAACAAACCCGCTCTTTAGGTTAATGGTTGTTAAGCAACCAGTGACGAGTGAATTAATGAGCCAATTTCAGCTAATTGGAGTACAGGGAGCGTGAAACCTCAGTGTCATGCAGAGAGCTGGAACAATTGAACCCGCCGTCCATATCGAGTATTACGATAAAACAATGGGAGTTTCAAATGTGTCTGTGCTACACGGACAGCAATCAAATTAGAGATAGTACGGTAGACACGGGTTCGTGTAGTTCGGCTCGATGAGAGTGTTTGATTGACTTATTACAATATCGCAGACTCAGACACTCGAGTATTATTTGAAAGGAATATAACGTTTCCAGCCATGTTTGTATCACGAGTAGAATTCGTTAATGTACTCGCGGAAATAATAGATTAAATCTAGCATTTGCAACCTGTCACTAATACACTGTTAAACATCTTCGCTTAAGTGTGCAAAATGTGGTTACAGAATTATCAACAAGTTTTTAGAGTTGTTGGAAATTCTGTAGCTCTGCCTACCCCGCTCCGTAGTGTCAAATAAGAAGCCGAAGTATAAAATCTATCCACGGTGTAAATAATAGGAATGGAAATTACCCAACGAAACGCCGACTTTCAGTTTACACATATTATCCTAGTAAGTCTTACTGACCCATTGACTCCGTATTCAGCTGTTCTGCAAATAAGGAGGATCGGCCTTGGGGTGATGAGCAAAATCAATACGCAATCAAACTGTCGCCCGCAGAGCTACCGCAAATATTTTCCCCATTCAAGTTCCGGCGCAGGGACGCGGGACGGGACGCGTAATTTGATTTCAAGTAACGCCACGAATCTGCCGTCCTTCGATTATGTTACCCTAGTACCACGGTGGTGCTAATGATACCATATGAGAGCAGTCGGCTAATGCTGGTTCATACTCAACGCGGATAGATAATAAAATTAATAAACTTGGCATTTACGTGAAAGCATACAATTTCAACTCAAAGTATTCTAGTAATTGCATTCTGAACATATAAACGAGCACGTGTTCGTAAGTTCCATTTTGAAAGAAAACACTCATCATAGTCCTAAAAACATTTACATCTACCCGAATCTTAACCATACGAGGCCACTTTAAAGTAGACGACGACGAAATATGAATTTCAAAACAAACCTAAGTAAAGTACGAGTATTACGAAGATTTTTGCTTATTTTAAGACGCAAAGGGTCAAATGTGACATGGATTATCATTCGATACTGACGTTATGAATATTTATTATGTAGAAAGGAAAGTGCTTCGGGGTGCTTCGATGAAATTTCGTTATCCTTTTCACAAATATGTCATTTATGAATTTATTGACTGTTCCGCTACCAAAGTTCGAGTTACGATGAAGATATTGAAGGTACGTAAAATACTGTAATGTGTTTCGAGAAATAATCAAAGCTTTCATAGAAATCCTCGAAATCAAACTAACTCGTTTCGACAAAATGTCTTTCAACGAATTCTTCTGAAAGCTCTGTATATTTCTCGAAAGCAAAGTTATAACACTTTGATGTACAGTAACGAGATATAAATAGACTGAAAAAGTAGTAAAGGAGTGTCTTTCTCCACTATACCTGTATGTGTACATAGATGAATTAGCGAGAGCGTGGAATTGCATATGTAGTGGTAAGGTAAGTAGTAGACAAGAGAAGTTGTAAGGAAAAAAAATGCCATGTAGCTTTAAAACTTCCTTATTTCATAGTGATTTAAATCATGCAAGAAAACACTGTTATTTTTTCAATTAATACATGAATTACGGTTTTTCGTATCACGGACAAAAGGAAAAATGACATAAATTCCTATTAAAATGATCAATTATCTCGGAAATCGTGAAACTTAGCAAAATAGTAAATGTGGTCAAAAATGTTCAGAATGACCCTTACTATCATCCCGTAAAACGCCTACACCCAAGTGCCAAACACCCTGTATATCTTCATAAGATTAAATAAATATTGAACTATGGCTGTTAGTTTTGGTACAAAGTGCTGACTCAAAATTGACGTACTTGTAAGATAGCCATCATTTAGAGCGGTTTTTGCGGCGGACTTTAGAAGGGATCTATGTCTAACAGTAGTCTTTCGATTGATATTATGCAGATGCTGATGGTGACGAATTCAAATCACTTACTCTGTACCCTTACCATGAATTATAATTACCGTACTAGCTGGTGAGACGAATGCTCTACGCGAAATGCGAATACAGTATTTATTCTATATAGAGTGCGATGGACAGAGCATTCGACTCACCAGAGAGTAAGGTAAGCGTTAATCATGGTAAGAGTACTGTAAATTGGCCATAACCATAACCTGCCCTAGACAAGATTTATTCGGCAACGTTATCGTCATCGAAAGCGTATAGAATTGACAAAAGTAAACTGCCAGACGGTCGCTCTGAGCGCTTACGGCAATTCATCGGCATTGACAATTTTCTAAAATCGTTTACGTTAGCTATAAGCGTCATGTCATGTCCCAGGACGATAATATGGCGTGAATCTACAAGCATTTCAACTACTCTTTAGAATTATGAGCAATTAACTTCTCTGTACGGCGAACAATCAACTAGATACCAATTAATTTAACTTCGCAATAAAACTTTAATAAGCGTAAGTACCATCATTCAAAGGAATAATAGGCATCCCTTTAAGTTAAGTCAAAAAGACAGGGCAACTTAAATGTTCAAGAATACTTTGATGTAAATGTAAAACAGTTGTGCCAATTTAAAGACAAATAACTAAATTGGCAAAAAGAGGCCCGAGAATGCTTGACTACAACACTTTGAATATCGTAAACCGGAGGTGTTCAAAAACGTGTCAGGACGTAAATTAAGGAACGGTAACTTTAGTCATGTGAGTAACTATACACTGATATAAGACAAATGGTATTATGTCAGACAAAACTCGTGTAGCAAGTGAAACCATATTACTAAGGGGTGAGGATTGAATCTCCTTCGTTTATTGAATTTGAGATGTATACCGTCTATTGGCGTATGAGAGCACTATGTAAAAGAATGACTAATTTTTGTTATTGACATGCTTAAAGATACCGTTTCTTAATTTTAGGCCTTAACTTTATTTGAAAACCACGGGCACACCTTAAAATTCGGAATATATAATATATAATATATATTCATTTGTCGGCATTTTCATTTTCCCGAAAGCTATTTTACGCTGGAGCTATTTTAGATTAAATACATAATTTACCTGTTTTACGTAGGGTTTGATTTATAAGCGATAACAAAAAGTTAACTCTATTACCAAAAAATTGCGTTCGGAATTATGAAAATTTGGAATTTTGATCAATTCGGAATTATGTGGTGTACCCGAAAACCACTCACACACAATAGAGATGAAGTTTTGAGATATATTTTGAGTATTAAAATTGTACCATCCAAGCTTTACTTAAATAAGGTTATTCCGTTCTAGAAAACGCAATTTCACGCATTTCTTTTGGACTTTGGCCAATATTTTCCACCCTTACTCTTTCGATCCAAAGCTACTTGGTGACTTAATTTCAGAGGTTAAATTAATTTCAGCTTCCAGGCTCGAGACTTGCCTGGAAGATTAAAGCTGTCGGTGTTAATTAATTCTTCTTAATAAATCAGTATTAGGCTTGTGATTCCTTGACATTTTCTAGAGATACAAATCGCTCTGCTAGATCAAAACAAGAGTAACTCAAAATACTACTATATTTTAAAACCAGCTTTAATACAACTTCAATGAAAATAAAACAAAACTAGCAAGGATTTTGAGTTGATACTGTTATATTGTCGATCTTTTAGAAAACACTATTTTGTTTCAGGACTGATGCATCTAAGGGACAAGTATAGAACAAACCCAAAAATATTGTTCGGACAGCCGCCTATATCGGATGGTCCGAATCGCTTTGGATATGCATCTTATGGTCATGTGTTCCTAGTAGAAAACCGAGCTACTATACCAAACCAGAAGCCTCAGGCAGCTGGTTTTTTATTTCTTATCTAATCCAGAACAAGCTCTCACCGGGCCTAATATGACTGCGTTTATCGCGTGATAAATTTTGGATAAGGCATCCGTCACATTCTGACAGGTAAATAAGTACACGAGTCAAAAAGTGACGGATGTTTTATCCACAGTTGACACGCGATTATGGCCCGCTAGTTGACTATACGGACAAAACGCAATAAAAATTCTTCATTGACTAGCAGGTCTAGTTGATCGCCAAGTTTGGCAATAGATAAATAATCCTATTAAAAGACCGGTTGTCTGAGAAGATTTCTTCTTTGGCCTCTGGTTGGCTAACTCAGTTATGGGTACAAATATGACTAAGTAATTTGAGTAACACAACAATTTTTTCAATAAAGTGTAATAAACACACGCAGATGCATTTGCGATCAACTCTTGCAAGTTTATACTCATATCTAAATGCTTTCCCAAATCCATTTAGATAACTAAAGGAGATCGGCCTCCCCTAACGTTCGTATATTAAATTGATACTTAATATCAAGAAATTAAAACAAAAGCATAGTTCGTGACGTCACGGCGACGCAAATATCACTGAAGGAGAGGCGTAGTGAATTTTTGGTGAAGTTGGCGTTAGCTTGCGATTTATCTCATAGACGATCCATCACAGTCTCGCGACAATGGGCGAGAGCCTTGTCTTATCTTAATAGTGTTATAAATTACGATTGGTTCAAGGGCTTTTTGTTGAGGATAATAAAAGTATATCTATTGTAACTTGTAAGTTGAAAACTTTATTATTTGATGGTTCACTTTTTTTTAATGGCATTGAGAAGACAAATGAGCACACAGGCAGTGGCGTAACTATACCAACTGAGGCCCGTGGCAAATTCGTGGGATAGGGATAAAAATTACGAAACTTTCAGATTTATTAAAAATTAAATAAATACAGGTTCCTCCTGTGCTCACGGCCTTTCAGATCGGGGGCCACTCCGCCACGCTATAGTTACGCCACTGCACATAGGCCACCATGATGGTAAGTGGAAACTGTGACCCATAGACATTCCGATTCACAAGACTGCAATGCAATCCTAACCCCCTTACTTATAAAAGTGGAATAAGCTTGGAATAGTTTATGCTGCTTTGTCCTAATCTGTGTAATTGTGACATTTGCATCTGACACAAAGTGACAAAGCATGGCATAAACTATCCCAAGCTTACTCCACGTTTATAAGTAAGGGGGTAAGACTGCAAATGCGTTGCCAACCCTGAGGACTAAGATGGAATGCCTCTATGCTAGTCATTTCACTGGCTGTCTTATCCCCAAACCGGAACACAATAATGCGAACACTGCTGATTGGCGGTAAGTTAATGGATAAGATGGTGGTAGCAATCCGGACGGACTCTGCACAAGGTCCTACCACCCGCAAAACTTGACACCATTTAATACACTAGCTGATTCACCACATCAAATTTTATTCTAATTTTCATTTCCAGATACATTTTTTTAAAACCCGACATTATAACGATAACGCAGAGGCAAAAGCTTTTTTAAATAATAACCACAGTAAACGTTACCTTAGTAGACCAAATTTATAGCAAGAGGGGGTTGACATTATTTGTTTGGATGTCCTTTTACACCCAACTACCAGGAGCACATAAATAACAAGGGTGTCAATGTAACGATAGCGACCACCATGCCTTGTGTAGTAAATCTTGAAGATAAGCTCACCTTTCTAAGATATTATTGACGTGCTATATAATGATATGTTAAATGATAATGATATTTGACAAAGGAATTATTCCATTGTTCATAACAAAAATTACTTGATATTTATACACAGTCTAGACAGGTCATTGAAACTTATTCATGTTTTTTTTTCTATTTTACAAACTCTAATTAAACAACGAGCTCTTTATTCACAATTTTAGAGAACATATATTGAAAATTACTTTGGCTCTTTAGGCTTTCAATTAACAACTCATTAAAAACAAAAGTACAGAACCAAGTTTGTTTCAAATAAATCATTGTTTCAAGGTTTCTTAAATACTAGAGAATTCATCGAGGAGGGGCGTCGCCGGAGCATGTTTTATTCATATCCTAAGTAAGAACTCCCAAAACACCGATTTGGCTGGAGTCCATTAAAATCTCGCCGGAGTGAATTTGAATGGGAGGAGGCCGTTACAATATCTGCGACACCATTGTTTCTTACTCGGAGATCAGAAATTAAACGAGAATTTCGGGTAAACAGCCGCATCACCCTACTAGGGAAACATAGGTTGCTAATGCTCGTTCCCAATCTTCAGGTTTAAAATTTACACATTTTGTAGAGCATGCCAAATAGAGACATCCCTATTCTGTGTTATATCGAAAAAAGATGCTTAAATAAATTATTTTTTAAGAGTTCGGTTATAAAGTGCTCAAATGAACATAAAAAAAACTATTTTCTACGTCAATTGCGACAGTTGCCTCAAGGGTAACAGAACTAACAATAAGTATAAATACTATAATGCAATTCCAGTTCAGAATGAGTGGTACAAAATAAAGATCTAAATATAGAACTATATTGTAAGTAACGCAGTTCTTTTAACAAAATTAATGAATAAATTTAAAAAGTAAAAGCTTTTAAAACGTATTACGTACTTAGTTTTTTTTAAGCAGAGTAACTTCCTTGTTAATCTTCGAAATAAATCATAAAACACTTTGAGCACCGGATTTTTAATTAAAAAGCAACCATTTTGTCGTGTTAATGGCTTTTTAGTATCTATTTCGGTTTTATGGTAGATGAGTTTGAATAAAATACAGAATTAAAAAGAAGCGCCCCCTGTAGCCGTCAGGAAAAAGATATATATAGCTGGAGCACCAATATTTCAACCACACGTTACGTTTTCGAATCGCCTTCACTATTCGTGTACGTGTACCTCTTTTTACGGAATCTCCCTGTTCCACATATAGGTACATACGTTTACGTAAACTTCACCTTTACTACTCGATAAAGATGCAAAAAATTAACTTCAAATTCCGTACTACAAAATGTTAGTGCTACAAAAATTTAGAGCTGGGGTGTTATTCTCTCAAAAACAACGGACGGGCGGACGAACGAGCGAAATCGCAGCGGCGAGTTTTGGTCGTCCTGTCAGAGCGAACAAAACACATTTTGCTGGTTGGACATTCACTCTTCCCGTCCGTCCGACCGTCGTTGTTCATGTTCATGTTCCAATCGCCATGAACTTTCTGTCGATGTTATACATGAACATGCCATTTTTAAAATACAAAATGGCGTTTAGTCGAGAATATGCAAAAAAACCAACAAGGATGCAGGTTTTCTGTTTTTATTATTTAAAACATCGCAACTAGAGGGAAATCGTTAAATATGTATGTATACCTACCAGGGAATCATGGAGGGGGTGGAGCTGTAAAATATTCAACCGAGGGCGAAGTACCCACTCATTTAGAGAAATAAATATAACGTAGAAACAGACGCCAGTATTGTATGAGACACAAAGGTTTGATGTTAACTTTGCACTTTTTTTTTGTTACGTGTGCTTTGTTAGCTAAATGAAATAAAATATCAGACAAGAAAAATTGCTGTTTAATTTCTGACTGAATACCTAATACAGGGAGGATGCAAGGTTTAAATTAAGACGGTATTAAAAATAAAAGAGAACTCTACATTCATCTACCTACACTAATATTATAAAGAGGAAATATTTGTATTTGTGTGTGTGTGTATACAGTGTGTCCCTGGATAAAGTGCACAAACGAATAGGGATGAAACTAGACACAATTTTATCGACAAAAAAAAAAATAAAAAAAAATTACCACCTTTATTTTTTTTTTTATGATTTTTAAAAAAAAGTCATAGTACGCAGAGGACCTCATCGGAACAAATCAAGATATTTTGGCTCCTGTGGGCTCTATTGATTTGAAACAAACGGAATTATAATCACAAAAGTTTATTTGTGTCAATGAAAATAGAAAAAAATGAGAAAAAATGACATAAACCCTAAAAATAATGACTTTTCCTATGAATTTTGTGTTTTTTTTTCTCGAATTTTTAGTATTTACTCGATTTACTCAAAATTATGCCCATCTTACCTCATGTTATTTTTACCAGTAATGGTTGTGTATCTCATTGCCTTTTATTTAAAAAAATAACCAAGTGTCTCGCACAATTACAAGATCCTTAATGAGCGGCCAAACAAAGACATTGCGTTTACACTTAATTAGGTAGCCGCTCAGGTTGAAACCCTTAATGGAGGATTAGGATTACATTTTGGGTATGGGATTATAAAATCAAACGAATTATGGAATTTCATAATTACTTATTTAATGTAATAACTGTTCAAAATGCCCACCCCGCTCTTGCAAACACAATCCTGCACGTACTGCTATTTGTTGAGTTGCTCGACGTATCATTTCCGGGTTATTTTTTATGTAATTTACACAATGGACAATTCTGCCACGCAATTCCTCTTCTGTGTTGATAGGGACGCTGTATACCCTCTGTTTCATTGTGCCTCAAAGGAAATAATCCAGTGGTGTCATGTCTGGTGAGCGTGCTGGCCACGCCACTGGCCCTTGTCGGCCAATCCAACGATTAGCATAAGAGGCGTTGAGAAATCCCCTTACGTCAAGTGCGTAATGGGCCGGGCATCCATCCATTTGTAAATACATTGTTCTTCTAGTCTCCAAGGGCACATCCTCCAATTCAAGGGGCAGATCTTCTCTCAAAAGTTCTAAAAATCTGGGACCGTTCAAAGTTCTGGGGAGAAAAATAGGGCCAATGAACATGTCACCAATTAGTCCAGCCCACAGATTTATCGAAAACTGCACTTGAAATTTTGACGACCTTTTGAGGTGAGGATTTTCTCCCTTGGGGTTCCATTCATGTAGATTCCTGCAGTTTGTGATCCCATGTCGTGTAAACTGACTCTCATCCATCCACAGAATTTTTTGGGTGAATTCAGGATCGTTCCTGATCTGCCGTTGAATCCAAGAAGACAGCACACATCTTGGTACCCTGTCTACGTCGTCGTGTAGATGTTGAACTCGTTGGCAGTGGTATGGGTGAAGACCTTCTTTTTTAAAAATCCGCCAAACCGATGATTTTGAAACTCCATGCTGCAAGGCCAACCGCCGAATACTGGTCGTCGGATCAGCAAATAAACTTCTTAGTATGGCTTCCTCAACAGCTCCATCAATCACTACTCCTGCTTGTTCTCGGCGATCTCGATCCAATCGAAGTCCATTCGACAATCGTCTGTGAAGTTCTTGAAAATTACGAGCAGACGGTACAGGTCTCCTGTTCGGGAATGCTGCCATGTATAATAAACGAGCAGCTCTGGCATTACCTCTCGCCATTCCATAATAAAAGTGGATGTCGGCGAGATCTCTGTGCGTGAACTCACTTAAACGGGGCATTTTATGAAATCCTGATAGTAGAAGTAGTTGTAACTGAGAATAAGTAACGACGAATGATTCGAAGTAACTGATGAACTAAACCTTATCTTATCACTATTTATGCTAATCCTAACATGTATTCCCCGCCCCACCCCAAATAAAATTCAATAAAGAGTAAGGACAATAATCTACCTGGGCGACAACCTAATTAAGCGTAATCATTATGTCATTGTTTGGCCACTCATTAATAATCTTATAATTGTGCAAGAAACCCAAAATGTAATCCTAATCCTCCATTAAGGGTTTCAACCTGAGCGGCTACCTAATTAAGTGTAAACGCAATGTCTTTGTTTGGCCGCTCATTAAGGATCTTGTAATTGTGCGAGACACTTGGTTATTTTTTTAAATAAAAGGCAATGAGATACACAACCATTACTGGTAAAAATAACATGAGGTAAGATGGGCATAATTTTGAGTAAATCGAGTAAATACTAAAAATTCGAGAAAAAAAAACACAAAATTCATAGGAAAAGTCATTATTTTTAGGGTTTATGTCATTTTTTCTCATTTTTTTCTATTTTCATTGACACAAATAAACTTTTGTGATTATAATTCCGTTTGTTTCAAATCAATAGAGCCCACAGGAGCCAAAATATCTTGATTTGTTCCGATGAGGTCCTCTGCGTACTATGACTTTTTTTTAAAAATCATAAAAAAATAAATAAAGGTGGTAATTTTTTTTTATTATTTTTTTTGTCGATAAAATTGTGTCTAGTTTCATCCCTATTCGTTTGTGCACTTTATCCAGGGACACACTGTATTTGCTATCAATAAATACAAAAACTACTGTGCCGATTTCAAAAATTATTTCACCATTGGAAAGCTACATTCACCCAGAGTGACATAGGCTATGTTTTTTTTTTCTGCGTGGACGGAGTCGCGTGCAACAGCTAGTACCATATAAAAGTCTTTTCACTTCAGATCGATACCATTAATTGTAATCTGTAAAACTTAACTCTATATTTCGATCTAAAGCAAAGCGTTAGCTCAGCTTATTAAAAAACTGATTGTAAAAATATTTAAATCGAAAACCACAGTTGTGTAATAACACTAATAACGCAGGGATTAACTTTAGACGGCGGACGGCATACATACATACATACATACATACCGTCACGCCTTCATCCCAGAATGGGGTAGGCAGAGCTACAGAATTACCAACAACTTTAACAGCCAGTTGTTAATTCTGTAACCACATTTTGCACAAACAGGCTAAGATGTATATCATGTGTATATTAGAGACAGGTTGCAAGCCCATCGCCTAAAAATACTACAAGCCTTTAATCCCTTAGTCGTCTCTTACGACTTCCACAGGAAGGTATGGAGTGGTACTATTCTATTCTATTCTGCCGGCAACCACACGGCCAACGGCGGACGGCCTCCCCAATAAAAAGAATATTGTGTGAAAAAATAACGTAAATGAAACCTCTGTAATCTTAACATGTCTTACCGTTATCCCACTGTTGTTTTCGTTCCATCGCACTCTAACAAAAGTAAAATGCAAGTAACTTGTTTACTGTCGTATTTGACGAAAACATTCAACAATTGTCTTGAGTTAAAAAATACGTCCGTTAGAAACATAGTTCCAGATAACCATTATCATAAAATACTGTTTTTTATTCTTGAAAAATAGCCTAGCTACACCAGATTCAATTTTTAAAGGGTTATTAATAAAAACATACCTTTCAACTAACAAGTTCTAGCAGAAACTGATGGACTATAAAAAGGTATCGGGATTTCGCCCACACGCCTCAAGCCCGCGTGGTAAAAAGGAAAATGTCGCAGGACATCTTTGCAAAAACATGGCTGGAGCTTTAGGAGTAAGACTAACTCACATACATACATAACAACCACAAAGTAAAACATTGCTGCGTTTCATTTTAATTACTATGCGCTCTACTCGTTACCCCAACGAAAATATAAAGCACTTTAGTGCACTGTCATAATAAACTTCAAACTGAACATCAAACGACAAGTATGACAGTAACAATTGCAGTCGCAATGGCAAGGTTCTAAGTACATATCGTTTTTTTTTACCCACAAACAATTAAGTACCTAGTCGGTCCTTAAGTTCTGTCACAATGGTTTATTACAATTACAAAAATAAATAAAAGAGTTTCATAAACCTGGACATCAATCAAAACCTTATTTTATATAGAATAAAAAGAAGCGTAATTTGTGTTCTATTGCAATAATTTGGTGTACGAGCTTTAAGCATTCCCATTCGGGGCAGGAAAGCATGGGACAAAACACGCACGACCACGATACTGATAACGGCTACAACCTTTGTAAGAGTGCTCGTATTGAGTCGAAATTTGCGTGACATATTGACCAGACTTTTATCTTTAATTTCTGATACAAATGTATTAAAAGCAACTAAAGATCTGCTTATACTCCGGATTTCACATCAATTTATAGAAATACGAAAACACACAAAATTTCATGCTTCATAAGCTGGTCTTTAAAAGAAAAATGGAAACCATTTCTTACTTTGTGTCAGTCTGTGACGATTTAGGAAACATCGCTCTGGATCATGACCGGAGGGAATTAAGTACTAGAAATTTCCCAAATCGTTCATAATCACCAGAAGTTTTAGCCCGGGGGAAAATATTACATCGCCCGGGCGCGAGCGGAAACTTATCGAATCATTCCCCCGGGTGTATCCGAATCCGGGAGGCCGGGGACATGGGACGAGCCCGTGACGTCATTATGTATTTTTTTCGATATCAGTATCCATTACGTGTAAATACGACCTTAATTTGGCTATTGAAACGAAAACCATATTCGTTAATCCAATCCAGCGGCCTTTAGAAATTTTGCGCTTTGCATAGTTTTCGAACCGATCACTTGGAACTTCCCCTTGGGGCGAAAAGGCGGGGCGAATAGTTTGTGATCTTAAAGCGAGTTCGCTTCAATACAGTATTTTGATAGGACTTTTAACAACAAAAGCTGTAGCCGTCGATCAAAATGTTCTATTTATTAAGTTACCCTTTGTCTAGGTTATTTAGACGACCTTTCGAGACGTCGTGGAGAGAAACGTAAACGGTCCCACGGTACCAGGCTAGCAGCGCTGTAAAAAGGTTAACTTAATTATAGTGGTCGTTCCGCCCGTGGTTTCGCGCTCGCTTGCTCGAGTACCTCTTTGTATAATTTTATAGGTAAAACGCGTTGGCGCACTGTTGGCTAATATCGGAGAAAGGTGGACATGGGACCAAAAGTGAGGTTGAAGAATATCTGTTACTTAGTAGCATATGGGTAGTCTTCAGATGAAACCCTTGGTTCAAGCTTTTTTTATATGCGTAAAACTATGCGTCATGTGTTTTTTTTTGTGAACCCAATCTTCAACAGGATCCCAATGAAAGTTTTAAATTCGTTGAAAATCGTCTATATTGACAACTGAAATGAAGTTATATTTTAACAATTTAGTAGGTACTGTTGGACACAAGGACACGTTGGTTACAAAATTATTAACAAGTTTTTAGAGTTGTTGGTAATTCTGTAGCTCTGCCTACCCCACTCTGGCAATAAAGGCGTGAGTTTATGTATGTATGTATGTATGTATGTATGTATGTATGTATGTATGTATGTATGTATGTATGTATGTTGGACACATAACCTCAAATACCGTAAAGGCGTGTAACTTGAACCAAAAAATAATTGTATTTTTGCAAAACAAGCTCTAGTTTTCTTTACGATTAACATATCAATGTCAAATTTATTTTGATGTAAACTTAAGTATGTACTGAATAACTTTTAATGAAAAAAAGAAGAAGAAACATGATTAAATATTATTTTTTATTTTTTTGTTTGTTGGGCCAATGTTGGTTTTAGACGAGGGTAATATTAGACAATGAAAATATGTGCATGAAAAAACCATATTACACGCTAAGTTGGGCTAAAATTAGCAGTACCTATTGCTTATTTAACGGTGTAAAATAAACAATAAAGTAGTAGTAAAAAACAAGTTCAAGTTTTATTGGAAAAAATAGGAAATAATCAACATTATTTGTTTTAAACATTAATAAAAGCATTTTTTTTAAATTACAAACATAAAGATGGTGCTTTTTGTTTTCTGTAGTTCCAATAGTTATACCATTAAAACAAAAATATAGTTAAGTACCTACCTAACTTGATAAAGAATCAAAAATTAACATAACTGAAAGTAATTTCAAGTAAAAACATAATTAGAAACATCGTACCTACCTTATTTAACTTTAAATATAATTTGTACCAATGTCATTCCTACCTACAGTACCTACCAGTCTTATCAGAGACAGTCATATATGAGATCAACAGTTATATATCAGTAATTTTATATCTAATATATAGATGGGTAAATAATCGACATTTCACATAAATAGGTAATTAAAATCCTTAATCCTCTAATTCTGGAATTTCAAAACAGCTCTTTTGAATAAAATTAGGGACTGCGATCTTACAATTTATGTCATCCTAATTGTAAAGCTGCTCGTCTTTGATTGCCGGCCAGCGCCCGAGGCTTTTACCTTTCTTATATCTAATATATAGATAGAGGCCAAAGTTACCCAAAACACGGGTTAAAGTTTACATACCTTCATATTTTCCCAAATATACCAACTTAATGTTAGTAAAACAATATAAAATTTACATCACTACACTCCTAAAGACACATATAAAAACAACCATAACAATTATAATGATTAACTTGCTAAAAACCCAATTTTAACAAGGAAGTTTGCACATATATTTTACGTACCTTTTCGCATCCAACACTTCGAGTAAACTGACAAGTTTGTACATGAACGCGTGGTCGGCCAAACGGCATCCATTCAAACGCTAGTGATGCCATCTTTGATTTTTGGCCTGAACTATTACGATTTTCTAATAAGCAACGACGTGGCGGCCAATACAAACATTATTTTGATTTGGGACAAAGTTATCCCCCAGGGTTAAAGTAACCCGCCTTTACGGTATTCATGGCGAATCATTTAAAATAACGTATAACGCAATAGTAATGTACTTAATCTTAAACTTAATACGAAAGTAATGATCAAGTGTATAAATCTTAAATACGTGATTATTGAGTAAATAATGGTAAATTGTTTCGTTTACTTATAAAGTTATTACATTAAAAGATGTCCAAACGCAATAATTATTAAAATAATATAATTTCACTTGTAATACAACATAACGACTAGCAAACGTAGCGCCATTTGCAATATCTCGATTCATTAGGAGACGACAAAGCCCTCAGTTTTGCTAAGTCCCTGGCCCTCAGTAGCAAGTTTCGAAGCTCAGGGGCTTAGTGAAATAGAACTTATTACTCACGAAAGATAAGTAATGGTATAGATAGATATATGTTAGTCTCGAACCGCCATTATTAAAAAAAAGAAGAAGAACCTATTCGCGTAGATAATGTATTTTTTTCATGTTAGAGGAATATTTACGAGAAAACTAAAAGTTTTTTCTGTTTTGGGTTTTATTATGCTTTGTTTAAAACAACTTGTTTGGGAAACCATATTGTCTTTGAACTCTAGGGATAAGTTTACTGTAAGTGAATATTATGAATAAGAGTTACCACTACTTTGACAATATGATAATGATATGGTGTAAAACAGAGTGGAATATAGAGTGCGGCTTGTTTTCATATAGTTTCGATATTGTGTTTCTTGTTATTTTCACAGCAAGACAATTATGCTTTTGCTATCGTATTTTCAACGTTATGATAGCTCTTATTTACTTAACAGTAATGGCAAAGTTAAAAACAATAAGATAGCGTGCCAAAACCAAAAAGGTTGATATTCTATAAAGTATCAAAATTAAGCTCTCTAACTTCCAGAATATTTTCGTTTATTACTGAATGTAATTTCCTTAATGACTTTCCGTCAGTTGAATAAAGGTGGCTCATCTTCATTGTCACTTGAATAATTGCTCGATAACTTCGGATTCAGAGCAACTTAAACGATCAACAAACTTGGAGGTTCGTACAAATCTCAAGGAAATACAAATACAAGTGGAATATTTAATGTTTGTCATGTCGGAACTTAATTAAAGGAAAACTCGACGGATGTATTTCGGGAACCGGTTGAGATCATTTACTTGAACCGGGGTTACAAACTGAAAGCACCACAGACACGCGCTTCTGTCAAGTCCAGTTTAGCCCAGTATAAACAAAGTTTTACAAGATGTAAGTCAACAGGTCCTCTGTCAAAGTCTGCATTCTTTCTCGTCACTGTCGAATGTCTTCAAATTTGATATCGCTGATAAACCTCAAACTATTAAACAAGTGTAACAGCGTAACTCACCGAGAAAGCCTTGAGGAAGACGAGACATTGTATTATCCCTTCCATGGTGTCACCAGTGAGGCAGAAGGTGCCGGTAAGGTGGCGGCCCTTCTTGTCTCCTAGTGCCGGCGCGGCGGCCAGGCTGGCGTGCACCAGGGCGCCACGGGGCCGCGCGTCGCGCGTCGCGCCCAGCACGCCAGGCAGTGGCGCGCCCTCCATGAGCCGAGCCAGAGGGTCCATCCCCTACTCCATCACACCACACACAAATCCACTAGTCTATCAACCACCAACACTATTTACGGTCGTTGCACTCGTTACTCGATGTCGATGTACGACGACAAAGGGACAACGGGCGGCACGATGCAGTGAGTTGCACTGTTGCACTCTTCGCATTGGCAGGACTGCACCCGCTTGTTCCAACAGTCGCTACTCACCACAACCGTCATAAACGTGTAGATTAAAATAGCAACTCCCATTAAAATGAACGCTTCCATACTGCACTTGCACTGTCACCTACTAGGATTAGGAGCGCATAACCGTTAGTGCGTCAGCCAGCAACAGTGGTGTCGTTGAACTGTTACATTAAATTAAACCGTGTTATATACGCAATATGCAATAAAATCGAATTTCCATACGTTCATTTGTCATTTTAACGACGTCTGTTGAAAACAATGACGCGCCGCGCAGCCCCCGCCCGCGTTATGGGCCCTTAGTATGATTTACATACGACGCGTGGACGCTTTTAACCGATTTCATCCGAAACATCAACTATTTTGCATAATAAAAACTGTTTGATTGGACGGTCCGTGTTCCGGTAAGTGAATCGCAACGTGGCACACTGAACGAGATAACATAGAACGGGTGAATAAAGCTGAATCGGTAGCAAACGAACCGTAGTGTGTTTATTGTTTAATTGATTAGTGGAGGGTAGAGGGGCTCCGAGACCCAATATAGCATTAGACAATGGCCTTCGGATCGGATTAGGCGGCGGCGGCGCTGCGGTGGAAACGAGCACCTATGATAAGGACGAGCAAACTCATTCCGGGCTGATTGCCCTCATTGTGCGGGTCGCGGCAGCGGCGCGCGCTCTCAATCACGACTTATTCAATCGCTCGGACATACCTACACTTCCCAGCCTCTAAATATAAAAGTCATTTTAAAACATTTAAAATAACTAGGAGCCGAAATAAAATACACTGGATTTAATGTAGAGAGTGATACGGAATTCAAACAGAATTACGTTGTTCGTATTGATATAAAATGTCACTTGTCGCGCGAAGTGTCGGCGGCGACATAAATCTCTATTCAGCGCGCGCTCCCCGCTCACAATTGAACCCAATCCCGGAATCCGATACGCCATATCTCAAAACAAATCCGGAAAATATGACCACCGAAACGTTACCTTAATTCCTACTATATTATTCCGACGCCGTATTTCTTTCAGTTTAATAAGTAACACGAAATTCGTTTGAAAGAGGACTTTACACAACGATAAATCCGACACGAGATATCTATCTGCGGTAAACAGAAAAAAATCTCTGCAATCATATTTGCTGAAAGGAATCCTGATTAGGATCACCTCATAAATATTAATTTTTATTTCCCTCGAATAGGCGGGCAACATTTGTTTTTGCGAGATCGCGCAACCAAGCGATCATAAACTAAAAACAATAGGGGATCCTTGCGCTCGACTAAGCTGCGGATACGATTGAAGGAAAACAATAATTGATCGTCTCGTGAGGATCCGCCCGCGTCTTGCGGATTACCTCGGCAGCCCGCTGTATCCTCACTAGGATTGCAGCACCGATAAACAGGCCGCCTATTGTTGAGATATTTATAAAATGGAGACTCACGGATTTACTGGTAAATCAAAAATCGGTACGTGATTTGAGGTCCATTTACATGAAAGTAATTCAACAGTAATGTTGGGCTAGATCAGATTGTAGTATAAATACTAACAGTTTGGTAAGCCGGGGGAGATTAAGGAGCATTATTGTGTCCGTGGAGCATTGTCAGAGCTCCGCTGTCTCATGATTTACAGAGGTTTGCGGGCTGGCTCATAGAGTACAACCATTATGGTTTAGTTACGATTTCATGATTTTAGTTAACCGCCTACTCGTACTTAAGTCGGATTTCATCAACCGAGTTAACAGGCTCTTAGATCTTTGAAAGTTAGACGCCTGTCGAATTGCTTATAAGTCATATAAATAACAGTATGAAAAACTTTTTTTTAGAGTTAATACGATGGAGTCAGTCTATATCGATTTTATAAAAGCAATAAAATATATAGTTACCAAGGTATCATAAGCAGGCAGGAGATTAATGACAAATGAACAATCCAGCGACCCGGCGCGCAGCACTTCTAAGTAATAAGTTGTTCCCTCACTTCTATCACAGTGTAAAGAGTAACTAACAGTGGGCCGACGCCTTTGATGTTTGCGTAAATGCCGACGCCGCACAAGGCCACAGTAATTACCTAGGGTTGTCACAAACTACACAACTGCCCAAAAAAAGAGGGTAATGGTTTTAGGTTTAAAGTATGTATGTACGTTTCTTTGTTCCGCCATAAAAACGTCTAAAAACGTCCGCCATCTTGGATTCCAAAAATAATGTCATTTTCGTAATCGGCACTCCGAGAGACCTCGAAAATTACACCCATATCATTATATTAAAAAAAAAAGGTACGTCCGCCATCTTGGATTCCAAAAATAATGTCATTTTCGTAATCGGCACCCCGAGGAACCTCGAAGATGACACCCATATCGATTTTTAAGAAAAAATAACGTCCGCCATCATTGATTTCAACATGGATATCTTTTTCGTAATCAGCACCCCCATTATTATTTATAAAAGTCATGTCCGCCATTTTAAATTTGAAAATGGATGTAATTTTTTTGTTTGAGAAAAGTTTAAATTTATGCTGGCAGGCGTCACGCTTTTACATCCGCCATTTTGTTTACGTTGGCATGACATGACAAAAATGTTGTAAATTAAGCACTATAAAATAATATATTTACCTTTCTTCTGAGTGTGGAAATTGATAACATCGCAGATCTTTATTTGTGCGAGATGATGAATTGCATTCTCGCACAGCACATGTCGTATGCACCATTTTTTATTCTAAACACATCAAAATACAACACACGACACGCAGTAGCCCTGAAAGATATGTCCCGAGCTACTAACAATGGCGACGTATGCAGCTCGGGCTCGCCCTACCCGCCCCTCGCCCCTCACACCCCGCACGATTGCCCTGTCTAGACGGCTTCGTCGAACGACTGTATTGGTTTATAGACTGTGCTTCTATGATCCGATTATCTCCATCAAGTTTGCATTAAGCAAGATTTAGAGTCTGCCATTGCCTTATTTTCATGTCACTCTAGTCTTATCCCGATGGCATAAAGTTGAAATCTGACTACGTGGGATTTCGTAAGTGCTGAGCGAGCTCCCATCACAGTGGAGCAGATTAGTCAGAACTAATGCGTGCGAAGGCGATGTGGCGCCGCCGTTGATAGTCGAATATAAATGTACCCACCTAGCCCAATAACCACAATAAACCTTACGACGCCGTACTAAGGTGTATTGTAACAGCGAAGCGGTGATAAATGAACATCGCCGTCGATCCGTCATCGTCCCGCGTTCTGAATACTGTGATATATACCTAATTAACAACATACTGAAACAGATATCATTATCGCCACGTTCGCGTTCGTGCATTTTAGCGCCGGAAAGTTAGCAAGTTGTTTTAATTGGAATAGTATGGGAGAGGAATAATAAAAGCAAATCTAATCTGAACTCGATGCGAATCGAACGGCAACCGGCCAGGAACTAGCGTCAACGCAAAAATACGATTCTAAATTACATTTCTACGGTAGGTAACTTTTATTTACGGACGCGTTCGTTGCTATCACGCCTAGCTAGCTAGACCAGAATTCCGGATGCCAGAGATGCTATACAGTACGTTGAAAAAAACCTACTGCACTGTAAAAAAAAAAATGATTTGCCAGCGTGTCATGTCGAGGAACTTTAACACCCGAAAGAAATTAGGGGTATTATTTGATAACAACTAAACAACATTATCGTAGATCGTCAAGACTTGCGACTCAGCCGTAGGACATCCGGACCGTATTTTAAAAAGTTTGACGATGGTTAGAAATAACTATTTGGTGTACATTGCGCAGTTTATATTAAGCCCAGTGACAAGGAGACTAGTGGACTTTGCAATTTACCCTGTCACCTGGCCTACCCGTGGGGGAATTACATGGCGAGTAAATTGCGCTGATATCGCTATATGTAATTGCGCAGGGACCGATCTGCACTGACCCGTGAAAGTCAATTTGCCTGCGAGAATCCAGTCTAGACAGTTACAATATAACCGAGATTAAACAAGTTTCTAACGTTTCATCCCTGACAAACAGCTGGAATAATTACAACGCACTAAACCTTAAATGGTTTGTCTTAAACCATATCGTTTGAAAGTTAAGGCAGTCGTAGATAAGTTAATCTAAAGTGGAATACAGTACTAGGACGACATAAGCGTGCGACGTGAACGAACAAAGGAGGAACGTCTGCAAACCTCAGGCGAGACGTATACATGGATTAATAAGTTTTTTTCTGAGCGACGACATGAATAAGATAAAAATATGAGACAGAAGTATTATTCAGAAGAAACATTGTCCTAAATAAACGGACGGCGAGTTGCGGGGAGTGCGCCGAATATTTATGTCGGTGTCGGGGTAAACAGCGACGCAGACTGTGAATTATATCCTGTTATTGGTTGGGGCCCTGGTGTTTATTAATTTGCAAACATATCATCACCAAAACAAATCGCATTAATTGATTCATATTGTAATTAATGTCATGTTGATTTAGTTCTATACCCATATCGCACAGCAATTTCATATTAAGCAGTAAAGTATTTAACAATTAAATTAATGTTTTTGACCAGGATCGCATAAGTGACCTATCAAAATGGCGTGGTTTGATTTACAATTCCGTCAGCGAGGTTGCCAATCCGCGTCCCCCGGGCGCCGACCCAGATCCAACGAAACACATAATTAAAGGCAGGAAGTCTAAAAATCCCACACAAAGAACTGAATGCGAGCTTGTGCAGTTTAAAAACTGACAAATGGCGAACGGTAGTGCGACGTTTCAGGCATAGGTGGTCATATATGCCTCACAGGAGATGCGGAAATCTGCGGAATTGGTTGGCGAATTTTTAATTTGATTCAAGCGGTTTCGCACCAATATCTGTGATCTGATTTAAGCTGTTTAATAAGATTTAACTCTTACAGTTCCATATTATTATGAACATTATGGTATTTATGGTACAACAAGACACACATTAAAATTATAATATTAATAGTAATAGAAAACGTCTCAAGAAAGTATACTAATTATTATAGATAGCACCATTAATTAGCAAAGTGAGACAAAGTTATGAGGCAGAACTTAATTCATCGTACTAGGAGTCCATACATAAGTAATGGTTTCGCGATAGAGGATTCCTCGTCCATTAGAAGCGCCCGACTTGCCCTGAATAAGTTAACACATGACTCATTAGTTTCGCGTTCAAGTACCTAGATATAATCGTAGTATTCATAACATAACATAACCCAACACACAATGAACGAATCCAACTAATATTTTGAGCCAGCGCCGCATCTTGAGGGGTCGCAAAACGCAACCAACGACTAAAAGGAATTGGAAAGTTTCATTGTTTAACGTTAAAGCTTCCTTGAGCTTCAAGTTGTACCGCTTTCACATTTCCACGAGCGTAAGCCCCCATAACTCCTGCTAAATTAAATGTGGAATCTATTTCTTAAGTCTTGTTACTTTTGGTCGCACGGAATTTTCCGACATAAACGTGATATTAATATGTTGACAAAGCAATATTTTAGATTAATATTGCTTTATTTTGAACAATATTTTTTGGGGATACGCTTTTTATAAGCGATATCAGTTATGGCCGGTCGCCAAATGCTACAAATGGCAGTAGCCAGGACTGTGCAAACTTTACATCCACGATTGGCAAGCCCCAACGAATTTGGTAAGCCAGCACATATACGCTGTCTAAATTATCGCAGTTGTAAATTGTTGGGATCCAGTTAAGCTATAAGCGATATTATGTGGATGAAGCATTTGTATAGCTTAAGCGTGAGTTTATATGGGAGGGCACAATCAATAAATCCTGGGACTACAATGGCGGAAGCGTTGCTGAAACTTAGCGACACGCGCGGTCTGGTTTAATTCTCTTACCCAAGTATGTTACCCTAGTACATAATTATCATGACACTGTAAAGAAACTTAAGTAGTTTCATTACATTAATTGCAAAAATACAGAGGAGAATTTACTCAGAAAATACATAAATAAACATTAAATTAAATTCAAAGGAACGGCTGACTATTTGTTTTCATAACGTGTACTAAATAATATATCGGTACGCAAAGCACGATATTGAACGCAAGCAAATATACGAGTAATCAAAGGCAGCAAGGTCAATACGCCTGGAGTCAATCATATTATTTGCTTTACCACTCTATGAAAACTAGACGCAATGCTAACTCGAAATATCACGAAGTCTCACTAATTAATACAAAATGTGCTGAAAAATACCGAAGCGAAATTATATCGATATCGTGTTTCATGAAATTCCATCAGATAAATTGAAATATCTGGTATTTTTATACACGTTAAAAGTAATCCTTTTGCGTCTATTATTCCTTTACATTGTGAAATACGTAGAGCCGGATTAAAAAAGTTGTTTTTTCAATTCCATTTCTGATATAGAGGTAGAACAACATAATATTAAATTTAGTGCCATACCATAGAGAATAACAAATATATCAAATGTAGTTAAGCGTAATCCTTGGATTGATCTGATGCTACAAACTTACTCTAATAGTTTCCAATACGTAACTCGAATTTTAATTTTAATTGTCGGTCATTGACCGTGGAAAGTCAATTACGTCAGTTAATGTCGTCATTATCTAGTTAGCGCTAATGCCTATGCCATCCTGTAAGCCTGGTGCAGTATTGTGCTATGGTAATGGGCGGTAATGCGCTACATTTATTTGCGTCCGTTCAAATTAAAAGGGGCTTTATGGCAACAGGCCTTTACGCTATTTTCATCATTGTTGCTTTGTATACGTGTGATTGTAATGGCAAGAACAGCATAACCGGCAGTCGCCGTAAGGTTCATTTAGGTTGGGACGTTTCGGCCGTTCCAGCCGGTGGTAAGCCGACGAGGATGAACGCTACATGTGTGGAACACGGATTAACTCCGCGGCTAACGCTACGTATTTATTAAATCCTAGTCACGATAGGTATGACCAGGGACTCAGCGAGCGCGCGGAGCTCTCGCGTTAGCTTGCGCTGTTTACTGTAAATGCCCGGCTTCGCTTAGCCGCCACTTATGTCTCGAGAAGTAGTGAGATCGGGTGTCGATTTTCCGAGGTCCAAGCTCTGCGAAAACTATGTGGTATGCACAACATTACTTTAGCCGTATACGTGTAAACATTTATGAAACACTAGTAGCTCTGACTGTGAGCTAAGTTGTTTGTACGCAATAGATTTAATTTAACTTAACATGGTACTTTATTTATCAGTTCAAGTCTTGCACGTCATATTAAATTTTTGGACTGAAACTTGTTTAGACATTTTTTTATTATATGGAGTCTGTATTCATATTTGTATTTTGTTAGTCACTTCAAATCGTCGTATTGACTAAAACAATGCAAACTTATGCAATGCATTTTCGATGAATAGACTTAGTACGGTCACGAGCGTTAATTTGTGACCCATTTCAAGAAAAATATGCTTGAGGTCGTCAATATCATTAGAGATGTCAAGTCATTTGTAACTTTTAGGAAACTCAACGTTTTTGTTGTAGAATGTCAGATTGACTTTGGACCTAAGGTGGGTACCAAATTAAATTTCGTACACGAATTTATTGGCCATCAGCCGCTCTCTCCTTAGCCCGAAACCAATCATACACTGGATGCTGTTTAATAAGTGCGGTGCAAACAGAATCTTAGATGTCGCTTAACGTTGTCATTTGGTGATTAGTAAACCGATATCGGGGTCCCTTAGATGTTCGCGGGTGGAAGGGCCTTAGGCTGCGGCTCCACTGAGGCGGAGATGAGCGGAGCGGAGCGGAGCGGAGCGGAGCGGAGCTGTGCCAATATTAACCAATAGAATCTAAACTAACGTGCGCAAGGCGCGCTCAACGTGACCGCATGCGCCTTCTATTGGTTAATATTGGCACAGCTCCGCTCCGCTCCGCTCATCTCCGCCTCAGTGGAGCCGCACCCTTAGGCTAGCACCATCGTTCCCGATAACCTGCCGCATTTAACTTGGAATAAATAGTAAATTCAATCGATCGTATTTAATTGTAATTGAAACTACAGAAGTCGATGTTAGTACTAGGAGCACAGAACTATCGAGTCGTTAGTTGTAATTATCTCGAGAACAGAGTTAGTGGCTCCAGTAATCAGCGACGAACTACGCCGCAACTAGCTGTTTTCTCACCAAATAAGTAATAGTTAGTTCCGAAACTAATAAATTAACATATTCATGGCGCTAAAGCAATGTTATAAATGTATTTGGTTTCTAAGATGAAGCTTGCTTAAAAATACTTTGCGCAAATAGAGTGGGTACGTCGTATGATTAGGACCACATAAACCACAAAACATGTGCAGAAATACATATTAGAGCTTCAACATAATAAGGAAAAAGTAGGCGACAATGGACTTCCTTGCTACACGACACGGCTAATAGGAAATAATACTCCCAAAGGGAACAATTTTCCCTCGCACAAATGCAAATCGCGAATATTTGCAAAACGTCACCAAAATGTTGATTTATAAAACTCGTAGTATGAAAAACGCTACCTAATGTGGTGGGGAAAAAACCGCCCTAATATTCATATTTCATTCGAATCGGCTTTGTTTAAGCCAAGTATAATTACATTTCTGTGAATACATAAAACGCATTATACATATAACAGTACACCTACCTATATGCAGAATACACGACATGACCGTTAGGTTCTGCGACGGATTAGTGAATCAAAGGACGGACAGACAGATACTAATCAACTTGGTAACTAGGAGTGCAGCAAAGAGAAGAGCTGTTACATCTCCGTACATATCGTGCTGAATACAATGTTCGTGGTCTTAGAATTTACTGCCGGCGATATACCTTGAACACGTCTAAGCATTTGTACAGTATGTGAGCTATGTTTAAAACGAAACATGCAGCACTTTTCGAGCGAAAGCTTTAGTCAACTTTACTACCATGTAAGAGTTTTTAAATAAGTACATTTAAAAAAAATAAGTGAATTTTTTTGTTGCATTGTCTCAACACGGTGGGTCTACGTTGAGTATAACGGAGATACCGTCGCTACCTTCCGAATCATTAGATCAGCTCTTAGGTACCTGGTAGGTATGATTTTCAAATGTCAGCCCATTCCATTAACAGGAACTGGTTCTAAATTGACTTGCAAGATTTAACCCAAACACAAATGCCGGAAAAATAACAAGAAATACTAGAAGTATGTAAATAAAAACACAAGATGATTTAGAAAGGGTTACAGGCCGTTACCTACTTGAGAGAAGCTAAAGTCATTTTTATTATTCCGTAGACGAAAATGACAGGTACAAATGTCAAACGTAAAAATAATGTGGCCAGTTTTTAAAAAACAGTGCTGTTCTTTGTTTCGGTTCTTGGTGTAATTATTAATAACCATTACAATAAAAATTATTATGTACGTAAAATATTTTTTTTAGTACTAATAGAAAAATAGTAATAAATAAAACATACATTGTAAACCTTTAACCTACTACTGGACCATTAGAGCCAACATGAAAAAAATTTACGCATTTTTACCTAAAGTATGGTATAATTTTGGAACTATCCACTCATTGCGTTACAGACGCTTTTATATCAATAAACATAAGCACCTACCTATATTTTTGTCGGTATGTACCGGTTGTATCACGTCACTATTTATGAGTTGTAAAAAACAGGCAACATTTTAGTCTACGGAATAAATACACTTTACGTTTGCAATATAATATCAACTATTGTTATTTGACAGAAGCGCGTTGAACTAACTCCATGTGCTGTTTATTCCACATACTCTAACTCTAATACTTTATAACCGAACAATTGTACGCACGTGTGATATCCATGGACTCTAATAAGTCCATGGTGATTGTCCAAAACTCGTCAATGGTGAATAACCATTCCTTAAAACCAACACCGTGGAGCAGACGCCCAGGGCGTGTGCTATCAATCGGTCCCATGGTCAGGAGATAAATCGTTTTCCTGCGAACCCCGCAGCAAGGCCACCGCAGGGGTTTTAAAAACCCCTTAGTATTCAATCACGTACACCCATTATTATTTCGTTACTTTGGCAGGTCTTTGCCACTTAAATACAATGAGATTTTGATTTAAATTGAACTCCTAGTTACTGCTATCGTGTTTCTAGTGACCCATCCTTGCTTTTGACACTAATTGCCAGAAAAAAAACCTTTTCTTTCCTAGGACATAATTGTGTCTGGGCCCTACAGGTTGGTGTTCTTTTTAATAAAAAAAAAATAACACGAGGGCGTAAACCGGAGAGAATAATTCAGCACATCATTTGGAATCTGAAATAGAGTTGTTGTTGTAGAAAGGTCAGTAGTTTTCAGTCCCGTTAATGGATTCTGTTTATTACCCGCCCCTAAGGTTGCCCGGGGGGTGAATTTCCGCCGTTATTGCTTTTCTCAAGTTAGCATTTACATCTGATCAGATTAATCTTTAAAATACTCTTTTTAGAGGGAATTTTGAATCAAATCAAAATACATAGAGAAAATTGTGCTATCTTGGTACCTTGCGATTAACATTTTTACAATATTTAAATTTGCTTAAATAATTCGTTTCTTACGTGGATTGACAACAATTCAATAGTGCGAAGTAATTGAAATTTAACTTTGGTCAGAGCCGTTTAATCGTCAAATGCATCTTGTATAATACGGCTTTAGAATAGACAGCCATTGTTAAAGGCATTCCCTGACAAAATTGAGAAATCAAACAAAAAACATGGAAGATATAACCGACTTCACCTGAGCGAAAATGTAATACATACATACATTAAATCACGCCTGTTTCCCAGAGGGGTAGACAGAGACCACTTCTTTCCTTCTTGCTACGACCTCGAAAAATTTATTTCGCTTCTTTCATATTCATACATCGAGTCATGCACGCACGTCGGTTTCGGGCACTTAAGATTCGGCCCTTTTCCAGTATTTCTCCGATTTGACTCTAAAAAGTACGCCTAGATGTAATAATTTCAGATTTAACTGAAAACTCGCCTATACAGTTCACAGTTTGCTTTAAGTTTCGAGACGTACCTTAGCAAATAACAACATGTTAGCTTAAACACAAACAGCACCGGTGCGGAACTATAGATTAACCCAAATTTGTGTTTCTGACTAATAACAGAGCTTAGGCACTAACAACACAACGTTGTTTGCGGTGGAGCCTTCAGCACTACCTAAGTAAATCTGTTTTCCTAGTACCAATTATGTGTTCCCAATAAACTGCAAACTGCAAACAAAATGTGTAAATTTTTAAACCCAAGTCAAATCTATCCACGGTATGAACGCAGGTAACGGATATAAACAAACAAAACGATGTTAATAGACAAAGCCACATAGATTGACCATCCGTGTCTCATTAGCGAATCCAACTCCTCTGATACATGGCTCCCTGGTATCACGTTCGCAATAAATTACGCAACGATACAATTCCACGCAAAACGTACAAAGCGATCCTCGGCGATACCTACAAATAACCATATTACGTTACAGATATATCGAAATTAACGTATGCGACGAACGAGTTTCTGCCCGAATTCGTTCAATTAACTGGAGGAGGGAGACAATAGGAGGGGTGTCGCACGACAATGTTTCATACTCTCGCAGATCAATCCATCTGGTGCAGAGTAACGCGATCCGTCGCAGCGACAATATCCGCTGGATGACATCATTCAATCGAAACCAAAATAAAAACACCTATGAAAGTAAATGTCTCGTTTTTTTTTCGATAAATCCAAATTAAAACCTACGAAGAAAATCAATTACGCAACACAAACTAGCATAAAATCCCAAGTGTCGAACTAAATCAATTTGATTTAAAAGAATGTAACGTGATTTTTATCGATAAACGGGCGTTAAAAACGGTGGAAAGTGTACTGGGGTAGCAGCAACAACAAGACGTCTTTAGCAAATATCTCGCGTGATAAATGTTGAAGAGAAAGAATCCATTAGCGGAGTACAAACGTAGTCGAAACAAAGATAAAGATTTGTTGATTGCGTCTGAAGAGAATGCCTCGGCTCAGTTTGGGCTCTGGAACGTGGCAGAAACTAACAAACAGCATTGATACCATGTAAACGTAACTGCGTCGGCTTAGTGCACCTCGGTGACGTCATCAGCGATCCGCACAAACATGCCGACTACACGATCTCAAACCCCGCTCTCGCTCAATACAAACAAATTGGAAATTCAGTGTAGAGGAAAATAGCGAACGGTTTATTGGTCGTTCATGTAATCTTGCATATTTCGTAACAATTTCAATTTAAAATTACGTTGTTTTTTTAAATCTCACCATGCATTTAGACCGTTTTATAATCATCGTTCAAAAACTTCTCAATCCAAATGACAAGGGCATCATAAAATCTATAGAGATGATCACCGGGTCTACAATAACACACGTGAAAACCGAATGATCACCACTGATGCGACCGGCACGTGGGTTCTGTCGTCCTGGTATCGCGGAGACCGCGGCGAACGAGCGCGCGCCGGGACAGGCCGCCGATCACTGAAGCGCCCGGGCGCCCCGCCCCGCCGCCCTCCCTCGCAACCCAAACTCTCAATTATTTTATTGGGAAAGCTAATGAGACGTGAACCATCCACCGGATCGTTGTCTGCCATCCCCATGGTAACCTCAGTAAAACAGTGCAGATCGGTGTCCCACGCTGATTCGATATTCATGTGAATTTGACACGGCCGGGTTGGCGACGTCTGTTCGTTAGTGGCTGTTTACCGGCGGTTACATTACAATAAACAACGGGTGGCTGCGTCGATCGACGGTTTGTACAAATGGTCGCCGTTTAGACGAGAGCGTTATCGCCGGCTGCAGTCGAGTTTTCTCGTTGCTTGTAGAGTTCGAATGATGCGTAGCACCGCTACGGCGCAGCGTCTACGTGCGTAGCAAGTCAGAAAATCTATTACTAGTATTTATTTAACTGACATAATATTATTATGACTGATGATGTTATGATGTTAAAATGTTATGTGAATACATTGCGTATGCTCAATACAATTTTGCTCCGTGACATGGCTTATATGAACTGGTATGTGTAGACTTGATAAGCTATGGCTTCAAATAATTGCATTCCATATTGTCTCGCTAAAATACCCTGTATTAAAAACTTGAGAGTTGACATTTATTTACAAAATTCGTGTTCCGTTTTCTCGCAATCTAAGTATAAAGTGGAATGCGAGACTCGGTTATAAAACTCATTTTATCTTCGACTTTAATATCTTGATAAATAAGTGTCTGCGATAAAATGGCTTGTTTTATGTCGTCGTTGTATATGCAATGCAACGTTTTGACTATGCGCATTTTAAGTATAAATCATTTTATCACTACGTGAGTGCAGAATAGGAAATAGTAGCGACTCATTTTGACTTCAGGTACCAGGAGACTATAAGCCCACAGAGCACCGAGCTATCCCCTCGGAGGCTAATCAACGAGCTCATTAATACTTAAGGCGAGGTTGACGCATGCGTTGTTCCGTGCTCCACCGTTACCCTCGGGGCGCGAGTGTGCAGGGATTGGCAAATCGTTTGATCGGTAAACTATTGAATTCTTAAAAATATAGAGATAAAGAAATCATCCAGTTGCATTATTAAGTACGAGTATCTAAGAAAAAAACGCGTTTACGCTTATTAAGGACATTTTTAACTGACTGTTGAAGAAGGGGGGGCGGAGGGCTAACGCACTTATCATTATTTTGAAAAGAGTAAATTTGTGTAAGAAAATGGGATTATCTGCTACATTTAAATTAAATAAGTTATGATATCCTGTCATCACCCCTACTAATATTATAAATACTGGAATTACTACATAGTATAAACAAAGTCGCTTCCCGCTGTCTGTCTGTCCCTATGTATGCTTAGATCTTTAATAGAGTGATTCAAGAGGAAGGTTTTTATGTATATATATATGTATATATATATATATATATATAATAATAGTATAAAACAAAGTCGCTTCCCGCTGTCTGTCCCTATGTATGCTTAGATCTTTAAAACTACGCAACGGATTTTGATGCGGTTTTTTTAGTAGATAGAGTGATTCAAGAGGAAGGTTTTTATGTATAATAAATTTTGTTTTATGTACGTGTGTTATAGAAAACTCAAATAAACCGAAGCGAAGCGAGGGCGGGTCGCTATGTATAATAAATCGTGGTTTATGTACGGAAAAAACAGAAAAGTTACATAAACCGAAGCGAAGCGAGGGCGGGTCACTAGTGATTTTATAAATGTCTCTCTACCTGTTCGTATCGCTTTGTATTGAATAGAATTCTAAACAAAAGGGGTGTGTCCTGGGTAAAAAACATAGTTTTTATTAGTCCGTCACTAAGATTATCAAAAAATACTGAACACGTATTTTTTGCTTTATCAAATTAATCGAAATTGACAAATATAACGCGCATCAAAGTTCGGGAGTGGAGCCTCGTGACGTCACACATGGTATAAAGTGAGCCACGGCGTGACGTCACGCGAAACTATTCACGTTGTTGCAAACGTTAGCCTATTCGACATAGAAATAGCTAGATCCCCGAAAAAGAACTTATTTACTTTTTATTTCACACATTTTAACGTTTCTCAATTCACCGTATCATAAATTTTAACAGCATTTTCCATCGAATACACCCTTCGCTAATCCACTTGAGTTTGGGCGCATGGTTTTTAATGGTGGAATACACATCGACGAGCATGGGTTCATTTCCAGTTCGGATAATCGGGTCGCAGAAGTTTGAAGCGTCTTATCTAAGGGTTCGAGTTGAGGTAAAGGATTCCGAATTTTAAAAGGAATAAATAAATATCAGGAGTCAACCTCTGACAAATTGATGTTGCCTCAAACTGAGCTCTATTTAACATTATATAGGTTATATTTAAAGGTAGAAAATATCAGGTTAGCGATGGTTGCAAATCGACATATTGAGTGTCACGGAGACCACCGATATAAATGCAGATAGATAAAGCAAATGCATCTTACTTCTAGTGTCCGAATCCAGACTTTAGCGTCGGGGTTGGCCGTCGCTACTGCCGTTCCGCGCGCCTGTTGTAGTACTATCAGCCCAATGGAACCCTGACCCACCACAGAACGGTGTCACAGTGACATTATAAAACAATTTGTTTGACACTTCTTATGACTTGAATCATAACGTCTCTGTGACACAGTTTCATGGTGGGTCAAGGTTCCAATGGTCTGATAGTACCTAGCCGGTCGGCCGTAAAAATTAAAGAAATGCCTCGTTGTTGATAATGAACTGCAATAGCCCAAAACAGCGACGACTTTGAATCGATTTTGCGCTGAAAAGGGAAAATTCTCTTCTCTTGGTACAGTCACCGGCATAAATAGGTTATCATTATCATTTATGAACCTTGTCACTTTAAAGTCATGTTTGAAATGTCATACGAAATTGTCAAACGATTAAAAGCGACAAGGTACAGAAATCATCACTTATTTATGACGGTGACTATACGTCCCAGTTGGTAGAAAAAAGTGACAATGTTGGTTTTTATATAGATTGGGGTATTTAAGTTATCTATGTGTATTTTTATCTGAGACGGAAACTCACATTGATGTTGGAAACGAAATGCAGGAGTTGTAGATAATAAAATCGCTTGTTCAATTCGACTAGAGATTTACAGTTTTTAATGGTCAGTAGGTTGAAACAGAAGCTTTTGCACATGTAAATAAATTATCAGTAAAGTCTGGCAAAAAAGTTTTAAAATTAAAAAGTGGCAATACTGTGGTGTCATCCGTTTCAAATCAATCTAAGAAAAAAGGAACCACAGTACAGTGTTGCCACTTTTTAATTTCAAGACTTTTTTGCCAGTCTATATGCGGCTAGCATGCAGCTCGAGAACCGCACTTCATGTTTTTTATCTGAAGGTTACTACGAAAATCCCCATCCTTGATATTGGAACGGATTGAAATAGTTTTGAATTTGGAAAATAATTTAGATCAATGATAAATGAAAGAATGGCCAGCATCGTAATCTAAAGAGGTTGTAACAACCTTGTTACAAGCAGATGACAGATCGCGTCGACCGCTTATGTCAACTCCATACATTTCGAGTCGACAGAAAATCGAAATGTTAGCAGCGTTTGCATCTTAGCTAGCCCTACAGAGGCCTTATTGGCAACGTTATAATAGCTCTTATTTACTTAACAGTAATGGCGTTTAAAATAAATACAAATGCAACAGGAGAAAAATCAATGTAAAGTCAGACCCCTGGTCTACCTTTTTTATGGATTTATCAAAAAAATTGCAACCTTTAAAACTATCAAAAATTATCGTAGTATGCAAATAGTTTCTTTGTTTATAACATAAACTAGAGACCCGCCCTCGCTTCGCTTCGGTTTATGTGAGTTTGATGTATAGCCTAAGATGAATAATTCAAAAAAATGATTGAAATCGGACTAGTAGTGCCTGAGATTAGCGCGTTCAAGCAAACAAACAAACTCTTAAGATTAAGAATAAGAATAAGAATAATCTTTATTGCCACAACCTTAAATTTATCCAGTACAACAAAAAAAACAATAATATAAAAACTATGTTAGTTGATGAGCTAAAATAAAAACTTATAGTAACTAAGTAACTAGGTTGGACAATGGGTCCCAATCTCAGCATGTGCTAGGCAGGGAGCCCGGCGCTGGTTTTCAGACTGGTCCCTATGGACGGGATGGTCGCAAACTGATAAATTGTTGAATACAGTAAACTAGGTAGGTAAAAAAGTACAATAAAAAGGTTATGTTTTGAAGTAGTAGGTAGGTGAAAATGAGTAAATAGTATGAAAAAAAAAAAAATTAAATAAGTGAAAAAAAAGTGCCATGTGATGTGATGTGATAGTGTGTGTACGTTTGAGTAAGCATGTGTGCATGTGTGCTCTTCAGCTTTATAAATAAAGATCAAGGCAATTATAAATACAAAAATCACGATGATGTTTCCATAATTAGTACACCTAATATAACATAAGCATAACCAATTATAGTGTTAATTAACAGTGAAACGTGATACATCACGCGTAATCAACTCCCTTTGGCTATTACCTAACTCGATTAAAGGATGTCATCGACGTGATGCCTATTATCAGTCTCGAGGCAGCCACCGTGCACCGTCGCATTTATGCAATCCTAGTATAATTGATATGAAATATATTTGAGAGCGAGCGAGATGCGGAGCCCTGGGGCTCCCTAAAAGGTTTTTGCAAAGGGGGCTCGGTCGCATAAATTAAAAACGGACCAAATAAAAAGGAACCAATTTAACTTTTTTTAAACCGCAATGTTGACGTTAAATTTTTGAACCGTTTAGTAATTCAAAAGGGTTCCTACGCAAAAAAAAAACGGGTTGTACCAGGAGTTAAAAAAATCTAAACACTCTCTAGCGCCATAATAGAGTTAATTTAGATATCGTTGATTGTTTGGATTTTTCGACAGCGATCGTAAAATGCCATAATCTGCGTTTATACGAGTAGCATTAATCTCCCTTAAATAATTTATTTTAATGACGTTAAATAAGTACGCATACGTAACGTTAATTGCGACATAAATCGAAAACAATTTAAAACCCAATGTTACCCAAACAAACCAAAGCCGGCATGACAACTCAATAAATGCGTCAGTATTCACGCAAGGTTTGTTTTAGAGCATAACAGCGTGGGATCAAAAGGGGAACAAAAAGGGAACAGAAAGAAAAAAGAATAAATCCGCGGTCAAACGGGAAATTTGGACACGGCGGTCGCCGAGGACAATTTCATGCCTCCCGGTCAAAGAGACTCGAGTATATGCCGGCGCTTGGATTCAGCGCTCTGAATCCTGGTTAGTGTTTAATTAATACGTCGCTAAGTCTAATTAACGTAGGTATTTTAACCGACTTCTCAAAGGATGAGGTTCGGTTGCATTTTTTAATGACATTTACAAAGCGATTTATTTTTGAGTAAGCTTCCAGATGATTAAATTTTTTGTCGAAGTCCAATATTAAAAGCATATACAGTACACATAATGACTCCGGTATTTTTAGTAACAGGTAAATACTTGTATTCAGAAAGTATCATTTCGTTGCTTAAAAACTAAAGCGCCACAAATCAAAATGTGTTTGTGTTGCATTTGAATTCGGAATGCTCTATACTTTAAGTTTTAAATCAAACTATATCTGTTTTGTTTTGTGGCGCTTTTGCATTTAAGCAGCGATTTTTTAAACGTGTGGAACTGATGAAGAACACCACAGGTGGCAAATGAAACTTATTAAGGATACCTATTTCGTGGGATAAAAAATACATTTTAACAAAAATGAACCGTCTCCTAAACGTTTTTTGTTACTTTTTTACTGTAAAGTGACACTACTCTATTTGTTTGTAAGTTGGCTACAATAAGCATTTAAATCGAAACAGTGTGTCTTCACCGGAGGGTCGCTTTCACAATAAGGCTACTGAAGCATCTACATGCTTCGGCATCAATTCTTCTGTAATAGTTTATTGAGTACAAATTGCCAATTTGATTTAATGAAGAATATAACTGACGACGTTAGATATAGCAAAATCTGTAAATTCAACAAAACCCTCGCCCAAGGCAAACGATATGCTGGCTCTCTGCAAAATCTCATATCGGCAAAAAGATCCGAATAAACTTACAAGCATTTTAGCAATACGATAACAATTCTGGTAGTCGTGTACCAGGGAGCCAGGACTAAGGGAGGGTCGTTCCGATTTCGTGCGGAATTTATATTCGGCCCACGTAGAGCTAGTGATTGCCGATACCTGCGTTTGGGAGTACTACCGTACAGCCTATGCTGTCCTAATAACGTCGATTTATAAAGTACTTTGTTTACTTACAGAATTCCGGGGTTTTAGGATCCTACGTTCGTAACGTTCCTAATAAAATTTTGAGGAGGTTCTGTTGTCACTGCGGACTCCGTTATCAAATCAGCTTTTAGCCACCGTGATGCACCGGATATTCTAGATTGAACTGTCTCAACATTTACTTGCAAAGTTTGAACTGGAACTCTCTAGGCGGTAAAACGATAGTGACTTCGACCTGTTATCGTATTTTCAACGTTTCGATAGCTCTTAATGTATCCACAGATTATAGGATATTGAATGTATCTGTCATAGATAAGGCCTGGTTTAGTTTTCTTTTTTTTAATAAGCCACAGACTACATATGGCGGTGTAAAGCGGTGTTTGCACGGCGATATTATTATTGTATTTGTGTGGCATGTTTTTATCTGTTTTATCTGTTTCTTTCTTTTCTTTTAAATTTTATTTCTATCAGTATTTTTTGTTAACTGCTTTATGTTTGTGCGATCGTGGCGTCATTGTGCCGTGTCTTCACCAAAATGGTCACAACGGAAGACCAGCGCTGGCTCTGCCAGCATCACGCTGAGTTGTGTCCATTTCGTGACAAACCACTTAGGTATACTTTTGTTTTCAGAATTCTGTATCTGTTAATTTATGTTTGTCACGAATAAATAATTTCTTTTCTTTTCTTTTTCTTTTTTTATTTACTCGACAGTAATCGCGGCGAGTTAAAAACAATACCATAACATGTCAAAGACGATATGGTTTTTACCGCCTTGAACAGAGGCCCTGAATATAGACTTTCACAGGTAAAATTTCAAGGTAAAAATTAGGCATTTTGTATGCCCACCCCTCGCGCAAGTGCAAAGAAAATCAAGATAATTTGGCTTTTGCTGGATTAATCCTGCGAGAATGGCACGCGGCGGAAATAACAAAACATCTCTGCCGGATTAGCAGCCTCCCGTTTGAGTTTATCACGAAAAACATGTATACCTACGTAAATATAATTGCCAGGTTGAGAGAAAGGGACAGAGCTTTATAACTGCTATAGTTCTGTCCTTTTGTCTCAATCTCAACCTTAACTGAACTGCTAGACTAATATCACAAGACTAATAATTACGGAACTAACAGAAAACAATGGTACGTCTATGTAAGTCGATAATAATGAGGACCATTGAGGATCTAATTGGGTAAAATGAGAGAGTTCTTTAACTAATTCGAAAGTACGGTTTTTAGGGTTCCGTCCCCGAATGAACAGCACCGCGTCCCTAGTAGGTACTAGGCCTACGCTGTCCGTCCGTTCGTCCCCGTCTCTCTGTCAGTTCATCCGACCTAACCATAAAGAGTTCTACGAATAAAAAAATCTGTACGAATAAAATAATCAAATTTCAACATGGCGGCAACCACCAACCGACACCATATTGTGAAAATGGAAAAAATTAAGTCGACGAAATAAAAAATGTGGAGTATCAATGAATAGGTATTTAAAAATTGTCATTATGTTTCTGTCATTATTATTCATTTTGAATGAGCATTGAGGATTTATAACGATTTAAAGTTGTTTAGCAAAAGTCAGATTAAAAGCTTGTTTTTTTTATGTGCAACTTATCCGTGCTTAAATGGCGACTGTACGTACCTCGACCATTAGTAATGGTCGAGGTCGAGTCATTACTGTAGTGTTATTCTCTCAAAAACAACGGACGGGCGGACGAACGTGCGAAATGGTAGCGGCGAGTTTAGGTAGTCCCGTCAGAGCGAACAAAACATATTTTTCATTTAAATTGAAAATGCATGAGCTTAATATACAGTGTGTTACCAGCACCCGGGCTTTTTTTAAAGTAGGTTAAAATAACGTATATCTGTAACGTAACTATGACATTAATTTAATTAATAAACAACTTTTCAGGCTTTGTTAACTTTCTAACAAAATGTTAATTGCCAGCAATGTAAAGCACAGCAGTTTGACAAGTGTAAATGACAGTCGACGGCTACTTTGATTATTATGATCTGCCCCCGTACCACGACATGCCTTGTACCAAGCAACAGCGATACTATAACGATGAACACGCAGCACATGCACTACATTAAAAATGGACAGTATCTAAGAAAATCAATTGTGAAGTTATTTTAATTATTTTTTAATTGATAATACTTGCAAACAATTGCTAAAGCAACGTATTATCGGCAGTTTTAATAAATGCCCGCATGCCGGTAACACACTGTATGTGTTGTCCGCACTGACGGGCCTACTTAAACTCGTTCGTCCGTTCGACCGTCGTTGTTGAGAGAATCACTACCCAGATCTATTGTGGCAGCCTGCTATTTCAAGTTCGCTACAGAGAGAGGCCCGTTGGTTCCAGGAATTTCCAATTGCTTTGAGCAGTGAAATGTTGTAAATATATCGCATGAGCGGTCCCCGCGAGCCGGCGAGTGCATTGCTGCGACCTGCGATGCGGATATGAAGTAAGGCATATTGGTTGGTTTTATATTTTATCATACATACATACATACATCAACTCACGCCTTTATTCTCAGAGTGGGGTAGGCAGAGCTACAGAATTACCACCAACTCTAAAAACTTGTTAATAATTCTGTAAGCACACATTTTGCACTTTTAGGCTAAGATGTTTACCAGTGTATTAGTGACAGGTTGCAAGCCCATCGCCTAACAGTACTATACGCCTTTATTCCCTTAGCCGTTTCTTACGACATACACGGTAAAATATGGAGTGGCACTATTCTAACCCGGCAACCACACGGGTAAGCCATACAATTGTAAGGATACGTTTCGTCGCACAACGGAACTTTTTTCGTCTTGTCGTTTGTATGGTTAACTGCGCTTAACTGTGGTCCAACTTTTTGGTCCTCACCCATTCGCTGTCGGTCTTTAGTTAGATGATTAATTTGAAACGATCGAGCCTGAGGATTCCGTACTGACGCACAGTAGGTAGATAGATGATGAAAATGATAGGTAGATATTTAAATGTTATGTCTTGACTGTTTTTATATTTCAATTAGAATTTAGTATTTACCAAATAAAAATATAGTGCACTCACATTTGACAGATTTTGAGTATTTGATGTTGTTCTTTAGTGACACTCAAAAGATAAATACAAATCGATTATTATAAATATCATAGAAATCGGCCCATGCGTTTAGTTTCTAGAGCGTCATAAAGGAACAAACATACATACATATGTATATAGGCTAAAAACCCATTACCCTCTACCTTTGCTTAAGCACATTGTAATTGTAAAAAAATCAGTAGGTACCTACGTGTATTAAAATTTAAATTTGTTCCCGATTCGTCGGATTCCAATTTTGTCAGATTTTCAATATAAATTAAATCTGCAATTACAATGGCTTCACTTATTTATTAAACGTAAATTAAATATTTAATTTATAATAACAAAAACGAGTCAATTATTTTACAGTGACTCATTCATTAACATTCGTGATGGGACACCACCCGAAAACATTAACCCTCCTTTTTAGGTAGGTGATTGATTTTATGTTATAATTATAAGTAATTCCTACGAAACAGGATTTCGTCGAAACAGGAATACGACGAATCAGGAACAAAACAAAATAACGAGCACACACCGAGTATAATTCATTCAGACATAAAATAAATTAAGTACCTACATTACATTAAATCACGCCTGTTTCCCAGAGAGGTAGGCAGAGACCACTTTGCGGGTGGTAGGACCTTGTGCAGGGCCCGTCCGGATCGCTACCACCATCTTATCCATTAACCTACCGCCAAACAGCAGTGTTCGCATTGTTGTGTTCCGGTTTGGGGATAAGACAGCCGGTGAAATGACTAGCATAGAGGCATTCCATTTTAGTCCTCAGGGTTGGCAACGCATTTGCAGTCTTAGGATTGCATCGCAGTCCTGTGAATGCGAATGCAGTTTCCACTTACCATCAGGTGGCCTGTGTGCTCGTTTGTCTTCTCTATGACATAAAAAAAAAAAAAAAAATCTTCTTTCCACTTGCTACGATCTTAACAAATTTCTTTCGCTTCTTCCACATTCATACATCGAGTCATGCAAGCACGTCGGTTTCGGGTACTTAACATTCGGCTCTTTTCTAGTATTACATAAAATAATAGCTAAAGTAAACGAACAAAACCGCGTTCCACGAAACAAACCCGTGCGTCCGTCCGAATCAAGCCACGACTCGAAAATCTCACTTGACAGTCCCCGCATTGTTTATGGGATAAAGGCGAAGCAAAAACAAACATGAATATTGTTTTATGTGATATCCACTCCCAAATTACCCCTGACTTTTTCCTACGTTTTTTTAGGGTTCCGGATTATCATATTGTTTTTTTAACTGAAGAGGCAACAAAATTTGGAGATATTTTAGTTTGGTCTTTCGTTTACTTACATGGTGATTGATGATTTAGTAGTACAAAAACTAAGGAATGCCTTTTGTTTGTATAATGTTTAAGACCCTTAAAATACACTTAAAATAAAAAAAAATTATTTGATATTTTTTTAGCAGAAAGCAGGCTCTTAATCGTAACGACAATTTCAACGTTGCGATTGCGGTGCCAACCCTTAAGAATAAGACAGAATGGCTTTATGGTAGTAAATTTATCAGGGTGCCATACCCCCACAACGAAACACAACAGTATTAACAATGCTGGTTAACCGTGGTGGTAAATGGTAGCCATCCAGACAAAACCTGCACGAAGTACCCACCACTCGCAAAATATGCTGCGTATAATCGGCCAAATAAGTAATTTTATATCATTTTGACACGTATGAAATATTATATTAAATCTTTGCTAATCTAATTGAAAACTGTGCAAACGAAATTCAACCTTAATTTGCAGACCACATCCAGCCGCTTACACCAAATATCGGCATGACCGAAAATACAGCAAATAAACTATACTATAAGCTCAAAGGCATGCGTCATACTAGCAATCACCCGGTATGAAAGAGGTAGGAAAGCATAGAGGGAGTATAAAAACCGCTAATAGAGTAGTAATCTTCACACCTGTTACAAATGCCCGTCATTAAAAAGAGTCGTCTATATATTATGACCGCTTTGATTGAATTTCGAAATTGTACCACTTTTTAAGTGTCTTAGTGTGTGACTCTGCATTAGTGTGCGTAAGTTTACAGTCAGTGATGTGCGGTTTATCAATAACATTGGCTACGAGCTGTGTTGTACACAGAAGAAAAAGGTGGTATGCTTGACATTTGGCTACACAGGATCTATGTTTCCCTAAATCTATGCCCATGCACATAAACGCGTACGTGAACGCTTCTATAGACTAAAAATAAATCCGACAACCTTTCACGCGCGTGGGTTTGACGAGATTCGAGGACGCAAATGGATTAAGATATCGCATTCGGCGGCTAGTATTGATAAAATTCATTATACAATTGCGAAATGAAGGACTAAAGAATGGTGGATGGTTACTAAGTCTTTGTATATCAATTGGACATGTTATTGTCCAAGATATATTGACAGGTTTCTTGCGAAATCGAATAAAAATGGTGAAACAGCCACAGCACCCAAAAAATAGACCTATAAATTGCTATACGTAAGTGGCAATGGGCTCATAAAGGCTTTATCCAGCATTGAACGTCTTTCTGGTTCCATAATGATAACAGCGAGACATATTCGTACCAGCATCCCCAAACATTCAGGTGTAAAATCTAGCCGTAGTACCTAAGTATAGCAACATGTCGCCTCAAGTGCAGCTGATGATGAACCGAACCAGAAGGTATAGAAAAACTACAAAGCGGTTTATTCAGTGTCGGCAACCGTGAAACAGCACTACCTTTCCGGGAATTGTACAAGTTTAATTGCCACGCATCGAAACACCGCTGGTTTCACATGATGAAACAAAACGAGATCATTAATAAAAAATATACAGTTTCAGTTTGTATACAAATTTACCAATGTCTGTTGGAAACTTTACTGCGAACCAATCTGGACCAGACCAATGGGAACGAAATAAAGTAAAAAAAAATAACACGGTATGTCGAATTAATATGAGCACCAGGAGTTAATAAATTTCAGGATGTTAGTGGTGACGTTGCTACATTTCCTACCTGGCAATTAAGACGAGGTAGCACGCTTACATACACAGTACCTATTCATACTAGAATAAAAATAAACATTTCAACATCTAAAATGGCCAGCAAAGAGCTCCATTTCTTCCATTACTCGGCTAGTTTTCCTCCAGCCGGTTAGCCGTTTATTTTGTCGTATTTGCCGAGTTAACGAACTGTGGAACTTTCAACTAACGACAGCTTCTGGGCTCCTAATTACGCTCGGACGACGGGATTAATTAAAAATGCCAATTTTACTACAACATTCGAATTTGCGGTGTGGGCGCAGCACACAGAGGCATTGGTTAGTAAGAGAGGCAGAGGCAGTGCAAATACTTCAAAAATAAGTGTAATAATAATTTTCACATGAAACGTTTTAGGTAGCGGTTAACTGGCCGATTTCGTAACTTTATCTATACATAGACGATGTAAGGTTAACAATTCACATAAACGTTTATTAAGCGTAAAAGTTTAAATGAACTTTGCACTTAGTTGAGGGCGGTCCGGCATGTTTTGTTGTAACTCTTTGGAAGTCTCATGAATTATTATTTTTAAAATATTGTTTAACGTTCAGTCATCGTAAACCGTGTAATGCACGCGCTAAAATATGTTTTGTTCGCACTGACGGGACTACTTAAACTCGCCGCTTGGACATTCACTCGTCCGACCGTCCGACCGTCGTTGTTGTGAGAATCACTACCCAGCTCAAGATGCGCACTGACTGAGCGACCAGCAAGGAATTTTAAGTTGTACTAGCCGTATCGAGACAATTTTCAAGTTTTTAACATTTTCTTCATTCGTACTGTTTAAAACGCGGGCCCCGTCATTTGTTTTTGTGAAGTTCTCCACTAAACGGCTCCCAGCAACTTTCCAACAGCGTCTGTTCGTAATTACACCACGAAGAACCGCCACGTTGCAGCATTGACACACTCCGGGTGGTGTTAGTTAACACACATTTACATCGAAGTATGTGTCACTTTCTGATAAGTAAGCAGACTAAGCAGGTGCAAAAGGGATAGGTGGTGTGTGATAAAAATATACGTACCAATAAAAGAAGCTAGGTAAGTCTTATAAACAACCATAAGTATAGATGTATTAGCGAGAGCGTGGAATTGCACATGTAGTGGTATTGTGTGTTTATAGGCAAGAGAAAGAGAGAGAGAGAAGTATTTAAGTATTTCTCTCTCTGTTTCTCTTGCCTATACACACACCATACCACTACATATGCAATTCCACGCTCTCGCTAATTCATCTATACCGAGTTAATAAATCATGACGTTAGTAGTGCAGCTGTCGAGCGGCAGTCTCAATTTTCAATGTCTATGGGTCACAGTTTCCACTTACCATCAGGTGGCCTGTGTGCTCGTTTGTCTACTCTATGCCACAAAAAAAAAAAAAAAAATATTTCATAAACTCTTTGGATGGTCCAAGTGGTCCAACAGACTTTTCCAGCAGATATATTCTTATTATTTATAATACTTAGGGCCTGTTTCACAATGTCCAAGTAAAGTTCCAAATAAGCAATTTGGAACTTATCTAACGGGTAAACACATCGTTTGCGTTTCACAATCGTCAAATAGGACTAACTGGCAAATAAAGTGCTTGATAAGCTGTTGGCCAGGTGAACCGGCCAATAACAGATTTATGTGTTGGTTAACTTATTTGACATCTGTCTTATTTTTGATGTTTGGCGGCTAGAGTTTGACATTTTGCGTTCCTTTGCACAAAGAAGGCAATCAATTTTGTATTTTTATTTCTTTGTTTTTATTAATAAATAGTTGTTGAAAAAATGTTTCAATCAATATTTGTACGTTACGTGAAAAAACATGTAAAATATAATATTTTATGCAGTATGAAATACAAAAAATAAGATTATAATATTACGCTTTCCGTGTAACGTAACGTCCATTTGAGAATTGCCACCTCTACTGAGTAATAACTGTCCAGTAACTAATTTGACCAATAAACTTATCGGTAAGATGATTGTGAAACGCAACACATGCTACCCAGGAGTTTTAACTGCCAGGTAATTTATTTGCTAGGTAGCTATTTGGGACTTTACTTGGACATTGTGAGACAGACCCTTAGACATGCTGGTAAGATAGATTCCTAAAAACTAGTTGTATCCAAATCAAAGCGTAGGCTATAGTTTAATATCCATGCCGAATTTAGCACCAGGAGCTAATGAATCAGGGGGCGTTTGTGTTGATGTTGCTGGTTCCATGTACATATCGTACATACTAATGAAGGGCGTTAGGAGGTAGTAATTTGCGAAAGCAACACCTTAACACCAAACCAATCATTTTGACATTCTAAGTTAATTCCATCTATAATTATGGTTAATACAACAGCGTAAAATGTGGCTATTTTAAATTAATTAATCTTGATAAATCGGATATAATTGCAAAAGAGATCCTCACAGACCAAAAAACCGTCGATTAAAAATTCTGGTGAACTCTCAACTCGCGGCGAGAACTCGGCAGATTATTTTAATCTTCGCGCTGCCGCGCGACGTGCGTTTAATCGCGACTGCCGCGGAGCGTGACTCCTAGTACTCCTACAGCTTTCAAATCAATCCCGATGATTAGCTCACTAAGTGCCTCAACCTCTCTGATTTCCTGGTATATAGAATTACAAATTGAATGTTATTTCCATTAGGATTGATTGCGTTAAACTTCTGGAACTAATTCAGCATTGTAATAAATTTCTATTCAGTTTCTGAACAATGAGGCAAATTTGTCCGATCATTACGTAACGGCTCTAACTAAGCTGGTTGACGAAACAATAAGCAACCATATAGTGTGATATTGATGACGATCACGTACTAAACAATCGGCAGCATATACGGCAGCACTTATGGCGAACAGCCAAAATCATTCTGACAACACGACAGGTTCCCCCCCCCCCCTCTCGGAGATAAATTAAATTCAAATAGAACCGTGCGCCAAGTTCAATATTCCCCCAGCACGGCGTGTACATTATCGGAATTAAAATCAAGCCGCTCATTATCAAGACAATATTATAAAGTTTGCATTCAGGATTATCCATAGCGGACTAATATTTCAATAAATATTAATGCCGAGAGAACTTTGCGCGGAGTCTTGAGAGTAAAATTCAAATCACATTGTTTGTACCAGACTTATTAATAAGAGATTATCTAGTACGTAGAGGCGAGTGCCCTCGTAGAGCGCTCTCTGATGAAACTTGCTCTATAATAAAAGTGAATAGATATGTAGTTGAAAGGGATCGGTAGAGTAAATAGCAGACAAAGGTCGACTAGAACTGGCACTGACTGGAAATCAAATTACGCCTAGATAAAAAGAGCCTTTGTTAGTTTTGTAATCAATTTCTCGATAGGCAATCAGGAGCGCAGTGCCGCGAGGAGATTGGAGCACGTAACCGGCAGGCCGCTGGACGAGAGCCTTTCATAGCGCAACAACTAAACAAACGGCCCCGCGGCCATCGAGGGCTCTCTCCCGAGGGCTCTTAATCCACTTAGCTCCTAACTCGCGACTTGCACGCTTAATTGTGCGAGTAATTTATTTATCCGATAAACTTCGCATCCATTATTTTAATTTGCGTAAGGTTCAGTTAAAACAGAACCCGTGTTAAATTTAAATATTTTAAGTAATCAGAATACCAAATCAAGCCAATGATGAAGCCATAAGTTGGCAAGAAGCCCTTAAAATTGGTATTCGTTATGTTGTGTACCAGGCAAGAATAAACCGCTCGAAGCTTTTCATTAAGATTTCAATTTAATCTAGCCACATGTCACAATATTCGAGGCAAATTTTAAAGCTGGCAAACAGTCTCGTCGTTATACAAACATTGGGCGCAAACAGCGTTGAGAACAAGGTCGCCAGTAACAAAAACAGCATCACACACACATCAGTTTCATATCTACTTTACATCACGGTAATATGGTAGAATATTGTTCGATTTTTATACGCTACAGGAATTTCCTTAATATTAAAATTGTTTCGAGTTACCAGGAGATGATAAAATTGAAAGCTGGTATAAACAACAACAACGCGAGATGATGAAATAACACATGCGCTGACGGTTTATGAAATTTTCTATCAATCACATTATCTTCATGTTCTGCACGTGTATATTTTTAAGGATTTGGACCGAGAAAAATCTATATTTTATAGGCAATGATAACATGTTTAATATAAATAAAGGTCGAATATATTGCGAATCAGATCAAAGTACTTCCTAAGATTATCAAACTGCGATCGAATCAAAGAGGAGCATTCAGCAGTTAATCTCCTAATTTATTTTTCTTCGATTTCTATGAACGAGGCCTTTGGCCCTTGGTCCCTCTAGATATTTTATCCCAATTTTCCGTCGTAAGATCGACAGCTTGTAATTAGGGAATCAGGAGTTGTATAGAGGCTAGCCATTAGAAGCGGTCCAATCTCGCGCACAATGCGGCGCGCTCCAAAACGATCGCAGTTTTTCGACTATTACCCGATGACAGCCCGAGGTATGAGCGCGGCGCGAGTCGTTGCGATATTTTTTATCGAGTTTTTTATACAGCGTTTAGGTAACTAAAATATATTAAAAGACAAACTAATAGAATAAACGGCTACATTCGTTAACAATGCTACTATTTATATATAAATGTCATAATAATACGATATTTGTAACAATCGTAACCTAAAAGCTTAAATGAAAAATAATTTTAAACAATCTATTTTTATATACGAGTATAAATAAAATTGAATCGACGAAATGTAGGTATTTATGTATAATTGGATAATTGTTTTTTTGCTGTGTTCGTTATTGTCAGGACAAGGTTTGAGGGGTAATAACTTGCAACGTGGGCGAAACCGTCGGGGGGCAGCTAGTCTATATATAATGTTACCGGATCAATAAGGAAAGAGGGAGACGAGACGATCGTTCCCCCTTCTCGCTACGTCAAGCAAGAGTCAGAGTACACGTCACATTCTGTTACCGCGCACCGGGCTGACGGGGATGGGAGGCCCGAGGACGACAATTCACTTCGGTGGCGCGCTTGATCGAACCATCGGACTAGTTAGGCTCCACGTTCCAATACTGGGTGTAACATGAGGAAACCGAATCATTTTAACAGCGTATTCCTGGCTGGTAACAAGCAAAAAATGCTACGTGAACCCAGGTCGTCTTTTTTTAATCCAGTATAGTCATAGTCATATTCATTTATTGCTTTATGTTGTACAATGAGATCTTAAAAATACAGTAGGTAGCTTCAACATAAACCCTGCAAGGCCGCTGCAACAAGACACAATAATTATACTTACATGTCTATTTAGGAAATCACATTTATATTATAATATATAACCAGTGATCGGAACAGGTAGAGCTAATTTGCCTAAACTTGAGGCATATTCATTCATGCGTGAGTGAAATGGGAATACATTATTGAATGAAGGTGCATCAAGTTTAGGCAAATTAGCTCTACCTATTCCGATCACTGTATATAACAGATGGATGGAGTATGGAGTTGTAATTAAATCTCCAGTACAACTCCAAGCCCAGCGAGTGATCATTATGAAGTTTGTTAGCGATCGGATCAACAGTTTTTTTTTTCTGTACTACCCGTCGTCATCATCATCATACTAACCGTGCAAAGCCGGGGCGGGTCGCTAATTATTTACAGAAAGCCGCCACGCCACGCTTTAAATATAACACAAACTAGATTTACAATTTCTGACTTGATATATCTTCCATTAGCTTTGTGAAGGTTAAACCGAGCATGTCAAGGTCAATTTGTTTCCGCTTCAGTGCATCACTCGCGGCGCGGGGTACGAAACTCGCGCGAACTTAAATTGGATCCCCGCGCGATCGCGCGTGCCCGCTGCGGCACCACACCGTTTACACCAGCGACATGCGACTGAGGTGTAGGCTCGGTCATGACAGCCTGGTAGCCCAGGTAGGTAATTCATAGTTTTCATCGAACGATTATTTAGGAAAATATGGATGTTTTCATTGAGATGAGGTGCGGGGTGTACAGTAGAGTTTATATGTATACACTTTAGTACCTTGTCCCTTTAATCGCTGTGACAATTTGTATATAGCAGTTTAAACATGTCATTAAATAGATAAGGTACTAAATTTTATACATATTTTTGAACTCCTAGAACTAACTAGATCCCGGGAATTTCCTTATATTCATATAAATATTTAGAATTCTACTCGATATCCTAAGTTGCACCGTGAAATACGATCACTGCTTATATACATCATTTCGGAGCGCGTTATTCACATTAATTGAATACAAGTTCCACGCCAAAATGCCTAGTGATAAAATCAAACTACATTGCAAAGCGTCATTATTAAGCGCGTGCCAATCACTGTCCCTTTATGCTACCCCGGTCCCCGTTAGCGAGACGCGCTTATAATTAGCGTTAAAACTAATTAATTATGAGACGGCGGATCCAGACAGGAATGAGGATTAAATCCTGAAACTCAGGACTTTTAATGACAAGTACCTGGGAACCCGAGCGTCCTGGTGGAAAACGACAATTGCTCACTTATAGTATTATTTTTCCGGAACTTGGATGGGTTACTTTTAGAAAAGTGACAACTTTTGCAGAAAATTGCATTAAGTCAACCAATATTTATAATGACAGACGTATTACCTAAGTTTAAACAATTGGGATTGACCAAAAAAAATAACTCCCGGTTTTTACTTTCTAATTCGAAAGATTAGGACATTTTAAGATAGCAATTTCATTAATTTTGTATTTGACCCAACAGTTTTGTTTAAATATCTTTATTTATTTAGCAGACATTTTATGGACGACATGATTATTTAAAATTTGGGATGGTATTTTTTAATAAATTACAACAATTAAATGATATTTAATAAAAAAAGGTGATAGTAATAGTGTATTAAAACATACTATTTCAAGCTGTTTTCGCCTAACCCGTAAGATACAGTTAAGAGGGCTTCAAGCCGAAAACGAAAGTCAAACAAAGGTTAAATATAGGTACTTTTGCCAAAATATCCAAAATAAATAAATATTTCAAAAACTTAATAATGCAAACGGCTTTAAAAGCCTATTCCTCGAAATGGTTTTCGAATTGGAGTAATTGTAAAAATATGAACAATCCCAATTGTTTACGGTTGTCAAATTAGGTTCACTTCGTCCATATTTCGTTCACAATACAGACCCCGTACCGTACACCGGATACAACCTTCGACTAGTAAATTGACCAGCGGACCTAGTATGACTGTGTCTAATCGCGTGTTAAATGTGGATAAAGCGTCCGTCACTCTCGTACTTGTTTACGTGTCAGAAGGTGACGGATGCCTTATCCAAACATTGTCACGCGATATACGCAGCCATATTAGGCCCGCAGGACATCAAAAATTTCAACCAATTTTTCCTTGTATGCCTAAAGGCTTTCATGTCGCCCTAATGAACAACGACGTTTTCACCGCCGCACTAACAAGCATTTGTATTCTGCTGAGACGCCGCAAGAAACTATAGTAACCGATATTACCCCATTACGCGGGCTACGTTCCCGTCAACGTGTTCCCGTCTTCCTCACTCTCGCTAACAGTAGAAGAGACGGGATAGACCCGCCCCTAGCGAGTAACGTTACATCGCGGTAATTAGGCAGTTTACCTGAAACGTAAACCGATTGAACGTTAAGCTCCTTGTCGCTCATGATATCCTGGTATGTTACATTTTTATTGTTTGGTTAGTTAGAGGAAGTATTATCAGAATCATGTCGAGAGATTTTTCTTTCGAAGACAGACTAGATTAGATGTAATGAAAAACGCTATGTCTAGAATACATATGTAGATGTTCTTCTTTTTCTTCTTTCTGTGCCTCTCCAACTAGTGGAGGTTGGCAGTCAGCCATATTTATCTTCTTTCTTATTATAACCGTTACCGTTATTATAACCGGTTCCTTACCAAAATGGTAAAAAAGGAACCCTTACGGTGAGGCTTCAGTGTCTGTCTGTCAATATGTTTTTAATTACGAATCTCCTTTTTACTAGGACCCCAGATCTGGCAGAAGCTAAATTATTGACTTTTTTAACCTAACCTAATACACTTGAGATTTTTCGAGAACTCGTGAAAACATCTACATTATTCTCCCACCTTTCTTACGTAAACTTGTTAACATAGAAATACCTTTCACCGCATTTCTATTCGTGAAAATCCAATAATTGAAACACCTTCCGAACAGACGCTTCATGGTCAAAGAGAAAATGCAAAAAAGCGTCGAAAGGATAATTGAATGGGAACTCCCCAACAGCTTATGGCACCGATTCATCTCTAAACGCGGACTGCGTTAATAGACTGATAATTACCAGAACAATATAATCTGCTGTATAACCAAAAAAGGCGCCAACTGCATAACAGTATTATAAACATTTTAAATTTAATCTGGTTACTAATAGAGTACAGAATGCTTCGACTACTGCATTGCAGTTAGCCGCCCTCTTTGGTTAGCGGCAGTAATTCGCGCCGGATCTTAAAGAGTAACATTTAATTCATTTAAGTTCCTACTCTTAAAGTGGCACCGTTCTAGAAGACGCATTTTTATTTTGTACCACGTTATCAGCTGTCAAAGCGAGCCTTTTGGAACGGATATTATAACTTACGTTCAGATGAAGTGATTTTCTATACAGTACGGCAGCTTATTTAGGTTTATGTATTTACTAGCTGTTCCCGTGTCCACTTCGTTGGGCAAAACATTTTTTTTGAGTTAATAATTTTCCCGCTAATTCCCGTTCCCGTGGGAATTTCGGGAATTTCTTTCTTAGTGCACCTCTACGGTACCTAACCTACGTCCCTTCCAAATTTCAAGTGCCTACGTTTGGGTCATACACAGATTTAGGTTCGCGTCTTTCCTGTGGAGATACCCAAAGTTAACGTGTTTAAGGCCTAATTTTCTGGCTGAACCCACATCCGCATGAACGGCGTCAGGCCTACTTTAGTCCTATCAAATAAAAACATAACTTATATGCACACAAGCCCTTAACTATTGACCACAAGAGAGACAACTTTTGTTTTTGTGATTGTGTATGACCCGTTTAACCGTTTAGGCTGTGCGTTGATATTTATGTTAGTCAGTCAGTCAGTTTCTCCTTTTATATATTTAGATTACGAAACGGAAAAACAAACCATAAAGATAGAACTGCAGGTCCGGTCGTGGCTTTACAGGAACAAATTACAAAGCAAGATAGATTACACCGAACAACACAATTCTAAATATATTAATCGGCAACGATTTGGATGTGTTAAATATGTTACTCATGAAACTGAAACTTGACATTGATTTACTGCCCTAGCTACTCGTACATTGCATTTCCAACTTTGGGATAGAACGCATCGCGCTCTCGGCACAAATCCGGAATACCGTGCGTGCCGCATTCCAAATAAAGCAAAGCCATCCCAAGTATGTGCCAACCGCTCACACACCCATGCACCCCTGGTACATACACGTAGATATAGCTCTGTGTACGACCTGCCCTGCATACGCAAAACTGAGGCTTCTTGGTGCCGAATGCATTTTTGCAATTCTAATTCTATGATCACACCAGGACCGCATAAATATGTAAATATCGACCTTAATCATTTTGTTCCTCGAGTTTGTGATGCCCTGGTCATGTTTAAAGAGAATTAGCAATTTTATTCGGAATATGAATAACCACAGAGTTTCCTAACATATAAACGGTACATGCTCTAAGTTAAGTAGGTCACGTTATTGCTTCTCTGTTATTCTGCGATCTGCATAGCTCGTGTAGTTCAGGTGAAATATCGCGCAAGCAGGTCACACGCGGAATTTATACTTGAGTGTTGATGGAAAACTTGTTGTTGATGAAAGAGAGGAAAATACGGGTATAAGTGAGAATAAAAGAGGGAAATAGAGCGCCTGTGTTAAGCAAAATTCAATAATGAGTTGCTTCAAAGGCGATATTATCAGGGAATTTTCAATCAATACACATGAGGACATAATACATACACGACGATCTCGGTGTAGTGAAGTCTTCCACACCATATCACCAGGACTAAAATTAAATACTGCTTCTCGGGGACAGAGCTTTGATATAATTTCGAACGGTTTACCATTGAATTGCCGACAGACTTTTAATCGAATATTATTTCAAAGACAACGTTTCAAGTATTTTCATTTCATCGACAAGTCATTGCGTCGAGGACTCAATACTAGGTAATTTGAAACGTGGTCTTTTAATTGGTAGTTTACTTATTTCAATAGAATTCATGTCATGACTAATCATTTCGGGTTGTTTTAATTGGTTTTTTTTTACTTGTAATAATATTTATTCCGCATAACATTATTTCAATTGGTAATATTTTGCTATCAAAACTAAACAGTAATGTGTCATGCTTTTCTGTCAACAGTTCATTTTCTTGGGGGTCGCAGTTCTAACCTAACCTAACCCGCTTCTGTCAAAAGTTCGTTTTCTTGGGGGTCGCAGTTCTAACCTAACCTAACCCACTTCTGTCAACAGTTCGTTTTCTTGGGGGTCGCAGTTCTAACCTAACCTAACCCACTTCTGTCAACAGTTCATTTTCTTGAAAGCCTCGTACTTCTATTTCTTGATATAACTAGTTATGCAATAATATTATTAATTTAATATTATCAATAATTCTTAGTTTTATTATACATATTTGTTTGTCACACTACATAATTAGAAAAATGTATAAATGTGCAATAGGGCATATAACAATTATTGTATTAAAGTAATACGTCGAAGAAACGAATTGCAATGTTTTGTAGTTGTACCAATTAAGATAATTTGAAACAAATCAGCGATTAAGTAGTATTCGTTGATTAGTATTTCCACGTAGTAACATAAATTTAAATAAATAGTAGTTGAAATAAAATAACGCCAAACAATATTACTAGTACTAATGTTTCGATGAATCGTTGTCGATGAAATAATATTCGAAGAAACGGTTGTCGGCAAAACAAGGGTACACCATTTCGAACACGTAGAGAGCATTATTCAAGATCAATGTAAAGAGTTACGGATCCATAACTTTTATCATTTGCTCTTGTTTTAGATGGATTCGTTAACTACATATTTCATTAGTTAAGGGAAGATGCAAACAATATCTGTTTTATACATTTCCTTCAATTTATATAAGCTTTTTGTCAAGGCACGCATTCGAACGTAAGCCGGAAAATTTGCCGCCTGACGGAAGGGCCTCCGTTCCGCACATATCTTATATGTAGACGGACAGCAAAGTTATCTTAAAAGGCTGTGTTTCAGTATGCGGTACAGAACCCTAAAACCCGGTGCAGCAATATTAAGAGACCTATACAATCTTGCCAAACCGCGTCCATAACTGCTAGGTTTTGATTTGATCATGAAAATGTTAATTAACTGAAAACACAATAGATTTTCAACGTAGATCTTACGACGACATTTTAACCTAGTTGGTAGTGACCCTGCCTACGAAGCTGGCGGTCCAGGGTTCAAATTCCGTCAAGGGCAGATATTTGTGTGACGAGCGCTAGTATTTGTTCCTGTCTTAGATATTTTCTATGTATTTAAGCAAGTATAATACTAGAAAAGGGCCGAATCTTAAGTACCCGAAACCGACGTGCGTGCTTGACTCGATGTATGATTGTGGAAGAAGCGAAAGAAAGTCAAGATCGTAGCAAGTGGAAAGAAGTGGTCTCTGCCTACACCTCTAAGAAACAGGCGTGATTTAATGTATGTATGTATTAAGCAAGTATTTCTGTAAATAAGTATTCATACCGTTGTCTAGTACCCATACCATCAGCAACACAGTAAACGGACCATTTGTGAATCTTGTCACCTTACAATAAGGCTCAATATTGGTCAGTTAACAGTGATGTTGTTTGTACCTCTACAAGTCTAGGGCATAGTTAGGGACTAGGTCATTTTATCGCACATTTTTGTCAGTTTTCTTTGCAGTATTATGTAATTTTAAATTGATACTCACATATTAAATACCTGCCAGTACAGCGGAGCCACAAAGAAATCGCTGTAAGGTATTTTAGGGTCAAAGCGGAGTAAAGTTGGTCCGCAAGCAATTACGGGACCGCGCCGCGGGCTCGGGGCGCCGCTGCCGGCCGGGCCTCCTCGCCGACCTTCGTAATGATTCCTCCATGCGCAATACTAGGCAGTATTTCCCAGGCCAATAGGCAGTATCTCAGATAAAACTCCTGTTGCAATATCAACCTAATGACTAACTGAAGAGAATTAAAACTGCTTTGGTTATTGGATTTGGGATACTACTTATCTACCCTGCATACCCTGCAGTATGGTGAATAATACAGATATGTATACAAGCCAGATCCAATAGCTTATTCAAAGAAGTTGCGCGTACAAAGTCGCGGGCGAAACAAAATTTCTCTGACGTCAGGTAGTAAAGAGGTCCGTCACTCAGCAGTTCGAAGGTGCAGGTTTCTTGACTATATTTTACTTTAAGAGCTACGAAAATAGATTAATGTACGTTAATTAGAAAAACTCATTAGTAGATGGCAACCACTTGATTCCAAACAAGTGTTGCGTTGTTATTTTATCATAGAACGACGAACAGGTGGCACGTCATTATAATTTATATGTAGAACAGCGCAAGGCAACGCCCGTGCGAAATCTCTCTAAAACAAATTATCCAGTGACACGCGTCATGTCACAGGTATACCTACTTGTATTTTATTAACAAAGTCCCGAGGCCAGTCAAAACGTCCCACGCCACGCCAACCCGCCAGCATTCAAAATTTTCACATCAAACGTCACATAAAATAAATACCCTCATTCCTCACTGCTATATCTCCAATTCTACGATTACTTGGATTTGAACTGTACCGTTTTAATTAGAAGGTCGCGTTCGCCAGCTCGGCGGAGAGCAAGTAAACACTCGTAATGATCGTATTAGGGGATAAATAATTAGGCAGATACGCGGGCGTCTGCAGCCAGGTGCTCAATTAGGATTACGTTGTCAAAACTGTAGCGGGAACGGGGAGCGGGGAGCGGGGAGCGGTACGGCGCGCCCTGCCACAGAGTAAATACAATAAAAATAAATAAGTCAACTTTTAAAAAAAAGCGGTCAAAAAATCAAGTCATTCCTGCTTAAAAGCACAAAACTTACGGCGAGCAAGCAATGGAGCGCAGCATACTAGGAGTTCATAGAACTGAGAGGATCAGAAACACCAAAGTGCGCTCCAAGACCGGTAATTCATGTGTGTGCCAAGACCACTGGGTTTGGGCTGGACGCATACGGAACAGTGGGCCAAAGTTGTTGGGTACCAGACCCCGCTAGATGGGTACCAGAGCAGATGCAGACCAAAGAGGAGATGGCGGAATGACTTGGATGCCTTTCGAAAGTGGCGATGATGATTTCGAGATGAATGGCGCAAAAGTATAGAGGCCTTTTTCTCAGCAGTATAACAGCAACAAGAGCTACGCAGAAGAGAGCGTATGAGAGCGAGTAAAATAATACAAGCGCGAAAAACTTTTTAAGAGCTATTTCAGTGTACCACTCTGCAGCATTGACGGCCAGGGGCATAGGCTACCTACATGCATAATGCTTTAGAATTGACGTAAGGTGACGTTCTGTCACGTCGGCCGCTTTTGTCAATTTCACACATTAGGACTCGACATAAGAAATTTACAGAAGAATTTACCTATACAGAACCTACCGATTTCAGTCGAATCGTCATTATTCCCATATAAAAAAGGTACGAAGCTTCAGCGAATTTTACATTTAGGAACCTTCCACACGACCTTTTTTACTGGCGATTTCACGGCGGTGCTACGCTGCCGTATTAATAGATTTTTTATTATAATAAATGTAAAAAATACCGGAATCGTTGTGGAGAACATTTAACACATAGGTATTTATCTACAGGTATGTAAGCAAAGGTCAAGTAATTTAGTTAACGCACGTAACAGCAGCTGCGTGAACGCGGAGTAAAAGTCGCATAGTGGCACACACATTCACCTCGAATCAGCGTAATGGTATCGCGTAATTCGACCACTGTATCACCGGGGGCGTAGCTCAGATGGTAGAGCGCTCGCTTAGCATGTGAGAGGTACCGGGATCGATACCCGGCGCCTCCAAACGGTACTTTTGATTTTCAAAGATTTTCTAGTATTTTTTATCGGAATCAATCGACCGTTACGTTATACATCTACAATAAAAAATAAAATAAAAAAACTAGGTTTTTAAGGGTTGCGTACCCTAAACGGTAAAAACGCGACCCTATTACTAAGGCCCGTATTAATAAACTAATCTCAACTCTAATGCTCTTCTCGGGATGTGTCAAAAATGACAGTGTTCTATGGTTTGACGTTTACTTTGACGTATCTCGTGACGCGCATCTCAGCCAAGATTAGATTATTAATACTAGCCTAAGACTCCACTGTCCGGCTGTCTGTCTGTCCATCTGTATGTCTGTCACCAGGTTGTACCTCATGAACCGTGATAGCTAGACAGTTGAAATTTTCACAGTTGTTGATGTATTTCTGTTGCCGCTACAACAAATACTAAAAACAGAATAAAATAAAATGTAAAGGGGGTACGGAACACTTCGTGTGCGAATCCGACTTCCGACGTGGCCGGTTGCTTTTGTGTGTCAAAATATTGCCTCTTTGCTCTGATCCTATCAAATATTGAATTTCTAGTGAATAATTCCCGAAGCGAACGGACAGCCCGCCGGAGCGAAAGTAATCGGTAGCGTGAGGAAACGTCACGTGTGACGTACATCGCCCACCTTCACTTATTTATATATTACTAGTGACCCGCCCTCGCTTCGCTTCGGTTTATTAGAGTTTTCTATAACACACGTACATAAAACAACTCTTGAATCATTCTATCTACAAAAAAACCGCATTAAAATCCGTTGCGTAGTTTTAAAGATCTAAGCATACATAGGGACAGACAGCGGGAAGCGACTTTGTTTTATACTATGTAGTGATGATATTGAGCGGTATTATCACCGGGGGCGTAGCTCAGATGGTAGAGCGCTCGCTTAGCATGTGAGAGGTACCGGGATCGATACCCGGCGCCTCCAAACGGTACTTTTTGCAACATTTCAACACGATGATTTCGTATTTCTGGCAATAAACAATGATCTGTCTTCCACTATAAGTACTATAACAGTATTTTTCTGTTTTTTATTTGGCCTTGTTATTTCATGATTTATTTACCGTGCTTCTTGGTGTGATCATCACTAATATTTAATAACCTGTAAACATTTGCTGAAGCAGACAGACAGCCCTCTGTAGCGAAGCGCTTCGCTTGAGGAAACGTCACTGGTGACGTGACGTATCAGTTGCCTTCGTTGAGGCGAATGTATATATCAAGATTTCAACAACTGTATCACCGGGGGCGTAGCTCAGATGGTAGAGCGCTCGCTTAGCATGTGAGAGGTACCGGGATCGATACCCGGCGCCTCCAAACGGTACTTTTTTTAATCGACAATTTTATGTTGTTTTTAAGACACCAAGATTTTATTCTTTTATCATATTCGACCAGTTCGATTCCCGGTTTTTTTTAAACCATTATTGCCGTCAAATCAAATTCTTTATTTTTATTTAAATACATAGTACTTATGAAATAGGTGATGGAGTTTCCTATTAAGCAATAATTTGCTTGTGTCAGGAGACTCCGCTGTTGCTAAAGTAAGTATAACAATATGATTACATTATGACTATACCTGGGGTCGATTGCGTAATAAAGTACAGTCAAACAATTTGATTTCTAGGCCACTTTGGACTATGATAAAGTGACGTTGTCAACCAAAACGTAAGAGACTCCCTATGATTTGGTTTACAAGGTCACGTTGACAAAGTCCATAGTGGCCTAGGAATCAAATTGGTTGACTGTACAAGCTAATAATAATATTTGAGGTTGTTTACGGGCTTTTACTTTATTATGCAATAGGCCCTTGGTATGTAACTTAAACGTTTACACGAAATTTGTTTTTAGATAAAAAAAACAAATTTTAGAAAAACTTAATTAAAGAATATAGTTAGTAATTAAATGAATTATTATGTTTTGTAATTTCATATGTGTTGGATTTTTTTTTTATTAAAGAATAAAAAAGCAGATAAGTACAAGTAAGCAGGGGTGGAGGTGCCCGTTGGCGTAGAAGTTGCTATTTCCAATATTTGAGGTAGTGGCGTTCGTTTTTTCCACCCTGTATATAGAGTGTACCATTTAAACCAGTAGGAACAGTACTTTAATAAACCTTATGAAACACTAGTCAGCAACACTCTGCTACGCTGCTACGCCGCTACGATCACGTGCTACGTCCACGTTCCCGGCCCGTAGCAACTACGTGCCACGTGATGTATATACACGTTTAGATTATTGTTATTCCCTTGGGCACTTTTATATTTTCCGGAATGAAAAGTAGAATATGACTTAATAGAGGGTATGAGCTATCTCCATTTCAAATTTTCGAACGTCATCGAAATCCGTCGAGCCGTTGCAGCGTGATGGAGCAACTAACTAACACACGCAAATCTTTCGCATTTATAATATTAGTAGGATAAAATTATTCCTGCCGTTGCTTTACGCACTGCATAAATTATGGCCCAGTTTTCATATAAAATTCAATGAAATTGAACTAATTAGCAGCTTTTAAACAGCATTATGTTACAAGGAATTATTGGAAATTATAATTAAAATAACATTTACCAACTTAGTATTCATCAGTTTGCATTACGTACCAGTACTTTTCTATCGTGGCACCATTCAGTTAAAAATGTTATATAACAAATTACAACACGGTAACAATAATCTAATAAGTTGTAACAAAATGCCATGAAGTGTTAGTAGATGTTATCGTGTTTTATAACGTTATATAACATTTATAATAGCCAGTGTGGGAGCACCATAATAAAGACCTCTCTCTAGCAGAAGAAAATGTAGTTAATTCTACAGACTAGCAACATTCCAATTTAAACTCCAGTGGAACATCTTACAAGTAAGCGGAGAACATCAATTTGCGCGGGTCTCGCTACACGCTAATTCGGTGCTGGAGCGACGAGCTAACCAAGTGTCCGCACTCAAAGGAAGTGCTTGCGGCGTTCTGCCGTCCTGGTAGCTAGAGGTCCTTCGTTTTATTTAGTAAGTTAAATTTACTTTGTTTCAATGATCGCCAAGACTTTGAAAACAAGTTTTCTGCAAGGGGTGCCAAACGAGCGGGACCTTATTACTTAGCATCTGTCCATCTGTCTGTCAGTCAGTCATACGTCTGGATACAAAACGTGTATAATCGGACTGTTGATTGTATGTATTACGTACACTTAGTCATTTGGTACAATTTGATACAATAAAGAAACATGTTGGTTTTAAAAAGGAACTGCTTGAAACTGAGCGTTATGTACTCGTCTCTTTCTTTCTTGATGCTCTCCCCTCTACAAAGAACAGAGATGGAGTTAATATATACATTATTGTGTGGTTTTACTTCAGTTTATGACTGTTGGCCGTATTTTTCCAAGACATACCCCATATAATTTGTGCCATAGCCCGGCAGGGTCCCACTGTTCTAGTCTGTGATTTTTGTTTCCAACTTTTCATTCGTGTGCGCATGTGTGGGTAGTGATTCTCTCAACAACGACGGTCGAACGGACGAACGAGTGAATGTAGAAGCGGCGAGTTTAAATAGTCCCGTCAGTGCGAACAAAATATATATTACCGCGTGCATTTTCAATTTAGCAGCATGGTTTCTGCCGATGGATCGAACTTATAAGGCTGCTTAATTGAAAATGCACGCACTAAGATGTGTTCTGTTCGCTCTGACGGGACTACTTAAAGCCGCCGCTGCGATTTCGCTCGCCCGTCCGACCGTCCGTTGTTTTTGAGAGAATAACACCCGGTTGGAAGGATTGACATAGATTGCAAAAACATAATAATAAAAAGCCAGTCAGACGTAATAAAGGTTTTTTTTTGTATTGAGCGAAAAATAGATATTTTTTTCAAAATTTATAATAGAATAGAATTTTGTATAATTACAAAAACAGGATTGTATACTCGAGTCGAGATTTATTTGCTGGCAGCCCTGGATTCAAGTGTTCAAATGTGCAGTAGACATTTGAACTTTTCACAGGATGTGTATTATTACTACTAGTAGACCCTATAACAACAAATACAAGAATACTAAAATAGGAATACATAAAAGGGTGTGACATTGAATTACTTTCATGCCCACAATTATTATTTTTTAATGTACTCGTATAGGCAACAAAATAACATTTCTAGATAAATGTTCCCCTTATTATCACAAAGTTAAAAAGACAGTCTAATATCTATGTTAATAAAACAATAAAAAAATTAAATGGCAAAAGATTTGCCGTGATAAAAAGCGCCAAAATGGATCCGGGCGGAATTGGATTCCGGCGCGAAAACTAATTTGAATGGTCGCATACTTCTGGGTCCCTGGTCAGCCTGCCAGTGATAATTACAATTGGGCAGTTTTCGACCGAGAAAGGAATAATAAGGTGGGTGGTGCCTTTTGGGAACCAATTATGTTTTGTTATCGGTGTTTTTTTTCTACTGAATCCAAGCGTTATCCTTGTATACCGATCGATTTTTCAATGGTCAGATTTAACTTTTGTTAGTCCCTGGGTTCGGAGCACCTGTCACTTTCCAATTCACCCAGATACAAAGTGACAGCACGCAACACTGCCGTGCATACCATTTTAAAAAGTCTGGACATTTTTTTTTCAGCCAAATTTAATGTGGGTTTCATTCTTTCATTCAAATTGACCGAGTTTTATTTCTAACCGAAGAGCGGTGACTCTTCATGTGACTTATTTTTTTTTAAATACAAGGATAGGTTCATGCAATTTTGACTCAAGTAAACTGAACATAACATTATATTTCTGCTATAAATTACCCCGCTAAAACGTCAAAGTAATGGAGGGAAGGTTTATAATTTTCACTGAGATGATTATAATAATGTCTACGCGTCCGTTTGTGCTCAAAGGGGATTCTTGTGCAAAGCAGGGTTTAGGCTCGAACACCAGGCTCGCAGAAAACCGAGCAGCTTAGGAATTTGAGCGCTAGGCCGTATTATGAACTAAACTTGCAAATGGAACTACTTACAACTTTACAAGTTTTGATGGTAAATATACGACACCAAAAAAACCTGCTTCTTTAAAAAAAAAAAAGATGAACGATGTTTTAACAGGCGTACTTTCAATCCACGGTGGTGCGCTCCATTACTCCATTTTACGTAAGTTGACGGAACCGAGCAACGTCCACGTATAAAGTGTTTAGACTGATGGAGATTACACAATGTACCCATACGTACAGCACAGAGATTTAAAAATTTAAGCAAATAATAACAATTTTATCCAACAGACACGTTTATATTGAATTAGATATCGGATTTTCGATACTAAAATGTTAAACCTCACAATTTATTACGGCGCGTTTTTATTCGTTAAGACGTCGCCCGCAGGCAAACAAGGAAACAAAGTAAGAACCAACCGAGTACGACTCGAGTACCAGGGCAGCAGACATGACAAAGAGCAAAGTACGCTCGCCCCTCGAGTGTCCTTTCATACGGCTCTGTTTGCGCGTCTGCTGCGAGACAACCTTCACTTTACATTTTTTTTACATTTTTTGCGAGAGTTTTATTTGAAGAAAGATTGTTCTTATAATTACCAGCCGGTTTTTTAGCGTTTATTTGTTAATTTCAGGGAATAATTTATATTTTTACTATTTAAAATGCAATTGCAACATATATATAATATCTGCGTTTCGGTGGTCTGTGTAACACGTATAAGTAGTTCTCAGTTTAAAAATAGTTAAAGAATTATCATATCATAAAACAAATTATCAAAATCTGCCGGATATGTAAGGGTTCCTTATGCCACCGAAAGGGGACGCTAAAGAATAATTTTATGACAGACTGCCTATACCAAAGCGCGGAATATAATGTTGGTGAAACGTACTCGTACTTATCTATACTTATTACAACAATTTACTTGCAATGACATCTGTTGACAAGTTCTGTTACTTTCGAGACTGGGAACTTGAATACCGAACCACAAATGCACCTAAGCTCAGAAAAACGTGACATCTAGCCACAAATGTTTGAACCTTAAACCCTATTACGAACAGCGCCATCTCTGAGGTAACGTCAAAATGAATGAACTACCGCTGCGAGCTGAACACGGCGCAACTGCAAAGAGTTTCACTTCTGCCAGGCTAGGAAAGGCAAGTAGTACAGAGACTTTCTAACAGATGGCGCTGACAACGTAATTTTTTGACAAGACAGCTCCACAGAGAAGAATCCGCTTAAAATTAGTTCCTACTCTTACAAGAGATGGCGTTAAATGACCATAATCTGAAAGTCACTGAATGTCAACATGTTATGTTACCTACTTTTTGTTGTTGTTTTACTTCCTGGACTTACTATTTTTAATTAATTATGTTTAGCTATGGGTGAATAGTAAAATGATGATTCCCCTCCGTTCTGGTAATTCACCTTTTAGTTCAAAATTCAATTTATAACTAGAGATGGGCCGACTACGGATTTTGCCAACTAGCCAGTAGGCCGACTAATCGGTTCTAGAATTGCCGACTAATCGGTTCTAGAATTGCCGATTAATCGGCCGACTAGTCGGCAATGCCGATCGTAGGTTTTAATCTAAGTTCGGGTGCAATCGGACACGTTAATTTCGCTTCGTCTCCCGCGTCATTTTTCTCGCGATCATGACTGTTTTGACCAGTTTTGTTTACGTTATTATTTCGCCGGCGTGTTACGTGACTTAAAAAACATTAAAAATAAATTAGATAAAGGATTAAATATAAATATAAAATAAGTTTGTTTTAAAATTGTTTCATTCCTTTGTATGTCCTATATTTTCCTGTAGGCAATTAAGTGCCGAACACTCGGCATTTTGTGCCGACTAGTCGCCTATTAATGGCCGACTATAATGGTGCCGACTAGTCGGCCCATCTCTATTTATAATCAATCAACAAATAAATGCTCTATTTAAATATGAAATGCAAATAGGTACTTATGTTTTGCACCATTTCCATTGCAATGTTCCTTGTATTTGGTATGGGAGAAGTCAATACTTGCATGAATATCTTACGACCAAGTACAGCGCTTTGGGTCAGCTACTTACCTGAAAACAAAGAAATCAATTTATACATTATGCAGACGTGTATTAATATGACTATTTAGGGTGTTTGCAAAAAATACAATTGAGGACTTTAAATTATAACCAGCCCAGTTTTATGAATTGCGGAAGATATCTTAAACAAGTTTGTCAAAAAAATATTTTATGGGACACGCTTTTGCCGACTGTACTTTTTTTTGCACAGTCGTCATCTACTTGTCAAGACGATTCTAACAAGCCCGAACACGACGGGTTTATCATGTGTAATTTAGGAATTCCTACGGCCACCCTGAGTCTCCATCATCAGACCAGCTCGATGGTACTATATTATTGTATTATCATCAGAACTAAAGGCGTATGCAAATTCTAAGCTTCATCGGAAACCGGAATGGGTCAAATTTCTCACGCCTTTATTCCCAGAGCAGGCAGAGCTACAGAATTACCAACAACTCTAAAAACTTGTTGATAATTCTGTAACCACATTTTGCACACTTAGGCTAAGATGTTTACCAGTGTATTAGTGACTTGTAAGATTTGACCCTTAATAATCATAATCATATAATCATAATCATAATCATATTTATTCATAAATTTTATATTACACGTCAGCTTATTTGTTTAATCGTAAATAAGAAATTCGTACTTTAAAGAGAAAGAACAAAAATATTATTATTTCAGATTTTAACAATTAGTTTAACTACTGATCAAACAACAGGCCCTTAGTCTTATCTTAGTCACAATATTTCATTCACAAGTTTGAAAAGAGAACGAGTATGGTAATAAATATCTGTAAAATGTTTTTGAGTACCTTAATTTGTTCTATCGACTATTGCGTACTTTTTGCGCATACTAATCGGCCTAATCGCACAAACAGACAGACAGAAATAGTTCTACACTGTTAGTAGAGACCGAAATAATAATTAAATAAGAAATAACTTCCATATAGAAAAACAAAATGTACTAAGGTCGCATCAAGTACGAAGAGATGCATACTCGTAAGTAATTCCCTGTCTGAACGATAAAAACGTATCAAACCTTCAACCTATCTTTGAACAGCTTAATGCAAACTCAACCTAATATTAGCAGAGCAGACGACTTCAATATTAGCTGAAATTACCATCGTAGGAAACTACACTATACTGCAAACACACCAAAGTGCATATTTGTACATAGTATTAGACAGAACACACAACGCCAGGTGCTTGGAACTGACTTAAACACTGAATAGGTCCCGGAAAACCGCCGTTGCATTTTCATCTTAACCTTAAACTGTTTAAGTTGAGTTTCCAACCTTACATAATAAGAGACTTGGATTATCCGGTGCATTTAAATTTGAACTTAGTAGGAAGTATTCTCAGTGTTAATTCTCGTTTGCGCAGGATTTCTGAGGTAAGTTCGCATAATGGCGGCCTAAATCGGGTCAAGACAATACAAGTCGCACTTGTAACTGAATGGAATACGTAATGGGAATATTATTCGGTTTAATGCAAGCAATAAACTTGTTTACGTTTTTGACGCGTAATTCTGTTTGCCGACGGAGATTAATATTTGTTCAATGGGGCTTAAGCTAGCGGGTTTTTTTTTATGGCATAGAGGAGACAAACGAGCACACAGGCCACCTGATGGTAAGTGGAAACTGTGACCCATAGACATTCGCATTCACAAGACTGCAATGCAATCCTAAGACTGCAAATGCGTTGCCAACCCTGAGGACTAAGATGGAATGCCTCTATGCTAGTCATTTCACCGGCTGTCTTATCCCCAAACCGGAACACAACAATGCGAACACTGCTGGAGTTAAAGCTTTCTGGGAATCGGGTCGCGCTATTTGTGTTTTGAAGGTGCGTTTAAAACAAAAGAACATAGAGAAAGGAGAAGAGTGCAGGTCGCTAATTCTTGATGTATCAATTTTAAATTTGATTCTTGTTTATCAATAACTACGCACACGGATCTTACAAAGAGTACCTACTGGTACAGAAATGGAAGAACATTGCTTGATTTTCCGCAGCGCAACTAAAAAAAAACTAAGGCGTGTAGTATTGTTAGGCGATGGGCTTGCAACCTGTCACTAATACACTGCTAGCCTAAGTGTGCAAAATGTGGTTACAGAATTATCAACAAGTTTTTAGAGTTGTTGGAAATTCTGTAGCTCTGCCTACCCCACTCTAAGAATAAAGGCGTGAGTTTATGTATGTATGTATATAACGATACATATATTTAACACAAACATATGCAGAAGTTCTACACTTTAACACAAGTCTAAACTAATATGATGAATCGTTTCATGAAAAACGTTTCCGCATAATGCTTCTTAAATATACATCGAATAAACCGATTTCGCATTATGAATTATAATCATATTGATCGGTGCACAAAACTTTAATAACACGAAAAATTATTCATGAAAACTTGAACCCTTATTTTCCAAGGACATGTGTATGCAATATCCAGTCATACATACATACATACATAAACTCACGCCTTTATTCCCAGAGTGGGGTAGGCAGAGCTACAGAATTTCCAACAACTATAATCAATATCAATATCCAGTCAATTTACGTAAAAATAAGCGTTCAATAAAGCCATGGTTTTGTTTCTGCCTAGGTTAATTACGGGAGTGCCCTTTGGGCGTGTTAATTTATGGTGTTTGTTGTGACGTGTACCAAGGCCGCAGAGGCGCTCTGGGGGTCAGCGACATAAAAGCATTGTGTAGTTCGCGGAGAGAAGACATTAGACTTTACGATTATTAATTTAGTTGTTAGACGCGACGGTGTAAGAAGCTTAGTTGCTGTTTTGTTTTTATGGCAAATGTTTCGGGCTATTCGCTACTCGGTTGCCAGTTAAATATACTATCTATACTAATATTATAAAGCTGAAGAGATTGTTTGTTTGCTTGAACGCGCTAATCTCAGGAACTACTGGTCCGATTTGAAAAATTCTTTCAGTATTAAATAGCCCATTTATCAAGGAAGGCTATATATCATACTCACATAAACCGAAGCGAAGCGGGGGCTGGTCGCTACGTAAGATAAAGCCTTGTATACCAGCCACAGTATACAAGGGCCTCTATTCTACTTACTCGATATTACCTTTGACATACCTAACTATTACCATAGTTTCAACATTACGATAGCCTAATTTACTTGCCAGTAATGGCGGCCCAATTAAAAACAATACGATAACACGTCATATTTAACACGAGTGTCAAAATATACTGTTAGATGCGAGAGAGAATGTGATTGAGATATCCAGCCGAACGCTATTATTTAAGAATCCGGGATTATAGAAGAAATGACGCTTCATTTCTTTATTCCACATCGCCTAAGAATATTTTTCTACATTCCGTTCCATCCTTCCGCTAGACAGGAAGGAAAAACATTATCGTTATTAAGAAACGACCGGGATTAATATAATTAGGCCGGTGCTGAATATACCGGGGGCGTAATTCTCTCAATAACAGCGTGCAGCGGTCGGGCGGACGAGCGAGCGAAATTGCAGCGGCGAGTTTAAGTAGTCCCGTCAGAGCGAACAAAACACATTTTAGCGCGGGCATTCTCAATTAGGTAGCCCTATACGTTCCATCTTGTAGACAGAAGCCACGCTGCCAAATTGAAAATGCACGCGCTTGTATTTGTTCGCTCGGACGCGACTACTTAAACTCGCCGCTGCGATTTCGCTCGTTCGTTCGACCGACCACCGTTTTTCAGAGAATCACACCCCTGGGCATCGAAAGTGGCGTATATAATACAAATTAATTAATTGCGTTTACACATTACAATTCAAATAAGAGACAAGTTCTTATTTCTATGGGTATCTACTAGGATATCAGATATTATACAAAGCTTTAACCTTTTCAAACGAGAAAACTCCTTTACATATGCAGCTTAATCACCGCGGTGCGTACAGCGGGGTGACGAGTGCGCCGAATACATTATTTATAAGCTGGAACTGCGGAAAATGCACCAAATTTTAACTAAATCTACCAGGCGAGCATGAGGTGAGCAGCGTTGGGAACAATGAAACGGTTACATTTCATTGCTTTTGTCAATAGCAGACGCGATTGTCACAGAGTGTTTTGTTTCAATACGTGTTTAATTGACGTTCAAACTGTTAGCTCAATGAAATTATACATTTCACATTGCAATAGGTCCCTTATTTGCCATTTTTAGGGTTCCGTAGTCAAACTAGGAACCCTTATAGTTTCGCCATGTCCGTCCGTCCGTCCGTCCGTCCCCAGTCTAGCTCAGAGACTCATAGCACTAGAAAGCTGTAATTTGGCATGAATGTACATATTAGTCACGCCAACAAAGTGGTAAAATAAAATTTTGAAAAATATTTTTTTTTAATGCACCTCCCCTACACGTAACGCGGGGATGTCTTTTTTTTTTCTTGCCTACCCCATAGTGTGGGGTGTCGTTGGATAGGTCTTTCAAAAATATTGCGGGTTTATGAAAACAATTTTTCGATTAAGGGATCCGTTTATGAAATATTAAGCTTAAAAGCGCTATTTTTTGTTAGAGTCAAGTGTCCCCCCCCCCCTACAGCCAAAACTACAAGTACTAAAAATCTGAAAAAAATCTTTAACGAAAGCGCATATAACGAATTTTAAAGGAAAACTATCACGGCTAAGTAGACATGATTAGTTCCTGAGATACAGGCGATTAACGGGTTTATACCTACTAAAAATCATCTAAGACAGCGCCAAATAACTTTAAATAGAAAATTGTTTTATACATGTTGATTTTTGAGATAGTTTTTTGTGTTTGTCGTTACGGCTTCGGAACCCTACACTGAGCATGGTCCGACATGCTCTTGCCCGGTTTTTTATAATATTGTTGTACAGATTAGATAGAGGTGATCTTAACGAGTTGCGTAACGAATTATTTGCAGAAGCAAATAAAAAAATTTGAATAATAATTATTATTGAGGCAGAATCATGTGATACTCACTAGGCGAACATAAATCAGAGGATGCCCTCGCAGCCTTCGGTTCTTTAAAAAAACGCGTTCGTTACGTTACACAACATAAGTCAGGACAAGAGAAACATAACCATACCTACAAAATAATATGGCCGTGCAAATTAATACCTTATAGCAGATGCAGGTACTGCTGCCTTAATCATTATTGCCATGTTATTCGTCAAATAGACACGACAGGAACATCGTAACCGCCAGACGCTACAAAGTCCCTTTTCAATGAAAGGTCTCAAGTAAGCTAGTATCGCATTTCAGATAATTTCCCTCATCCGGTATCGAGGCTCCCCTCCCCTCGGTTAATGGCTGTTAATTGGGACCATTAGGGCCATTTGAAAAATCACTCGCCATCAACAAACCCCGAGGAATGGCGAGGTCACTCCGGAGACTTCGGTAATTTACGGCTAATTCTTTATCCTTTATAACATCCTCCCAAGCAGCAAAGTAGTCCTATAATTTTATGCTTATATGATTTGAGATCTTTTAAGAGTTCGTTAACCGCAAATTACATGACTCAAGATCTTTTAAAAGTCGTATAACCGCAACTTATATAATGCTATAGTATAACAATCGTATAAAAGCGATTGTATTCCAATTAATCACATTATAGTGTTTTATCCGATCTTTAAACGACAGAACCATTAAGTCATGTAGAGAAGTCGAGTAGACGTTTACACGGTTGTTGTACATAACGATCTAGTCGCATAAGGGATAGTGACATAACTGCATTTCTAATGCTTTTAAATGACATATGGGGCATGTAAAATCCTTTAATATGGCGTTTATTCGACCAATTAAAACAAATCACATAAAACTGTTATAGGTTGCTATTACAGGACTATGAGGTTATAAAAGCAGAACTTATACAAATACAGCAATATTATATATATAAGCATTTAACTAAGCAATAAATGGCAATATGTTTGGTCATTTAAAATCACGAGTAAACGGCAACTCAAATCCTTATAAATTATATAACGTCTAATCGATTTAACATCGCCTATATAAGAAACTCGTATACAAATCTTAGTCGATTCATTGGTAGTGTAAAATTCTTTTACTAAACTTTTATATGGCAGGTCGAGTAACGGTGTTGTAGTTGTTCTTAATCGAGTATTAATATCTATTAATCGCAATTATATGACTGAAATTTCATATTACTGTCGCCATCATTACTTTTAGTCAACTTTTTTCCTTAACTGCATGAAGCAAACCATTAAATTTATTAATAAAAATGGAATGGGAAAAGTGGTTAAAGTTTAAAAGAAGCGGTGGTTACAGGAGGAAAGTGACAAAAAAGCATAGAAGTACAATATCTCAGGTCGAGACCATCGAATCTTCTCGCTTTGGTTCGGAAAGTCAAGTGACAAATGATATTGTGACAGAAAAGGGTTCAGTAGAAAATATTTATTTAAATGAATTTCAATATACAAGTGAAGAACATAACGCTACGTCAAATTCTGTTACCACATCAATAGATACTAATTCAGAGCATAGTGATGATTTTAATGAACATCTCAGCAACGTTGAATGCTGCACTGAAATTACAAAATGGGCTTTGGATAACAATATTTCACATAGCGCGCTAAAAGAACTTTGCGACATATTAAATAAAAGAAACTACGCGTCTCTCACTCACACCGCACCTCCAACGACACCTATTTAACGCTATTATTATCAATTAATATACCTAAGGTAGATAGGAAGTCCTTTTATAATAAGTTACTTTTTGATACTCGTATTTTATTCATGTAACTAGCAAACGCTGCATTCGTCGTTCACGTAATGGTCGTATATGGCAAAATCAGAGCAGTTCTGACACCAAAAAAAATGAAACAGTCGTAGCAATATTATTTCTTCATTGTCTCTTATCACAAAATGTATTGGCTTCAATATGGTTGACGAAGCAGAGGTGGAGTAACCACAACCGATACAATTCCGAGCCCGGATGAAGTGCGTATTACCCCAAGGCCACTTCGTTTCATTCAACAACAGAGGGTTTTCTTTTCTTAAGAAACAATCGGCGTCAAAAAAAGCCACCATGCTGCTATTGCTACTGTTCAATAACGACGATTCTAAAATAAATAATTAAAATATATAATAACCTTATAATTTTATTTACTTAACTCACCAAAAAAACTTACATATACAGGTTTACGTACCTATCTGCATAAATAGATACCTACTACTAGATAAACACGCACGCGAACGCGAAAAGAATACTAAGTAATTTATTAATTTTACAGTTAGGTTCTTACACACTCTTAATTCAAAATAAGTTTATTGTTCTTAGATAGTAAAAATGAGTTTTGAGCTAACCTTAGAGAACCCTAAAACGAACTATAATGGCGTCAGGTTAGCTGAATAAGTAACTATTACACAACCATTTAGATGAATAGTTGTAATGAACGAAACTTATGTGTCGAATAACAAACAATTAATTGATACCACATATTATTATTAAATAAATAGTATTTAAATTGAGAAAATAAAAGGGGGGGCATTAAAATTAGACATAACACTAGTAAAACTTAGTCGATAAACTGGTAACCGTTTATGAATATGACTATGCTGCACGTTTATATGCTCTTAACATTAATTACCAAAATAATAGTAGAAAACATGAAACTTAAATACTTTCCAGCAATTATTTCCTTCGAAGAAAACAAGTAAATATATATTTCCCCACGCGTATACTCATTTGGTTGTTCAGGCTTAAAGACACATAATCCGCTCTAATATGATCCATAGATCATGTAATTGTCATGAAAATTGCGTCTAAGGGACTAACTAGTCATATTAAAAGCTTCCATAGTGATATAAATCACTATTATGCGGCAATATGGTCATATTATTTGCGGTTATTCGATTCAGTAGACATGTAACAATCATATAACATGCATTCATTGAACAATCGAGTGTTATAGATGTTAACGTTACCACTTCTATATGACATACTGGATAGTTATATGATAATTATGCGATGTGTATACGACCAATAAGTCGAGTAAAGTGCGCCCAAATCGCGTTATATAAACGTGTATATGATGTTTATATGACAATATTTAATCCGATAAGACTGAATAAGAAACGTTGTCTCGATCATTAAAGAACATATTTTTGCTGCTTGGGCTGGTACTTAAAACTGGGTGATTGCCACGAATTCATAGTAGATTGGATAACTGAAGTATTTATTCGACTTGTTTTTTTTTTAGGGAACTACTAAAAAAACTTATGTGTACGGAAATTCTAGTCTGTAGTTTCTTGGACTATGACAGTTAGCGTGTTACGTAGTTACTTTGTCTCTATCGATGAGTACCTTTAATTTACTTTTTGTTACGTAATTTAATTTCTATCTTGTTTTGTAAGCTATTTGATCTCCAATAAATCATAAATTAATCAATTGGAAAAAACCCGCCAAAGCCAGTTGGTTGGTTTCCGTACCTATCTATCTATACAACATTAGCAAAAAACGGCAAAAAAAACAACTTTTTTGTATGTTATTCTTCAAGTGAATATATTATATAACTAAATATTTATTCTGTTTTCAGTACTTCTTGCTATACCTAGCAGCAATAGAAATACATCTTCTGTAAACATTTCAAATGTCTAGCTATCACGGTTCATGAGATACAGCCTGGTGACAGACAGACAGACGGACGGACGGACGGACAGCGGAGTCTTAGTAATAGGGTCCCCTTTTTAACCCTTTTTGTACGGAATCCTAAAAACTTCGGCTGCGGCTGACTTTTCCTGCATGTTATGATGACCAAGCACATTCGAGTTCTTAAATAAGTGTACACTTTAGTACCTTGTCTATTTAATGTTATGTTTAAACAACCATATGTGAATTATCACAGCGATTATAGTGACAAGGTACTTATCAAAGTTCCGCGCAACGAAAACCGTAACATCTTCAAACGTCTCGCTACTAGTTCGGTAAGCACAAATAAGTACTGTAATTAAGTGAAACAAACTTTCCCCGAACCGAGACTGTCCCCGAATACCGTCTACTCTGAAATTCAAAACAAAGTGTTCAGGCTAAGTTGGACAATAAGCCGACCTTAAAAGCGGTCGTCGATGAAACTCGAGTACTAGGAGTACATGAAGTGTTAAGGTTATTCAAACCGATCGGTTTGGTTGTTTTTGTTCCGAGGCAAACAACTTGGCCACTATTCTTTGTTACCTGTATTGCAATTGTATTATTTATGACTGGGCCGCGTTTACTGTCAAGTTGACAACAAATTAACAATACTACGAGTATAATGATAGGTTAAATAACACATCGTCTTAAACCTGTTGCCTTATTGTCAACATTTTGATAGCTCTTATTTAGTTAACAGTAATGGCGGCGGAGTTTAAAACAATACTATTAGGGTGCGGCTCCACTGAGGCGGAGGCGAGCGGAGCGGAGATGTGCCAATATTAACCAATAGAAGGCGCATGCGGTCACGTCGAGCGCGCCTTGCGCACGTTAGTTTAGATTCTATTGGTTAATATTGGCACAGCTCCGCTCCACTCTGCTCATCTCCGCCTCAGTGGAGCCGCAGCCTAATGGAGCTCCCACACTTGCAGTTATAAATGTTATACAACGTTATAAAACATTTTATCACAAATTACTTATAACAAAAGTTATACATTGTTATCATGTTATGTAACGTTATATCACTTTTTAAATCTTATATAACAAATTAGAACACGGTAACAAACATGTTATAAAATTTTACCAGTGTGGGAGCGTTTGAAACATCTTACAAGTTGTAACATAACGTTATGAAGTGTTAGTGGATGTTATAGTGTGTTACAGAACATTTATAACAGCAAGTGTGTGAGCACCATAACACGTCAAATACTATTCGGATTTTACCACCTAGAATATTAAGTATAGAAACGCTAGATATATTACGTATCTCGTATTTATGCGTACAAACAGTCTCCTTTCCTTTTCCATTAGTTCAGTTAGCCATTGAACGGTCGCGAGACGTCTGCGAATGCACTTGCACACGTTCAGGGCTTCACGAGCGCACTAGATGGACCAGGAGCTCATAGCGATTAAGAGCTGTGACGTGACCGTGGAAAATGTTATGTATGTAAATACTTTGTTGTACAAACGAGAAAATAACAATCAACAAAATAGACAGAAACACAAAAGGTATGTACAAAGGCGATCTTATCCCTTGAAGGTATATCTTTAAGTTAACTTTTGAGCGATCAGGAAACGTTTGAAATAGCAAATAGCCAAATGTAAAACATAAAATTATCTTTGTTTTTTAGGGTTCCGTTCCGTGCCCGAAGGCAAGATTAATATGTCTACGCTATCCGTCCGTCCATCCTAGTAAAGTTCTTTATCTTTTGAACCGTCAAACAATTTTTTTTTTCATAGTGTATTTTTTTGTATCTTAGAAACGGTAAAACAGGAGCGTCAAGTTTGTAGGCAGGCACTACCATCAAACTCCATTGTCACCAATGAGGTGGCCCGTCTGCCTTTTACGGGAATAAAATCATTAGAAGACAAATGGTTAAGAAGATTAATCTGTCCCCAGGTTCATTGCCTAGCCAGCAGCGTACCGTTTCTTAATATCTTGAATGGTGCTTCCAAATGTTATTAAAAGTTATAGAACAGGTCTCCTAATTCCTAAAATCGCAGCCTGATAACTATTAGAGAAAGATATCGTTATGACATTACAAAACTCTTGCTTTTTAATGTGGAAATAAAGTCAAAACGGTTTCCCACGGTTATTATTATCAAGGCACTTCATTTGTCGTACTGTCGGGTTCAAAATGGAGCTAATAACAGCAATGATTTAGCATACAAATACAAACGTGTTACCTTTGCATAACGTCGCCGCTATCGTGCTCACTCTTTTTTTCGTATAAAATCCTTAGGCTAATGTGTCACTGTCACGCAAAGAGGGCGTCATTATCTCCTTACCGTACCGTACCCATCTTTTATATAGTGGATTCCAAGTAAGCGCTTATATTTATTTTTAACTAGGTTTCACCCGCGACTCTCACAAGTCTTTTATCCTTAATTTCCCAGGGAACTGTCCAATTTTCCAGGGTAAAAGTCCTTAATTCCTCAGGAGACTCTCTTATTTTCCAGGCTAAAAAATTCTTTATTCCTCAGAGAACTGTCTAACTTTCCAGGGTAAAAGTCCTCAATTCTCCAGAAAACTGTTTAATTTGCCAGGGTAAAAAACACCTATATGTCTATTTCCGAGCTATGTATCAAATTTTACAACGATCTGTTGCAATGTGAAAAGCGAACAATCGAACGTAACACATTGGCATTTGTAATATATTAAGGACAGGATTTTTGGTTTGTAAGCTGAAGTATTAAAATCAAATACAGGTTTTGCTCAGAAATGATTCAGCATTCATTTTATATTTCTGTCACAGTCTGTCTTCTACCATCACGCCATGTACCAATGAGATTTCCTGAACTTAAGTACATAACCCGATGCTCTAACGGTAAAGGAAAATCATCGTTAGAAAACCTGCAAATCCGAACAGCTGAGTGTGTAAGAGGTTAGTTGCATTTAAAATCCTAAAGAGTAAATTTGTATCCAAAAGAGCACATTTGTAAGATAAGATAAGGCATCACGCGTAGTTACGTACCTACAACCCTTTCGAAACTGCGTCGAAATACGATAAAGGTCGAGGTTAGAACGAGAAACGCCGTTTATACGTACTGAAACGGGTCAAGAAAGGCTCTATTCAACTATGTTACCTTGGTACAAATGTTGCTATTCACAACACAGAATTTCTTCAACATACATTATTACAGACTACCATTACAACCATTTTGTGTAACGCATGTCTGTAATCATACGACCCTTGCCCGACGCAAACCCATTAAAACACAAAAGATTTCTTGACCTTTTCGTTTGCAAACAAGCGCCCGCGCGTTGTGCGCGACACAATGCCCCGGACCTTTAAGTGACAATCGAGTATGCGAGCAAAATAAGGATCGAGAGGAATACGGACACGTGACACTATATGCCGATGATTTAGCCTTATCCAAAATGCCCGGGAACAAAAGAGACAAAAGAGACTTTTTTAGCGTTATAAAAAGCAAACTTTAACCAGACTACATTTTTTGATATTATCGTCAACATATGTTAAAAACATTAAAAAACGTAAAATCCGATTGAAAAATGTTTTTTTGTACTCGTCGATTAAAATGTGTGTATTACGATTTCATAGAGAATACTGTAACGTCACTCTTTTCATCGTTGAATAGTCTAGATGTTACTTCCGAAACAACCGAAATAACTATTTCGATACGCTCTAGACAACCGAAATAACTATTTCGATACGCTCTAGACAACCGAAATAACTATTTCGATACGCTCTAGACAACCGAAAAAAATTTGAAAATAGAACTTCGGATTTCCATATATGTGTCCTTGTTTAAGGAGCCTCGATCCGATACAAAATTGCCAATCTGAGTCGTTTCGGAACGTAGCAGCGTCGCATCATCTGTCAAAAATCTACTTTTAGTTTTCTTATATACTCGTATTAATGACTTACATTATTAATTTTAATGAACTCATACAAAAAGTATTGTTCACAATAGTGTCATAATTAAGCTTTTTAATCTCGTACCTTACTTAGGCCACTCAGCAAGCTTCGTGGCCTAAACACGGTACTCGACTAAAAAGCTCTCTATTATAACACGATTACGAAAAATACTATTTTATAATTTCATCTACCCAGTGACACTCGTGCCATCCAGACAAATCTAATGGCGTTTCATTTATTAAATTCGGTTGAGCCGTTGAGTAGTGAGCCTACATACATACAGGCCAAACACATAACCCTCCTTTTGGGGATCGCTGCAGTCGGGTAAAAATGTCGCAAAACGTCCCGTGATGTGCCAGCCTAGGCAAGTGGCATTCTACAATAGCTAACGCGCGGCTTTCGAGACCTGTCAAAATGCATAGAATTAACACAAGCGTCCAACGCGCGACCGTCTAACATATGTCATACAGTAATACTACACATTTTCTTTGATTTCGGCGGTCGTTTATAGTCATAGGCCGACTACATAGTGCGCTATAAAGCTCTATTTGTAGGGTTGTTTTTACTTAATTAATTAAATATATCGGTTGATTTTGCCTGTGTTAGGGTGCTAAATGAATGCCTTTGAACAATTTTCTTTTAGTCTTTTTATCAGCATTTTCTTACCACTAATAATTAATTTTACTGAATAATTCTAACGCCAGCTCCCGCGCTACCGCGGCTACAAGACTAACCGTTCCGCCACCAAGAGCAATCACGCTCGAGACCGCTTGAAAAACCAACCCAATGCTAATCCAAAACGTTCTTTATTCTTCACGAATAGAATTTAAATTCCCTCGCGATTTAGGAATAATTTCAATAAAATTGAATAAATTTGAAAAATCGAGGGAAATAGTTAATGTAGTCTTGTGGGGTATGGAAATATTCGTACTTACTAATATCTTACTAGGGAACGCAATTACCGGCCAAATTTGAAAACCGCTAAATTACCGACGTCGGTCCGGCAAAACCGGTTAACCGGTTTTTGTGCCTTTCAAAAAAAAAAAAAAAACCTATATTTCAGTTAAACATCTCATTTAAAAATAATTCATGGGTCCTAGTGAAAAATGGTATGTACAAGTCGACTTAACTCGTAAAAAAGGGTATATACATGGACGGAGTATACTAGACTTTAACACTTTAGCTAAAATAGGTTTATTGTGCGTTTATGAATAAGGGGAGTCACAATTTTGAGGTTCCGTAGAACAGATTACCTTAACTTTAATAGTTTCTGAATTCTCATACTGGCCCATTTGGATGGCCAAAACTGAATACCGTCATTACTTTGAAAAAAACCTCGTATCTCTTAATTCATGACGTACGATATTAAACTTAAACATTAAAGGGATAAAGTTCAAACTCATACAACTCGAAATGATCAGATAAGAGTTTTTTTTCATAGTAGCAACATGTTTGAAATATTTTTCATGGCCACATAGCCATTGGTTGATTTAAAATATGCGCAGTCAGTCCGGTCGCAAAAGCTTAAAATTGTATCAGTTATAATTTCAACAAACATACAATACAAAAACACTGAATTGAACACCATACAAAGAAAAATAAAGAAGGAAAAATTAAAACTTGAAATTACTATAGGGTAAAAATCTGACGGCGTGAATGCTCTAAGCGATCTCATTCAGACAACCTTAGACAGAAGAGACAACCTAAAAATTAAAACAAAGTAGGCGGTGCAAACAAAGATACTTAAAAATGAAAAATGAAAAATATTATCTTCACTCATAACAAAATAAACTTATACATATTGTTTCCTTTTTAAATTTCAAGTAAGTACCTTAACAACACTGACATTTACGAATATTAAGTTAACAATCGGTAAACCGCAAAGAGAGCATATGTATAAAAAAAACTCACGATGTAAAAGTACCAAGAGAGAATAACAATGAGGAGGTGCCGACCCAACCCTATCGTTTGTGCGGGCTAAGTGTTTACCAGCCGGCCCCTGCTGACCCATTCATCCTACCCTGGTACCCTCCAGCCACAATGATCCGGAGGCCATTTGTCAGTCTGCGAGTTTTTTTAAAAGGACGATTGGACGTGTGTCGCAAAAAATAAGTCGAAATCAAAACAGAATATTTGCCTCGTTTTATTCGCACGCACACATTTCTAAATAATAGACTTTTCAACACTCGACGAGGCTTTGAACAAAATTGTTGTTTTTATTTCGAAAATGTAATACAATATAAACTAAAAACCGCGCAAAATATAAACTAGGTAAATGACTAGTGAATTTATAGTCTACTAACTATTTGTATAATATTTTCTTTTCCTTAACACGCATAATCAAAAGTATAAGAGAATAACGAGAGAATCAATAATAAAAAGTAGCTGTTTCGGGTGTTACGGTGGAATGACCAAATATTGATTGATAATGTCGACAACATTCAAAAAATGGTGTCATTACTATTCCTTCTCATGCAACAAATAAGTTTCGTATAGTTTTACTCTTGTCAAAATTTACTTCATATCGGCCTGGTACTATAGTGTACATATTTAGATACTACACTATCTCAAATAACCTGAATCCACTTGCGTCGATCGGTGCACTGGACGTTTGCCAGAAAATCAACATTTCATTGCAGCCGAAAACCCCGAAACACTCTGTGGCAGGAAATTTGAAAATATTCCTTGAAGCATGCTAAACGACATAGCACAGCAACCAGGCTCACATACATATGAGGAGAGCTCCGAGGTTATCAGGCAAGATGAAATATTGACGAAGTTAGGTCTAAAATACAATCTTTACCGCGCTGGGAAAATTGCCTACTTATCGGATCTTCAAACTGTATTAAACAAAGGCTTATTTTGCAGTGAACTTTTACTGTAATTGCGACCTTATTCTAAAAACGGAGGATTGAGCTCGCTTTGGTTTATAGATTGGTAATGCGCCGTTTTTCTGACAAGGGTAGCATACGCTCGCTGTTGAATATTGAAGAGAAACTTGGGAGTGCTCCTAGGCTGTTTGCTGCCCTAGTAATGTTGTCGTTGTTACTTTACACAATGATGGGCCTTTCAGGTCCCCTATTGTACTAGATGAAACCGTATTGCCTTTGACGTGTTTGTTATTGTATTGTTTTTAAGAGAACAAAAGCTCAAAAGCAATTCAAGCTTACACCGTGTAGAATCTCAGTCTATAAGTTTTTGTAAGCGTTTGCGCATGACTAGAGAAGCCATTAAAAGTGAGTAAAAAAGTATTTCTAAGCAATATTGTTTGCAACTTTACGAACTTCAGCCACTAGAAGAAGAAAATTTATAAAAAGACTTCATCGGCCGTCTGTCCGTCTATTAAGTTCTTATTGGGGCCAATCGAATCGGTGTTCTCTATTTAAAATATTTGTGAACCCTTTATAACCGTCGACCTCGATTCTAGCCTATAACAAGAACTGAGCTTGACGTTTATAAATTTAGGTTTACAGATAAATGGAGGACGCTTAACCGGGTTGGCCCCAATATTTACATTTAATACATAATCATTACTGGGTTGAAATTCTAGGCGGTAAAATCCATATCGTGTCTGACCAGGGTAGTGATTCTCTCAACGACAACGGTCGGACGGACGAACGAGTGAATGTCCAAGCGGCGAGTTTAAGTAGTCCCGTCAGTGCGAACAAAACATATTTTAGCGTGCATTTTCAGTTTAGCAGCATGGTTTCTCCCGATGGATCGAACGTATTAGGCTGCTTAATTGAAAATGCACGCTCTAAAATGTGTTTTGTTCACTCTGACGGGACTACCTAAACTCGCCGCTTCTTTTTCGCTCGTTCGTCCGTCCGTCCGTTGGTTTTGAGAGAATAATACCCTTGTTATCGTATTGACAACCTTAAGTTAACAACAATACCATCGCAGGTCAACTACGATATCGTTACTACTTTAAAAAAACTCGTATCTGATATTTCGAGATGCATGAGTTTGAATTTAATCCTCTTAACGTTTAAGTTTAACATCGTACGTCACGAAATATGAGATACGAGGTTTTGTCAAAGTAATGACGATATGTTATTTACAGCCTAGTATAGAGTCCCTGGTCAAGGAAATCGGCCCTCTAAAATCTACTATTAGTAATTTGTTGGTACTTTTACAAAATTAAAATTCCGTTAAGATAATATAAAATATATAAATATAAAATCAGAGTTATGATTATCCTCCCTAACCGTTACAATCATTCTATATCACTGTCATAGCAAGACGGCAAATAATAGCAGAAATAGAATAAACAATGGAAGATGAACGCGGAATGATTGAATGGAAAAATATTACCGCCCTCGCTTCGAAAACGTTGTATTTATTAAATCGCGTATCCAAAGCGAACTAGTCTAACTTGAGCTGTGTATGTGTATTAACTACGAAATAGGCCAGTAAACGCGGGTGGTCCCAGCATCTTTAAATCAAATTCAAAATTCAAAATATTGATTCAGTAAATTGGCCACATGAGGGTTCTTTTACACGTCGGTAATATATGGATGAATCTACTAGCGCTTCGGACAAGACCATCATTGCGGATAAGAAGCGCCGCAAGAAACTCCAAAATCAATACCAAAAACCCCGTGCATCAAAAGTAGATAAGCAGAATAGCATGCTCAAAATTATCTAGACACGACGTATTCTCTTGACAATAGAGTCTAGTGCACATCATTTTGACCTCTTCAGTTGCGTGGCTATTTCTGCTGCTAACTGTTTTGGAGTATTTATTGGTCATTTTCAGGTGTAAGGCACATAAAAATGTCGAAGAATCAAAAATATCCCTACATGTTTTAATCATTTACAACATGTCTGATCATTAAACATTTCCATGTGTGTAGTTTTTGCTCTTAACTCCAAAAGGGTTTTCTTCCATCCATCCCCCACCCCCACACCCTACAGTAACATTGACTAAATCCGTCATAATTTTATCTTCTTAAATTTTTATTGTTTGCCACAAAGCACTGAAGTATTCATAGTTTTCTCTGAGAACAAAGACAATGAATTACAAAGTTAAAGTTTACGCTGTTATATTCAATCAAAAGCGCAACAAAAGAAAACCTAGTGGAAAATGCTAACAAAAGGAACATTAAATATATACTTCAGAGCCCTCGCACGGCTCTGTAGCCGATGTTGAATGGTGGCGGGTCGGGAGAGCTGATAAAAAACTCAAAGGTTTCCAATAAATTTGATGCCTACAGAAACTTCTATATTATGCAGGAGTTTAGATAAAAAATCACTCCAAATACTACGTGGATCTTTCTAATATCGTTGTTTGGTTGCTTTTACAATAGCATTTTGTGGTAGACAGAGTATTAGTTACTTAGAAAAGCTGTTCGCGTACACCCTTTGACATAGCAATACATTACAACCCGACCGAGTCACATATCACCTTTAGCAGACAAAGCTTCGGACATTAAGTACCTATCTTATCAAACCGGTTTATCATGAGAAATTACTACCCGTGAAAGGTTATATTATCATCTTTTCGAGCACTGTGACTTGCAAACTAAAATACAACCATTCTGGGCCTCTATTCGCGGCGGTAAAAACCATATCGTATTTGACATGTTACGGTATTATTTTGACTTCAGCCGCTATTACTGTCAAAACGTTGACAATACGATAACAGCTCAAAGACGATATAGTCTATATGGTTTTTAGCGCCTAGCATGTATACCGGCCCAGATCACAGATCTCTAAGGCCCGTATTAATAAACTCGTCTCAACTCTTATGTTCGTCTCGAGATGCGTCAAACATGACAGTGTTCTATGGTTTGACGTTTACTTTGACGTATCTTGTGACGGGTCTCTCAGCCAAGATGAGTTTATTAATACAGGCCTAAGAAATCTACGAAAACACACATAAAACGACACAATAAAATACGGTAGTTAAAAGCAATAATTCATTCCAGTGTTTGGCACTAGTCGGGTGATAATTATAATCGGCCTTGGAAAAAATATGTATACCTAGTATTGGGACCGAGCGCGACGACAGCGCCACGTGATAGGCGGCCATTATGGACAATACTGTCACCGCTGTCAAACAAGAAGTAAGTAAATATTGTGAAAAATATTAATGAAATCTTGTGTTATTTTACTATATTACACAATAACAACAACACCTCTTACCAGGACCATATTTTTATCTCAAAAACGATTAGAAAATGTTTACTGCAATATGGATTTGACAGCTCAAATCAGCGACAAAAATGACAATTTTAGACGTAGCGAGCGCTGTGATCGTTTAGGCTACCCCCTCCACCCGCTTTGCACTCTCCCAATACGGAGTGAGTGAGAGAAAGTTAGTTAAGATGCCGTCTTCTTTATTTATGTCTTTTCATATTAATGCTTGTCTTTTACTTGTACTATTTTTTCGGGTAATATCTTCCTACGCGATTTGTCGAGATGTTTTCTTTTGCTATTAGGCGAGCCAATGTTAGGGGTTAATGAGTTTGCTTATTATAAGGGGTGTTTGCCAGCACTGGGCTGATAACAGGGTGAGAGGGTACTAATGAGCTATTTATATTGTTTGTTAGATGTTAGTAAAATAACGATTCAAAAAGTAAAGACGATTTTGGTTAATTTAAGACTAACTGTTGTCCGCGTAGATGTTCGTGTACAAAGTACTCTATGACCTTCTTAAGGGTTTAAGCTATCCCCATACCAAATTTCATCGAAATTGGTTCAGCGGTTTAGCCGTGAAAGCATAACGCCGATAGATTTACTTTCGCTTGTAACATTAGCATGGATGAATAAATTTTGCAACAATTTTTAAGCGTCTTTGTACGATAAGGATGTATCCCACACTTCATGGTTAAGAGATGCACATGTTAAAGTTAAAAATAAAGCATTGTTTCAAGAACTGTGCCTCAATACTAGACGGTGAAAACCATACCTTCATTACTTTGCAAAAACCTCTTACCTCATATTGCGTGACGTACGATTTTAAACTTAGACGTGAAGAGAATTCAGTTCAAACTCATACATCTCGAAATATCAGATACGAGTTTTTTTTTAAAGTAGTAACGATATCGTCTTTCACCTGCAATGGTATTGTTGTACGTTCACAATACGATAAAAGCGCCTCTACTTGGTGGTAAACTCCAAATCGTACCTATTTGACCTGTTATATTGTTTTTTTTTACCTCGGCCGCCATTTTTACGAAATAAATAAGAGCTATTAAAAACGTTGACAATACGATAAAAGATCAAAAACGATATGCTTTTTACCGCTTAGATTCTCGGCCCAGTAATGATAAAGTATTAAATTTAAATATTGGGGCCGACGCGGTTAAGCGTTCCCCATTTATCTGTAAACCTAAATTTATAAAAGTCAAGCTCAATTCTTGTTAGGCTAGAGTCGAGGTCGAGGGTTATCAATTTGGGTTCACAAATATTTTCTTCTGTATCTGTTCTTCGTACTTATAGAATTAGTTCCCCGCTACTCCCCCTATTTTTTCCCGTTGGGGGGTTGAATTTCTAATAAATCCTTTCTTAGTGCTCATTTACATCATGAAAGGAACCCCTGTACCAAATTTCAAGTTTCTATGTATACAGTAGTTTCGGCTGTGTGTTGATATATGTCAGTGAGTCAGGGTTGCTTATATATCTCTTGCTTACTCGATGCACAACCTTTCACTCTTCTCAATCTCTCAAGGGTTATCTGGAACATATCTCTTAAACGAATACATACACATATGTACATAGAAGATCAGAGAACATGGTTTCGATTGGCCCCAATAATTACCTTATTTTTGTTTACTGTTTTAATAGATGCCCAGGTCTAAGACGATATGGTTTCTACCGCCCAAATCTCGGCGATATTACAATTACCATAAGTTATGTAATGTAAACACTACATCTCAGATATTAAGTTTATAAATCTATGTCACGAAATGTCAAAGTGCAAGTTTGAAACAGTTGGAACTAATTTTAGCAACAATTTGAAACAGTTAATTAACGCTAAGTTCAAAGTGGTGCACATCCTCAAAGATGCATTGCACATTACCTTGAAACTCATATGCAAGTCTGGAGACAATGCAACATGCAATATTAAGCAAGTACTCTCGTCTTGTTACCAGGGGCGCATGGATGCAGCACAGGTGCTAGTTCTAAATTAATCCATGGCATGATGGTTAAGATTACTTAGAGTTATGTAATTAAGTTAAAAGATAAAGGAATAATTAAATAGACGGGTTTCATTATATTCAGAATCTTTATATGTATAAAGGTAGTATAAAACAAAGTCGCTTCCCGCTGTCTGTCTGTCTCGCTATGTCTGTGGTAATATTTTAAAAAACTACGCAACGGATTTTGATGCGGCTTTTTTGATAGAGTGATTGAAGAGAAAGGTTTTTATGTATAATAATTTCTGTTTTAAGTACGGGTGTTACAGAAAGCTCACATAAACCGAAGCGAAGCGAGGGCGGGTCGCTAATTAATTATAAAAGTAAATATTTAATGATAATCAATGAAGCAAGTATAAACGGCCGGATGGCTACGACACAATTTAACACTCAGTTGTTCTTATCCTTAATTGGATCTTAAAATACTTTTCATGATGTAACTTGGTCATTTTGATAGGTCTTATTTACTTGACAGTAATGGTGGTCAAATTAAAAACATTACCATAACACGTAAAAGAAAATATAGTTTTTACCGCCTAGACTATAGGCTCTGGTGAACGCAAATATGGTAACTAAAACATAGAATAGAGGCCCTAGAATAACTGTAGCGTTCCTCTTCGTAAAAAAAATTGTATGAGCTCATCGAGAATTGCCCCCTTGTCACATCTCCAACGAGAGCGAAGCTACAAACAAGTGGCTTAACAACTGTAGGAGTCGAACAAATACAATACAAAAGAAATAAAAACGTTGTTTTCCCAATTAAAAACTCCGACAAACTACCGTAATAAAGAAACCTCTCGCGCACCGGGCGCGGATAAAACCGGATTACGCCGGGTTAAGGCCAGTTTGCGCTACTTTGTACCAGGCGAGCATAACCGCTGTGAATATTTCACTAAGCGCTTAACGTCGCTCATATGTGGGGTTATTCAGCTTGTCATTAACACTTTGGAAATCTTAATTAACACCGCTATTGTCGGTGTACAACACATATTGCTCTCGTACAAACATTATACACGTGTTACGTAACTATAATACCATTGCTCGAGATGTAAGTTGTGAGTGTCAAAATTCAAACTGAATTCAATATTTCACAAGGAAAAGTTCTGAACCGTTGTCCGCTGGCAAATAACTTAAACTAGATATGAATAAATTTGAAGCTGCTTCACGGAGCGAGCACGTATTGGTCGAACTTTTAACTCGCCTCGCCTCTATCTAGGAAACATTTAAACGTAGTTACAAGTTTTTACAATAGTTTAAAACTGAACTTTCTAGAAACGACCACCTGAGAATTTCTTTTTACGTCCAATCTGTCCATTTCATGAGCATTTACCGTTCTATTCAAATATATTCCAATAGGGCTTACGTGCTACGCTCGTAGCATCCGCTACGGCGTAGCGTCGTAGATAAATCCGTAGCACATCGACGGTACCGCCCAGCCAGCGGAAAATGCAATCTGGGTACTAGGACTACATAATGCAGAGGATATTATGTGTAATAGGATTAGTTTCACCTGGGAAATTAGAAAGCGTTGCGAGCACAAAGCTGCAGATAAATGCTATCTTTCGTTTACACACATAGAAACGTAAATATTGCGCTGCAATACCTCCTTACTTTTATGAAGTCCGAGTTATATTTAAGTTTACAAAGAGCCAGTCGTGCCGTCGGCCACACGACCGCAATGAAAATGTAAGCGAGCGAGGGGCGATTAACTTTTTTCTTGAAGCCGACGCTGTCCAAAGCCTTTTGTTTCAATAAAAAACGAATAACTTCATCGCGGAGTTTGTATTTCATTTCCAAATTCCCCCGGCGCGTAGTTTTGAATGCTAAGCAGCCCGGCGTTCCCGGCATAGCGAAATTATGACTGGTATCTCGAATTTAATACTTTAATATTTAACGGACAAAGTATGAAGAAACTAATTTAAATTTGGCGTGCCGCGAGGCTGCGACCGTGTTGAGGGATAATTTGACGGGTGGCTGAACCGAGTAAACCTCTAAACTAGTAGATAGACCCAAAAGACACAGTCGGTGACCCCCACTGATCGAGTACCAGGAGATCACAGTTACAGTTATCTACCACGGCGGAACCTGCCAGGTTGTGTACAGCGATTTTGTCTTATCTCTCTCCCCCTGAATAACACATATTCCAAGGGCTTCAGCTAGTGAAATAAAAAAATCAAGTCGTCATAAGTTACAATCTAGTGTAAACACATGGTTGAACGCAACATCTCAAAAATATGCCCAATGCACCTTATTCCAGTGTAACATATTTATGATTCTTTCGATACATATTTTTGCACTTGACTGAACCAACATTGCACACCGTTCGTTCGATTAAACTCGATAAATCTGACCTAGGTCTGCGCGCTTCGGTATGGCAGTCTAGTTCGTCCTATTAATTGTAAGGTCCCGTTTCAAGGCGTAATATCTCATACGACACCCGCATGCAATCTACAGTCTGTGCCAATCGAAATTAGCTAAGGTGTAAACACAACCAAACGAACCTATTTCCCATTAATACTCGATAATTACGTGCAAAAGGTCTTAGGAATGATTTATACACTTGATCTTTACTTTCACATTAAGTTTAAGATTAAAAAACTTTTCAACATAAAACACGCTTGTTTAATATTTGAGGTTATGTGTCAAACAGTACTAATTTGTTTATCTATGGCATTTTCAATTGACACAGACTATACGTGTTAGTGTGTCCTTGACCTGCTAGTACCGGCTTGCTTGTTAATATCCACTGGTCAGCCGTTCCAAAGCCTGTTAGTTTTTTAAACCATTCGATTCAAATTGTGTATACATTGACGACGGCATTGCATGAAAGATAAATTAGCCAGAGAGAAAAACTGCGACCAATGAATAAGTTAGGTTGGTCAATAGTGGCATTACTTGGTGACAAAATTAGCAAACCCGACACAAAAACACTAGGTAAAAAAATATATGGAACTAACGAAATCATTTAAATCTCCCCTGTCAATACGTGATACTGAGCGGGCACGTATCGATTCGGATCACCAGAGCAGCAGCGCCGGCAGGAGGCGAATCAAACATTCAAATAAGAGCGAAATCGTGTCTTAGCAAACCGTCACGCTTTCCTATTCTCCTGGTACACGAGATACGCATTTTCGCCGAGTGAAATATTTCATTTCACTTCGAATTTTCTATTAAGGCGAAGGCCTAAGTTTGTTAAGTAATTTAAACAGTAACCCAGCGTGTTTTAATCACGTTACCCTAAACTCATCATAGAGGCATCAATTCCGAAGTTTATAAAAAGCCGCAAAGTTTGCCCGCCGGCTGCCCGCCGAAGGGGGGGGGACAGGGGCCAATCAAAATGCTCTACAATTTTGTGGCGAGAAACATAAGTCGAACCTTTTCAGAGCGTTAAAAGCCGGGCCACTTCGATGACATTGTTTTGAAAGCAATTTTGAAATGAATATTTTTAGCTCTTGCTTTGCGTTGGGTGAAATAAATTAAATACCGCACGTCATCTCAAAAATCTGCACGCTTTGGACTATTGTCGCTTGCTTTGTCCTTTTCTTGCGAAAAGCAAATGAGACCAAATGTTGCGAATATTGCGATACAGAAACCAATTCACCGTTGAATATAAGTACTCTCGTTTATACGAATCACAATAAAAACACTGGGACATCATCACAAGAAAAATATACATCATCTAACAACAATGCTCCTGATTTCAGAGTCCAAAGCTATTTATTACACGTAAAATTTCGTAAAGGTCGCAGGTTCAACCTTTTTTTTAACACTACGGCAAAGAATAAATCCCTGCACTCGTTACGCTACGCCTGTTAAAACAAGCCATCCATCCCGTGACAAGGCTACAGCTATTAAGCCCACGCCTATCCATCAAACGCCAACGACGTCATGCCGCCCTGGTGCCGTGATCCGTCGACCACGCGAACCCCAATGAATTTACAACTGCGGACTTCACCTAAAATAATTTAATGTGGTCTCCGTTCAGTGCGAGAACAAATATTTAAACTAGTTTTGAAAAACATAGTGACGTCACTCGAAATGACGTCACACGGTTAACGGTACGTTAAATTAAGTAGCGGATTAAAAACTCTCTTCCGAATTCAACACCCTCGCCCTAAATCAACCTATTATGTTGCTTCTTATTCCATGCCACTTTCATCGCGCTGTAAAAATAAGGTTACTTGATGATTACTTATTTTATAACGCGTTTAAAATGTGCCAACATGGCAACTCATTTATGGGCGAACTCGTAAAATTCCAAAATGAGTCCTTAAGCTCCTAATTCCCTTTTATAACACCGATAAGCGATAGCGACCGAAACGCCATAACTTGCGACCGGCTGGTGATAAATTTGCATTTTAACTCCGCTCTGGTCCTGCGATCCTGGTAACAACGGGGAATCAATAACGGCTTATAGATTGCCTAAACTGATTCCGATCGTTGTTGTCTACCTTTGGTCCTACTCTTGCTTTACCAAAATAGGAAAGGGAAGAAAGAGGTAAAACCCTGTTTCATAAAATATGAGTATGACTATTCCCGTTACACCCCACACTAATAAGTCCCATCCCAGCAAAATGTCTAGCTTAAGTTGAAAGAGGAAAATAATTACTTTAAAAATGCAAACCGAAATATTTCATACATTTTGTTCGAGCTCGTGTGCTTTGCTTTCGCTCGGGCAAAATATTTTTAATAATAAATAATGCTCTTAAAGCTTGGGTTGCCATATTAGTATCAGAGTTTAATGTTGAATTAAAAAAACAAATTAAATAGCCTTGAGAGTATATTAAAATTGTCGGCGGCAATAGAGAGAAAAATTAGAAATTGAAAATTTGACACAGTTCCTTGAGATTCCTGTTTCAAATTTTAACAATTAGTTAGTTTAACTACTGACCAAACCACAGGCCCTTAGAGTGATTTTATAATGAGTAACAAACAATTTACAGGAGTAAAAAAAAAACAGAAACTGTAATTTGAATGGTAGACTGGATCAGTGTTGCCATTTTTGCTCTCTTTCTGGCCCTAGAATTTAACAAGGTAACGGGAGGAATTTCAATATTTTCAAGTGGCAACCACCATATTAAGCCATTTGGGTATAAATTGCAAGATGCGATCTATTTTTTCCAACAATATTAAAAACACTTTTTTTTATTTTACACTCTAAACTCTAGTCTTTTGAGTCATGCGTTTAGTCAACTACATTAATCAGTAACTTAATAAATTATTTTTTTCTCAAATTGATTTGAAAGAGATGACACTACTTTGTTGCCACTTTTTAATTTCAAGGCTTTTTTCCAAACTATAAAACCAAGTTGAAAATAAAAATGTAGCTACTTGTTTAGAAACGTTTCTTAAAAAACGTCAGAAATCAAAACAACCAACTTCGCTGTAGCTTCGCTATTTTCAACGGCTTCGTGCTGTAAAACACCGACATAAAACAAAAACAGTTATGAAAGTTAAAGTAAAGCTCCAGCTATAATAAGCTGCCGTCCAGAAAGCTTAAAGTGTAAAAAGAACAACATTATGAATGGGGGCGTAAAGCTCTTACTTTTTATTGCCGGAGTTTATCGTCCTCGTTTGATAAAGTTACCCATTTTAATTAGTTGTAACTAGTTTACGCGCGTGACTTCGTCCGCGTTTAACTTGTTTTTTTAACGTAATCCCACGGGAATTATATTTAAGCCGGGTAAAAGAGTAAAAACCATGCTCTTTTCTGGCTAAAGGGACAATTTGAAGTCGTCGATTATAGTTCATACTTTTAGGCATTTAAAAAAATGTAAACAAAACAACCACGTGATATAGTTCGTCAGCCAATAGAAGTAGACAGTGTTCTGCTTCTATTATTGGTATCATTTTGAAAATCGAAGGCTTTGTTCCGCTTTGAAGTCGAACGCGATTGCGAGTGCGTTAGGCAATAGGCCAGCGGGTCACAACTGCCACCGCTTCTTTAAACGGCAAAAAAACTAGAAAACGCAGCACTACTAAGAAACAAAACAAAAACTAGCTAGCCTTTCAATCGTATCTCATTATAAGAACCTAAAGTGAAGACTAGATAGACAAAACACAAGCAAAAAGTTCCGTTTCCAAGAACAACCGCAAATCAGCAACCACGACCCGTCGAATGGATAAAGAAAATTCCACCACAGACTTAACGAACAACGATGAAAAGCTGTTCAGATATTTATTCCAAGAATACTCCTAACATCAAAATAATTAAGTCCACTTTGAGAAAGCTCAAAGGACAGAACAAAGCAACTCCGCTCGCGTAAAGCACCATTCTCTAATTGTTCAAAATCGAAATTACCTGCTCCACGATTGGCTGAATTCAAAATGTGATTGCACAGCGGTATTCGTTATTGGTTCGTTGGTGAAACAGTTCGCTGCATTGGCTGAAATATGTTTGTAGTTCATTGAATGTTCAAGCAACTGCTGATTTAGAAGTTAGTTTATAAAATGCGCTTCGGCGATTTCTTCAATTGAGTTTTTTTTTATTATATCTGTTTCTAATGCAAATACGTACCTCTGATTAGTGATAGAAATCGTACATGAAAGATTAAGAATCGTTTACTTGTTTTTAAACATGGTATTCATGATTTGTTATATTAAACAATTCCACAAGTAGGTACGAGTAGGTTTAGCCAAAGCTTTACAAGAAATTATTTGAATGTTGGTTTACTAACGAACGTAGGTTAATTTATTAATATTTAACAAAGTATTTATTATTGAAATTAATTTTGTTTTTTTTGTTGTGAAATATAAATATTTATCGAAAGAATCCTTTCATAAATATACGAAGTTCTTATTATACTGGAATAAACTGCATCAGCACATATTTTTAAGATTTACTGTACTAGGAAAGCATGACGAGCTAGGTGATGCAACGCGCTCTATTGAGGAAACATCGAGCAATCGCATTAAGACGATCGCGTGGAGAAGCCACACAAGTCCGGTTAAACGCACTCTTTACTATAGAGAATCAACTCGAAAAGGCGAGGTTTGCAGAAAATAACAATGAGTGCTAATTAAAGAAAACAGTTCCTTCAATCTAATAAATTACTAATAATAAACAGTATACAACCGATGATTAAAAATAAAAACACCCACCCATTCACTTAATGGACTTAGGACATACATACAAATAAAAATCATTTTTATTTTAAAGGACTTGGTCCCGTTGACTTTACTGGATCGCTATGCCCTAAAAAGAAAATGTCTTATCCAAAGCTCCTTTCAATTATGCTCGCCGAGTACACATATAGTCGATAGCTTCCCCGGGGATCGGCGGCTAAATATTAGCTTTCATACTCCGCTTACACACTTAGTGCTACTAGGGTCGCAGAGTGTTTGAAGAAGATTATTGGTTAACGATACTTTGCCTGTTACGAGTCATCTCAAGAGTTGTTATCATAGGAGACGACTAGGCAATGCAAAAAATGGAAATGACGAATATAACTTTCACTCACTTGGGGTGAGTGTTACTTTTAATAATACTCAAATAATGCTGATATAACGCAAAACATCACAGTTATTCAGCTAATAGCTGTTAAATTTGTGCACAAAATTAAAGTTATGTCATCTGAAACAGCGCTGCTAACGCTCTTATTCAACGGCCTTGTATAAGTACAGCTAATGATTCTATTGTGGATAATGTTCGGCTAATATACAGCGCTTCTGTGTTACTTGGGTGTTACCTTAATAGTACCTATTTACTTAAAAAAAGATCCAGAATAAAATGAACGTAAAACAAATTTGCAAAAGGGACTGCTATTCTTTAAGCAAGTACTCAAGATGAATGTCGAGACAAATCTTGTCATGTCGGTGATGTATCGTCAGCATAATGCAGACCCAGTCTACATGTACGTAGGCCTAAGTAATGAGCTCTTAAATTGGGTATTCTGTATTCTAAAGTAGGGCATTTAACGTATTTCCTTTCTTATATAATTTAATTACGTTATTTAATTCCCCAAGTCAAAATAGAGAGCTCGCGCGTGTAGATCCTGGCTCTGTTAATGATTTCCTTATCGAAATTAGCTGTTGCTACTCCAATAATTCAGCGATTAGCGCCTAGCTCCGCTGCTACCCTGGTCCCTGTCAATCGCATTAACCAGCCAACAGAGGTAATGAGGCGTGTCGTCCCTTCCTCGTTGCCGCCATGATAACCTGATACATACAAATGTCTAAATATGTATGTTCAATATAATTCCCGAGATTTCGTTAACTCTTAGAATAATCATGTACACTAAGATTAAGTACCTACCCTTTTGCATGCCTATTGCGTATTTTACCATAAATATTCCTGTCCTTGCCAAAATGTGAGTACTAAGTAATGTCAGTCAATACATTTTTAATGAATTTGTATATCAACGTTTGCAATGCAAAGGCCTTCTCTCGTTTTCGCCATTCGTCCCTATCGATTGAATAAGTACTCATACAATGAAAAATCTTTGTGTTCGAGAGATGAAAAAGGCTTTAACCTACTAATAACTGATGAATTAACACAATTTTCTAACCTATGTAACTAAAATTTAATGTATCCTATGTAACTAAAATTTAATGTATCCTATGTAACTAGAATGAATAAACCAAACATTCACAGTATGCAAAATATGCTATGTAAGGCGTAGTAGAAATTCTATCACATAGATTTTATTAAAAATCTGGTACGCTGCAACGCGAACGGTTGGCACGCGGAGCCAATATCTCTGAAGCAATATGTACTCCTAGTGTTCATATTACGTTGTCATACGTAATAAAACTATTTAAAACTAATACTACAACATAAAATAACGTTTGTCTTAAGAAAGTGAATATCCTACATACATACATACATTAAATCACGCCTGTTTCCCAGAGGGGTAGGCAGAGACCACGTCTTTCCACTTGCTACGATCTTGACAAATTTCTTTCGCTTCTTCCACATTCATACATCGAGTCATGCACGCACGTCGGTTTAGTACGCAAATAAAGATTTAAGGTACAATGCAATAATCAAAAGAATTAATGAAAATGTAAGTGTTCACAATTTCCATTTTCTCCGAGACCCAAATAATAACATAACATCAGAGCCTTGAATTTCATGAAGTTGCTCAAAGATTCCGACGTAAAACCAAATGTGTCGAAACGTTTCGCTTAATTAAGTTATTCTCTTCTTAGAAAGTTGTTGATACTAGACAGGTGTGGGCATGCGTATTAACTAGCCTGGAATCTAATTAGGAAGGGTTCTGCCGATTCTGTAACATTCAACCGCTAAAACTTTCAAGTTAGGTAACCCATTTCACTATGAGGAGGGAAAAGGAACGCGAATCGCGTATTGCATCGAGTGTGGATGGGGATGATCTGAAATGCTCGAACCTCCTCGCCACTCCTGGGAGCCGGCTCGAGTGAACTCTGCTTTTATTAAATTCGACCTTTTGCTTAAAGTTCCCAAATTATTTAGCGTTACGAGGGTTGACTTAGTCGCTGTTTGTATGGGGCTGTTTCAAATTGGTCTAGATTAAGATAATAACGGTTTTGTATGGATAGGTTATGTGCTCGCAAAATATACTAATGATTACCGCAATTATAATTTTCAACAACGAGACACCTGTTATTGGGTACTTGTACATTATGTCTGTAGAAATTGACGATAAATACGTAATTATTTTAATAATATGGCAAATTAGTAGAAATGTACTCTATTGCAGACATATATATTGCGGGCTTAGTATGGCTGCGTCACTTTTTGACACGTGTAATTATTTACCTGTCAGAAGGTGACGGATGCCTTGTCCAAAATTTATCACGCGATACACGCAGCCATATTAGGCCCCCTGATCATTTAGAAAGCTTTTCATCATTATTATTTTTTAAAACCAGTAAATTACAAGTATATCCTCCGAATATGAAAATAGACTTATTTGGTTAGACATAAAATATTTTTCTCAAATGCGTTAATATCACGAAACACCAAACCAAACCAAATGAAACCTAAGATAAAACAATAATTGTCCGCTGCACTAACTTTTAAAATTTGCTTACTAACATTACAACTGTCATCGTAATATTGCAGTCTTGAGAAAGCCATCGTAAGATTTTAGTCTTGATATTGCCCCGTCTGCTACTCGGCCGTCTACCCCAAACTCGTCCTGAAATCCCTTACTTCACGGCCTCTGCAGTAATGTACTATACATACAAAACCTACACTTATACTAAACATATCTCACGTAGTTTTCAATGTTAATAAAATGACCTCGCTGATTACCTGAAAAGAAAAAAACATTTTATTAAAACGCATATTCAGTGAAATGCAAAATTAGTTAAAGCGGATGCACCAGGACAACAGCAATTAAAGGGAGCCAACAGGAGATTTGCTCAGCGACCGGTAAACGCGACGCTCTCCTGCAATGTTTACGGCCCTTGTTTGCTCGCAACGAATAGTGCCGCAAAAGGATTTAAAATCACACAGTTGGCTTCCACCAACACAAGCGATTTTGTCGTGAAATAAATTAACAAAACTAAAGTGCACAAGGCAAACTTTTATTATACTGCGCAACGAAAAACATTTTATCGTTGTTTACGACTTGTTAGTTTGTAAAATGTGGTACTTTAGATATCGAAATGGTTTCTTACATTGCTCTGCGTTACACGTAAATTTTGTACCTTTCGACGCCTTATTTATTAATTGTGTGGCAAGTCATCACCATATCGTAATAATAAAAGCATGCAGTGAAATCAATCGATTTTTCAAGGGAAGTCACCTCGACACATCGTTCTGTTTCTGTCATGAATTCTTAATTGACTGGTAATTTACAGTCGTCGAATGTTATAACCATCGTGACCTTTTTCCTCACATACATAATTATAGTCTGATGTTTTAATCCGGGGTATAAAATCATAAAATAATTTTAACAAAATCTTTGATATTCATAATTTGATTAACTGTTTAAATAGTGTATTCTCCCGAACCAAACCGATCAGCACCGATCGGCAACGAAGCCTGAAGCGCGATAACCGTCCGGAGCGCGGTTCATTGGCTGCCCAAATACCTCCTCCCATTCATGCGGCACTGGTCCCCGCGGACGTAAACATTTTCGTTCTGTTGGAAATTATCGTTCAGCTAAGTTAAAAACAACTATTGTTCAACATGTTACAATGGACTACATTCCTAGTACCTACATTTTCTGTCATATCGACCATTCTTCGACATATAAAATAATGAGTTCGTCGACGTCCTCAAAAGCCCACTCCCGATATTTAAAACCGGGGCTAAAGTCCATTTTTTTATTCCTTAGACTAAAATGACAGCTACAAATGTCAATCGTAACGATAATGTGGGCAGCTTTTAAGAAACAGTGCTTTTCGTTGTTTCGGTATTCAAAACAATACCACGATAAAAAAATATTTTTAGCTACTTATCGAAAATTAATAATAAATTAAACCTTTAACCTACTATTGAACAAATAGCGCCAACATAAAAAATATTACACTGACGTGACGTAAATATTAGTTCTTTTTTGTTTTTACAAGAATTCTAAATATCTAAAAAATGTCTATCATTATTTTATTACCCAAAGTATTGTATCATTTGGAGCTTCACGGATTTTACACTCATTTCGTTACAGACAGACACTTACATCAATAAACACAAGCACTTACCTATATTATTTTCTGTATGTACCCAGTTGTATCGCATCACTATTAAATTTATAAGTTGTAAAAAAACAAGCAACACATGACAAGTCATTTTAGTTTACGGAATAAATAAATGGACTTTAGATAAAGGGCAAATGTCAGATTGTAACTTGAAGTAACCTTGTTTATTCGGGGTTTGTATATATTGGAAACGAGCATAGTCGTACTAGCCTAACGAGACCCGTGACACGCTAGTTACGTGCAGTGCATCATGCATGGCATGCATGTCACTTAATCTGAGAGACAAGAGGATTCTGCTAGTACTATGTAAAATTCATCAACGTCTCTGCGGTTGCAGACTTAAGGATCGACTAGAGTCTGTTCCTATTCAGAATGCCAATGGTAATAACAACGGTAATAAGTACACCTGGCTGTAATTGTCTTTAGATAGAGGATGAAATAGTGATGAAATGATGAGAATAGTGTTACTTCTAATTAGTTAGTAAAAAGGTTGAATATAATATTCATCATCATCGTATTATTATGCTGCGTGCGACAGAGACGAAAACCAAATGCTTTATTTATCAAATCTATCTACCTTCACTACATTTACATGTCAAAAATATTTCGAAAAAATAAAACAGGCTTCAGTCAGTGTCATGGTATTTAACCGGAAAGTGCTTTTCATAAAAAAAACAAGATTAAATGGGGATTACTAGCTCGAAATAAACATGAAGACCATGATTAAGTGTATAAATAAATAATATGACCATACGCAACCTTCAAAAGTACGCGAATATGGAGTAACAATGGTAATGATTTGTTTATATGAGTGACCGAAAGAAAAGGAACAGACATTACACTGTTATTAAAAATACGCTGGCGCACCTTAAGACTGCACCGAGCGAACGTCGAGCGTCTAGTGCGCCCTCAGTACCATTATTGTGTTTTCTAATTAACTAAAGAATTTCCTTGCAATCAGACGATACGTTTTTGTAGCGCAACTAAAAACACAATTTATTGGATACGTAACAAACTTTTCCTACTCCTGTACTTTTATCTGTCATTTATATAGTCACGAACACTAATATAAGAACATACATAATATGTCCGCAGAATAATCCAGAGAAAAGTCTATCTTGTCTATGCCCCAAAACAGCACTTGTACGTTTTTGAGATAAAACGATACGGCCAGCTGCCAAAGCTTAGCGTTGCACAATTGATTTAATCATATTTTAACGATTGTGAAATAGGGACTATAAATCACCTAATGTTTTGAGAAATAATTTCAGTTACCTGATTGGTCGATTTTAAAATAGCTGTATTCTGGTTGGTTGATACGAAATACAAAGTTTTTTTTAACAGATTTAAATTAGTTAAAGAGAAACACGTACCTAAAAGAACCTATCGTTCCGTTTGACAGTCGATGTGTATTGTGATTGGTGGATTTAATTTGGTGAAGTATTCTGATTGGTCAAATTAAAATGTTTTGGAATTGTAAATAATTATATTTTCCATTCCGTCAATTTAAAAACAAAGTAAACCATAGACACATATTTTGTCATTTTCTTGTTTCCCGCTCGTTTGTTGTTCTTTACTTCGTTCGTTCGTTTGTAAGTTTTTTCGCTTAGTTTTGCATTTCATTTGAAACCTAGTCGTAGAAAAAGTATTGTATGCAACGGTGTATAACTAAGTCAAAAAACACTCGTGGCGCTTACCTTTACGATGTTCGCCTTCGGCTCACATCGTAACACACGCCACTCATATTTTTTGACCTCTCTTATACAACTATTGCATAAACTACTATTAAAAACCCTTTGAGTAGTAATTTTAACGGGAAAAGGTGGACACATTTTTCCGTTGAGTTGATAACTAGAAGGTGAATTGTTATCAAACTATGTGATATACCCGGTTTATCATCAAATTGTCGACACTTATTTCGTCGAATTTCACTTGTATAAGTTGTGTTTGCATTTGTAGTAAAAAACCTACCGTCCAATTTAAAGAAAATACTTTAGTTTATTAGAAAACACAATAATATTAACGAGGGCGCCACTGTACATCCGGCGTACGCTCGGCGCAGTCTTAACTGTAGTGAGATGGCTTATTTTTAACGCATTCCCTCAACAACAGTGTTCAGATTTCTCATCTTTTTGAAAGCATGGTTCTTTATAACATAAAAGATTAAGCAGATGCTTAAAGACAATTTATTTGTCACGTAAATAACTAAGAATTTTCTAGAAACCTCCGAGCTAAGTAATAGCCACGCTCTCCGCCAGTCTTTAGCGACGGTGCAGCGCAGTCTGCTCCCACAATTTAGTCCATTTGCTAAGTGGCTACTTTGTACGCTCGGCTTGAATATCTTATGTTATTATCCGTGTGGTTTTCTTGTAAAATATATTAACGAAACATTTTGATAGCGGTGAACTCAATACTGGCTTTTGTAAATTTTAACACGATTTCGATGATTTCATGGCAACACACGAAATCCAACAAACCTCATTTAATTTATTTAAAATTGTTCTCAATAGTTTGTTCGCTACGGTGGTAAAACATCGCATCCATACCTGCATGTACTAAAATCATAACCATTCCATCACGACTTGTCGTAGTCTGGTAAAAAAACATTCTTTACCACTTTTCTTTCGTCTTCTTTTGATTCTGAATAAAGAATTTAAATTTTCATACAATCAAAAACATATGAGCAACTTATTAAATTTGCGATAAATTGAATCTGTCGGCGATATTTCATTAAACAGAACAGAAAACACGAGTCAATCGCATTCCCGAACAGTAAAAACATTTCCAAATTAAATTCACTTTAAAACGAAACTCAATAGCCAAATATTGTTGCTTTAAATGTAGCCGTAAAAAGTAGTGGCGTGACAGGTCGTTTGTCTGTCCACTCCCGTATCTACTCCGCTGTAAATCCGAATAACGAATGGCCGCCAGCAAACGAGAAATATAAATGCATGCCAACCTGTATAATGAGATTTCGCGCTTCATTTTCATCTGCCATAAATAAAATCTGTTCATGCGAAAAGTTAATAAAACAATTCCGATTGCGAATGACAGTTGCGATACCAGGAACGCAGAGAGATTAAGAATGCCAGTCAAAGAGGGGAATACGATTAATTAATAGAAATCTGACGTGACGTCTTGCTTTGTTGCAAGGGCAAAATATTTATTTAATTTTAGAATTGGAAAAGTTACGAAAGGCGTGAATGAATGAGTGGAGGACAGGGACGGGGAAACTCGAAGTTTTCGCGACGACACGTCGGTCTCCAGGGAATCACTAGGGGAGCAAGAACAGTCAGAGCTTATCTGAGCGATTAGAAATAATCCAGGGCACATTTACTTCTATTCAGGGGACTTCAAGTCGATCGACGTTAAACATTTAATTAAAGGGTATTCTTTTATCCAATAACTTTTTATAATTTAAAACCTCCAAATTGATTATGGCTCTCACTTTTAGTGCTGATATCTCATAAAGTTCAACCAGCAAATCTAGCTTTCAAATAAAAAAATGCAATTGTTCCATCCGTGTTGAAACTATGAAGTTACAAAGACACAATTAAACCGATAGACAAACGTTTAACTTTATCTTTATTTAAGAGCCAAGCTCTTGCCGGTGGAGTAATCGCTAACCACTTTCTGGTACTTCCTTCCTTAACCTTCGCCTTTATTTTCTCAAAATAAAGCCTCCTTTGTCTTCCCTAACCTTTTCTTCCTTATATGATATTACAGCAAACCTAAACTTAGTGCCCACACCAAAATTGAACAAGAAGTCTATTTCTAGAGTCTTTTACAATTAAAAGCAAAAACTTGTCATCACCCATTATGTAAACTTCCACATGGCTGCTTCATAGAAACCCTCTGATTTCCCACTAACCTTGATCGACAAGTATGAGCCAGACATTCCAGTACCCTTACCATGAGTTACAATTACCGTACTCGCTAGCGTGTCGAATGCTCTGTCCCTCGCACTCTGTAAGAACACAGCGAAGTCTTCGAGGGACAGAGCATTCGATTCGCTAGCGACTAGTTGCGGGTGGTAGGACCTTGTGCAGGGTCCGTCCGGATCGCTACCACTATCTTATCCATTAACCTACCGCCAAACAGCAGTGTTCACACTGTTGTGTTCCGGTTTGGGGATAAGACAGCCGGTGAAATCACTAGCATAGAGGCATTCCATCTTAGTCCTCAGGGTTGGCAACGCATTTGCAGTTTTAGGATTGCATTGCAGTCTTGTGAATGCGAATGTCTATGGGTCACAGTTTCCACATAATTACCATCAGGTGGCCTGTGTGCTCGTTTGTCTTCTCTATGCCATAAAAAAAAAAGCGAGTACGTTAATTGTAGCTCATAGTAAGGGTACTGACTATTTATAGATCCAGCCGAAACCCGCCCACGGCCTCTCCGATCTATTCAGCCTTCCCTCCCGCCACGGTCGCAAACAACAAGAGCCAAAGGTATTCCACCAATCAACTTAATCGGCTTCTGTTTGCAGGGAACCAATTAAAAATAAACGAAACAGCTTAGCTGGATACAGTAGAGGTATTAAAAGAAAATCTTCAGGACCTACGAGGCACACAACCTAGCCAAGATGTGACAGTTAAAAAAACTGGGTTTTATCGCAGTTAGAATATTTGGCGAGTTCTCGATATTTCGACAATGTTGCAATCGTCACGGTGTGCCAGTGATGTGATGGAGTGTTTATTTTTTAATTTCTAGCTGGTTCGACTCCCGAGTGGGACGCGAATTTTAGTTTTTTTTTTCATGCAGTTTTATTTCTTACAAAAAAAAAAGGTTTCTTCCAGTAAAATGACCTAATTTAAGGATTTAAGGTAATTCCCCTCAAGGGCCCCTTTTTCTTCCCACCGTGTATACGTAACAGGTAGGGCTGAGAGCAATTCAGACATTTGCTTTCGGCTTTTGAGCCCGTCTTAGAGTAGGTACTCATACCCGTAATATTTATAAAGATAAAGTCAGGTCCATAGTTTTAAGTCCTCTCATTAAGTATCAGTTACATCAACTATGTACGTACTACAGTACAATCATGAATAATAACCACGATACTTTAAAGAAGTGTATGTTACGATATGTTGCTGGGAACTATTTATATCAGGTTAGACCATGTCATTAAACATGCCATGTCATGTCATGGTAAATTCGACATCGTTTACGCTATGCGATATAGCGTATCTAATCCGTATTCTTCTTTGTCTTTACACGTACTGTTATCTATTGTTTTTAACTCGGCTAGCATTACTCTCAAGTTAATGAGGCCTCTAATCGTTTCTTTTTATACCATCCAAATCTTTATTTGCCAAGGGAAAGGAAAGAAAGGAAGATATATGGCATTGAAAAACCCACCGTCCATTATCAAGGCCCACTAACAAAGTCACAGTACTAGGAGATCAGAACGAAAAGGCAACATCCCGTAAGATTCGCACAAGATGTACTGCTCAATCAGGATGAGAAATACAGCCGTCTTTAATTACGACTTGTAACTCCGTGCGCGTGACTACCTGTTACGCCCGCACTGTAAACTTAACTTAGCTAGCTTGTTTACTTCGCTAATAATGCGTCATTATAGTTTACGGTTCCCTAAGGGCTAATAAGGCAGTTGTTTATGAGATCCTAGTAAAATAGAATGAGATTGTAATTAGATTTAGCCTTTCCCCAAGAGCAGAGGTCCCCAAACTTTTTTGTCTCGTAGACCACTTCGCATTTTTTTCGGTTTTGAGTAGACCCCCTGCTTACCTAATATGAAAAAAACTTCGGGATATTTTGCGCGGATAAAGTAGGAGGTCTTGCCGCCTAAAAGTTGCTACAATTAAAATTTAACGCGGTAGAATATTAAATACAAAATAAAAACTTACACTCACAGAAAATAAAAACATAATACATGTAGACAGTTTGATATATGTTTATTTTTATATTTATGAGAAAGAATTACGTAAGTAAGTAGGTATCTACTTACTATCTGTGTATGAATATGGATTATTCCAATGAAAAGCCAAAATTAAAGTCACGATCTGCTTAAATGGAATGCACTATTGCGGACCTCTATTTTCATCTCATGGACCCCATTTTTTATTCTCGCTCACATGAACCCTTTACATGTCGTCGTCGACCCGTGGGGGTCGATATAGACCACTTTGGGGATCACTGCCCTAGAGCAACGAAGCTCGCGTACGTCAGAAAGTGAAGATTAAAGAGTAAATTGTAATTTGAAACGAAAGGAAAAAGTTAGACGTCCGTATCTTGCCAAACCTTAGGCTGAGAAAGTAAATCACGAGCAGAACTCTCGCAGCTGATAAAGTCAGAATTCCGCAACTTGAGCATTAACGCTTTTCTCTTTTCCATTCGCCGCTGGCTCCGCTTAACATTCGAGTGTACTTTGGTGATTGTTTCGCGACCTGGCTGCCGCGACTCGCTGGCGATTTATGACACCCTGGTATAAAGGTGCGCCATTATTTCTTTTTTTATCCAACGTTTATTTACAGTACTGCTTCAAAATGCTTGTTTTAAAAGGTTTCTCAATATCGTCGACCCCGAGGGATTTTTATAATTATTTTTAACCCCTGACGCATTAAAAAGGGTGGATATAAGATATAAAACAACGTCCGTCACTTTGTTTGGGCTTCCCAGCAGGGGATACACAAATACTTGAAGAAAATTATAATTAAAACGGGTAAAATTATATTAAAATTTAACTCGTAATATCAGAACAAAACATGTTGTGGGTGAATGCAAACGAACACAGGCCATACTCGTATGACAATAAGAGCTCTAAAGCTACAAATTAGCAATCTTAAGATACCTAACCCAAGACTGCCAGTAATTTATCCTCACACCAGGACACAACAATGCGAACACTGCTTGGCGGTCGGTATAGAAAAAATATATTAAATAATAGTCCAGTGTATTACTGATGTCGGGGTATTTTGTGTTTTGACAGACGAACGTCGATAACCAAATTGTAATTGACCTGCGGGCCTAGTATGACTGCGTTTATATCGCGTATCAATGTGGATAAAGCATCCGTCACTCTCGTACTTATTTAAGTGTCAGAAGGTGACGGATGCCTTATCCAAACTTTGTCACGCGATAAACGCAACCTTTTTAAACCGCCATTACTGTCAAGTAAATAAGTGCTTTTAAAACGTTGACCCAGGCCCTGGTAACCTTTATCTGTCAAAGTTGTGTCACGGATTACGGTTTCGACTTTAGTGACATATTCGATAAGTGGCGGCGTGGAAAACACGGTGATACAGCGCGGCACAATTTCCGTTTACCGCGACGAGGTGGCGCTTTCGATAACTGGATCACGGGCGATGAGGGAAATCAGATCATTGGTCTGATTGGAACGTTTAATAGTTTTTGATTGGTTGTATTGGCTTCATAATCATAATTTCGATAGCTACTTAGGGTCAATTGCAGGTAAACGTAAATAGAGATTTATACTGTCATTTTGACGTGACTAATTGAGGCTTTGAAGCCTAAATCTAGATTTATTTTGTTGCTACAAGTGGCTCTTAAATAATAAATAAAACGTGATTATAAATTCGGCCCTTGTCCAAGTTGATGATTGCCATCTAAAATAATTGTATTCAGCCATTTATAGTTAGTATATTTTTTCGCCAAGGCGTATAATGATAAAAACTGTTACGGTGTAATGTTATCTAAGAAAAAAACATCATTAGGTTATTCCCCATATTAAAACTTTGCCGCTACATTTATGTAATTAATCCATTAAACAGCAACCGCTAAAATACCTTTGACCTATTTTAAACCATACCAGGTATTCAGAAACAAGGAACTAGGTACACCAACACAAACGCGAAATTACGCCATACCCAACTTTACCAGCTCAACTCTATGCAGCCCTAGTCCAAACTTTGCCGCTGTACTGGAACGATAACACCCCTAGTTTCCCCTCAAAATGGCCGATAGCGATGTAACGCGTTTTTCCTTATTACAGCCGTAAAGTCGGAATGGCCTCACCAGCATTCGCGTTTATCGGTATTTGCTTAGCCTAATTGCTTGTAAAAGTATACTTGGGTTGACAAAAATGCCGTAGCTGAAGCTTACGAATACATACTAATGTTTAATATTACATTCTTGTTTTTAAGTTTTGAAACAATTTTGTTTTTAACGTCACGTTTTTTTTTATAGCATACAGAAGACAAACGAGCACACAGGCCATCTGATGGTAAGTGGAAACTGTGACCCATAGACATTCGCATTCACAAGACTGCGATGCAATCCTAAGACTGCAAATGCGATACCAACCCTGAGGACTAAGATGGAATGCCTCTATGCAAGTCATTTCACCGGCTGTCTTATCCCCAAACCGAAACACAACATTGTGAACACTGCTGTTTGATGGTAGGTTAATGGAAACGTTAACTGTCAAGTTTAACAAATGCTCTTATATAATTCGCGAAATTGATTAGGTTTAACATCCATTGACACCTTTTGTATATGGTGAGCCTTAAAATACACTAACTGATGAAGTGATGAACATCAAGGCTGGAAGATTCCCATTCCCATTTCCAAGTAAAAAACTAAAAAGCTAACCGATTTATTTTTAATAAAATGTTGGAAATAGCAGGAGCCGGGTTAACTAGGCTCACGGGGCATACAATATGCACGAGCGTACGGAAGTGCCTGAATTTAATGAACGAAACGAACTTCCCTTCGCAACTTCTCTAATTGGTATAATGGATGCGATGTCACTTTTACCAAAATAACGCCTCCCGGACACAGGTGCGTCATTATTAATCGATAGTACCGCATGTTTTATGGGGGTAATAATATGGCGTCCTTGCTACACAACTGCACTATTTTATTTGACGATGTTTCCAACTAGCGTCACGTGTCCTAATACAAAACTATAACAGGTTAGAGTGAAAAATTACTTTCAACAGACTTAAAAAAAACGAGGAGGTTGTCAAGTCAATGCTTTTTTTTTCATGTATATCTTTTTATAGAGTGGTCAGATTTCAAAAATTCGTTTCTAGTTTGATAGAGCATAATTTCAAGGTGGTCCTACTGTCACCAAGTCTGAATGTGATGACGGGATCCGTGAGGAATGGAGGGAACTCCTCAAAATTAAATATTGTTGGTATGCATACTGCGATTTTAGTATTTTTAGTAACGAGTCTAGGATTTGCATTTAGAAAGTATCAATTGGTGAAGTGGAACTGATGATGAAGACCACAAATGGCAACCGGAACTCTTCAACGGTACCTATTTGAAGGGTGGCGATAAGATATCTCGATTAAGATAGGTGAGCAATTGTAACGAAGAACATTTTTTTTTTAAATATGACTATGACTTTCCCGCGGCGTTGCTTGCACCATCTTATTATGAACACTAAAAAGTATAGACTAGATTAAATTAAAAAAAAAAGAGAAAACACCCTTCAGAAACGCAAAAAAATAACTACTTTAAAAATGGTGATAGGTCAGTCCAACTGAAGTCGGCGACTCACAATATTTTACCCAAAAGCCGAATCTTGAAACAAGATGTGACGTCCCTGTTGCATCAATGTAAGAGATCTCTTATATCCTAATACAAAATTTACACAGTTGTAGAGAGTTTATACTGGGAATTCATGAGTTACTAGAATATCCTTTTGTGTATTTCGGGCGTCGAGCAAATAGGAGTTGGCAAGCGATGACCACTGCCGATAAAACCCGTTTTACGTTTCACCAGAGAGGTATCACGGGTATTATACTAAAAGAAATGAGTAGGAAATTTACATATTAAGAGGATGACATAAATAAGGAACGAATTAGAATGATAACGACACTATTTCTTGTGTAAGTTTTGTAAGAAGTTATCTAGTAATATACTCCAATCAACTCTTTACAGTTTTATTTACGAGATACTCTTTTCTCAAACGCAACGTAACGAAATATTAAAAAACATATTTACCTTATTTATATTTTTTTACTCTTATATAAAAAACACCTTCCTCTAGTGTCACTTTATCTATTGATGGAAACCGCGTTAAAATCCGTTGCGTGCTTTAAAAGATCTAAGCATACATACAGAGGGACAGACAGACGGAAACGACTCTGTTTTATAATATGTAAAGATTAAAAAGGCTTCGGCTGATAATGTACAACACGCAAAATGCTAACTACACGCATAATGTGCAAACAGTCAAAATGTGCATACTCAAAATCAACATCATGACAAATGTACAGTACGCGAAATGTAAAGTACGCAAAATGTACATACAATTAAATGTACATATGATAAATGTACAATACGCAAAATGAACTCCACGCGATAGTGGCAAAATGTGCAAAGTTAGAATGAGCAATACGCAAAATTTACTATACGAAAAAATAACAACACGCAAAATGAACAATACGCAAAATAAGGAAAGAGTTCTTATAACAGGTGTATAACAAAGGCATTTTCGAAAAAAATAAGAATCTTTACACTATCTATTATTGAATTAAAATAAAATAACATAACTTAACCTACCTAGCTAGCTCTTGATTGACCGATTTTGATGAAACTTAGCTAAGAACACTTCCAATCAAACCAGCTAGGCATTCAAAAGAAAACAAACCGCATCTCAATTGGTCTATCCGTTTAGGAGCTACGATCCACACATAGATACACATGTCAAACTTACAATACCCTCTTTTTGCGTAGGGGTTTTGGTAAACCACCCTGTGCCTACTGAGCATTATTATCCATTTTGCTTCTTGTACATTTTACGTTTTGTACATTTTCTTTATGTACGTTTGGCGATTAAGCATTTTGCTTTTGTAACATTTTGCGAATTATGCATTTTGCATTGAACCATTCGCGAAATACGTATTTTTCTTTTTACACATTTTGCTTTATGTGCTTTCAGCGTAAGTACATTCTGCGTACTGTACATTTCGCGTACTGTACATTTGTCATGATGTTGATTTTGCGTATGTACATTTTGACTGTTTGCACATTATGCGTGCAGCATTTTGCGTGTTGTACAATATCAGCCGAAGCCATTAAAAATAATACTAGGAGAGCCGAACTTCGAAATTCAATTAACGGTGATTCTCACAATGGATATCGAACGTTCCAATTGATAAATGAAGGAAAAAGTAGCCCAGATTATTAGGTAGGGCGGTGAGGGAAAGAGCCAACAAATCACTGTAACTAGGTAATTGCCAGGGCATCAGAGTGGTCTGCTTGACGGATGACCGCGCGCGCCCACCGTGTAATGGAACTGTCAGATTGCCTGGGAAATGCCAGAGCCATACCAGGGTTACATAAAACAGCGGGCGTTTGTGAGTGCTCTTCTGAAAATAAATTTAACAAAAATATTGGAGATACAATGCTGGCTGTATTCTCTGGAGTAGACAGCAAGAATGGATGATAGTGCACTTAACTACCTAGGGATCAACCCGGGTAAAGTAAGGAATATATTTCAAGTATGCCGAGAAATATCTACACATCATGTGGCTTTAAACAGAAAATAGAGGAGGAATATTGTGTATTTCGACTTGCCACTAGCTGTCGGCGGGTAGCGTAGAAAATACATAAAAAGCTCCTTTTTTTGTATCAAAACTTTAATTGAAAGCTGTCACTAGATGGATCGAATGTATGATACTTGTGTAGGATATTGTTCATCGATCAGTGTGCTTGTCATAAAGCAAATTGGATTACCTTTCCCCTTGGACCAGCGAGCGATCAACAAGTAAAATATTACCGCCTTCTAACACGCTTCCATCGCGTGCAACAGACGCTGCCCAAATGGATTATTATAGTTTTACTATACATAACTACATAATAGATTTTCTTCACGCGAAATCTTTCGATACCACTCGATATCGAATTCTCCCGTCGTCACCAAGGCTACATAAAAGCTAAGAGATGAGCTGCTCAACATTTGAAAGTCTGTTATTTAGAACATGGAACACAATTTACTACAAAGATTAATTATTAAATAGCTCTCGATCATTCTCTTCTTCATCTTGCAAAATAACTTCCATTTCAAATCAAATTCTCAACCGCATAAAACCTAAGAGATGAACTGCTCAATATTTAACGTGTCGCTAGGCTGAAGTGGCTGAACTGTACCCTTACCATGAGTAACAAGTACCGTACCCGCTAGCGAGTCGAATGCTCTGTCCCTTTCACTCTATAAGATTACTTGCGAGGTCTGTGAGGGACAGAGCTTCGAATCGGTAGCGAGTACGTTAATTGTAACTCATGGTAAGGGCCCTGAACGCAGTCGCGACCGGACTGCCACGTGAAATGTTAATATGGCGGCGGCACGGCCCGAATCCGAAATAGAGCGAGGGAATACCATTAACCAACACGTAAAGTACTAGCGAGACATGACGTCGACTAGTGTTTTAGACGACAGCACGCGGTAAATTTAAAACCTTCTGAATAGCACTTTTTACCAAAAAATATTAATAGTTACTTATGTGACTGGTGCATAATATATAGCTTTATATAGCGTATCATAATTTTTCTATAGGTAATATGTGAAAAACCAGTATCTGTAGTTGCCCAGTATCTTAATGTACCTGTATCTTAATGTTAAAATTAAAGTATTACTAAACTTTAAATAATCAAATATCATCGGGCAATGTCACACCAATTGACCTAGTCCCAAACTAAGCTCTAGGCTTGTACTATGGGCACTAGACAACGGTATAAATACTTATATAGAGAAATATATACTTAAATACATAGAAAACATCCATGACTCAGGAACAAATATTCGCGCTCATCACACAAATATCTGCCCGTACCGGGATTTGAACCCAGTACCTATAGCTTCGTAGGCAGGGTCACTACCAACTAGGCCATCGCGTCGTCAAAATATAAATTGCACGTTTTCCCCAAGTGTCGATTGATACTTAAGATTTCGATTTCGAGTCTGTAATAGGTACCTATAATATATTATCGCTAATGAATGATTAATGAAATATACCCTAACAAAGTACAATGGGAATGACGGAAATGCCTGATTTATGTCAACTGGCAATTTCGTCCAAGTTTCCATTTCCTCGGTGAGACGTGCCCAATATTCTCCGAGCCGCTCGTAAGTCTATCCTACTAGGGGTGCATAAAGGGAAAACGTAAAGGGCAGCGGAATCAAGTAGTACCCAGCCGTAAAGCGTGCGGGATTATTCCGGCCGGTGATGGAAAGAGATTGTCTCGATAGACGTAGGTAGAAGGGACTTGATTACGTCGAAGTTACTCGCACAAGATGCAATGGTTTTTAGCGTGAAGGCGGATTAATTGTACTAGGCAAGCATAAAACGGAAGTGATCATGAAACTTCAGTCTTCATTGACAAGTCTGTGGCAATAGGTAATAAGGGGCAGGTGACAAAGGTTATAAAGAAATATAAGTATGGTATAAAAATATAAAATACGATAAAATACAAAAAGACGACCAACGTGACATGTAACTTTTTAACTACAGACAGTAATAACAGGTAGAAAGCAACGTACATTGTAGGGTCACCGAAGAAAGCGGTCTACCAGTTTTGACAAAAGTTTCTTTGAGATCTAATTATCGCTAAGGTTGACGTTTGCCACTGTCATTATTACTATTGCATGGGAAAATCGAACTTGTTGTATCATGACTTGCAAAGAACTTCAACCGTAGGGTGGTAGACCATGTTTTTGACCGACTAACCGTTACCGTTTTTTAATTAAAATGCTTCAAGAGTACGTTTTTTGAAAACCACCCATATCGGACAACCATAACAGAAAATGTGGATCGGGAAATGGATAATTACATTCCGTATTGACTGTGTGTAATACTAATCACATTAGAGCCGATACATTAGTGATTCGATTACCCTTTAGAGATTAGAACATCAGCTGGCAACATCAATGGCAATTAGGCTAAGTATATAACTACTAGTAACTTGTATGCTATGTAACTCCTGTAGGCCTAGTATGGTTGGCGTTTATCTCGTGTCAAAATGTGGATAAAGCATTCGTCACTCTCGTACTTATACGTGACGGAATTTTCAGAAAGTGACGACTGTTTTATCGACATTTTGCCACGCGATAAACGCAGCCATATTAGGCACCCTGAGCGTCTATTCTAGTCCCGTCAGAGCGAACAAAACACATTTTTGCGCGTGCATTTTCAATTAAGCAGCCTTATACGTCCGATCCATCGGCAGAAACCATGCTGCTAAATTGAAAATGCACGCGCAATAATATGTTTTGTTGTGGGACTACTTAAACTCGCCGCTTGGACATTCACTCGTCCGTCCGTCCGACCGTCGTTGTTCAGAGAATCACTACCCAGGTTACTAATACTATAACGCAGAAATTACGCGTAGAAATATTTAAAAAAAACTGGCCAAACAGAACTCGTCATCTAAACTTTTAATAGCCATTTTGTAAGCTTAAGCCCCATCCCTCATTTAAGAGTATTTGGGAAATGATTAATGTAACTCTAAATTAGTTTCTTCGGCATTTAAACTCGGGATTTTAGAATACTTTTGAATAAAATATGTCTCCAAGTCTGATAAATTATTGACATCATTTTAAGTTTTGTGATGTCAATTATATTCTGAATACAACATATTTTGTTTCGGCTACACTACAGTATGCGTGGCTATACGTCATCGTCATTGGCTTAGTGACGTCACAAAGAGTCACCTTTAATGACCTACCAACGTTTGTACACATTTTTGCCGCTACTCTCACATTGATTAGCACTTTGTAATTAAATTAAACATAAATAATTATGAAGTGAGCGTAAACTACATTTCAGAGTATTTTGTACAAAAAACACTCCGAGTGATTTAGTTTTATTAAAGAAATAAAAGAGGAGAAACCAAATAACCTCGTCAATGTACTAAGGACACATAGACAGCAAGGATCCGTTTTTAAGATTTACTGTCATTAAGTACAAAAAGAAATTCGTCCACTTGAATTGACCGTTTGGAATTTTGACCAAAGTGTAAATCTGATAAAATGTAACTATGACCAAATTTATTTTCGTTAAAAATTAATTAAGTCTGAAATGAATTATGTCCATTATAAAAAATGTGCAAAATTTAATACGCACAAAGTGAATATTGTCTAATTTTATTTGAGACCGTAATGTAAATTTAAGTACAAAACGAATTATAAGTTAACATAAATACAAATGGTTATTATTCCTGTCGGCCTATATTAATTTTGGACAATTTTATCAGAGGACATGATTCTATTTTGGACAATATTCTGGATGGAAAACTATCCTAATAGGTATATTTCAATTTGACATTTTTTCCGATTTGACGACTAATTCTCTGTGGACGAACTTCTTTTTGTACTTAATGACAGTAAATCGTTTTTAACTGTACCGTGATACTTGAGTTCAAAAGAACGGAGGGACAAAGCAAATTGGCGATTTATTTACCCTGTAAATTCGCTGGAAAATCCTCGAGAACTTCAGACGAACTCATTTACATTACTAGGAAAGCATAAACCATCAAGGTTTGCATCTGCGGAGATATCAAGTATTAAACAAAAGCGTGCCCCGCTACGCTCCTACGCCCGTTGTAGCTCGTAGCGCTCTACGACTTCACGTAGACACTTCACAAAATGGATATGCGGGAATGCTTTCATTTAAAACGTCGAATTGCTATGGACTAAGAAACTCGCAGTTTTTTTCTTGTTCATTAAAAAAAAAACTTCGACGAAATGGCAAAGTAAACCTTAAAAATACAGAATAGAACTGAAATATCTAAAAACATCCCAAATGGAATTCTAGTGAATAAAAGAGAAACTAAAAGTAAAATGTTTATGAGGCTCGTTTGCTTCTTTAAGTTTTAATTATATTTATTTTGCTTTCAAGTCTGAGAAAATTTTGATCAAAGATTTTAAAGCTATTAATTCGCCGGTGAATATCTTCTTTACTTTTCAGGCAAGAATTTTCAGTTTTGAAACGTATTTTGAATCGCATTAGCATGATATTTCACTCACCTAGACTAAGACAATAAACAACCCCTAGTACATCGTAACTACTTTATAAAAAACTCGTATCTGATATTTCGAGATGTACGAGTTTGAATTTAATTCTCTTCACGTTTAAGTTTAAAATCGTACGTCATGCAATACGAAATTTGAGATTTTTTCAAAGCAATGACGATATGCAGATAACAACCCACTTCTACGAACATATCCATTATTATGAACTCGTGCTACACTAACTTTTTCAGCTTGCCACTTACTTATTCATGGAAACCTGGTACATTTATTCTAGAAACAGCAAAATAATTCGAGCGTGTGTTCCATTTGTATGTGAACACAGTTTGAATTTGGCTTTTAGAAGTTCACGATAAGTTACATAACGTTGGTGATATAATAACACGTCAAAAGCAATAAAGTTTATCCCGATTAGAATAGACCCCCAGATCTGTGGGGTTATTATGACTTATCAGTGCAATTGACAAGATTTCATATTTTCAAGACTTTAATTTTATTCGTTTTATAGATACTGTTTGGAAGGAGGACGACACTAATAGTTTTAAATTTTCTCTAGAGTGAATAATTATTTTATTATTAATTTATTAAGATGTACTTATTCTAAAAGGGCGTAACTTCATTTCTACGACACAATGGACATTATTACGTTAGTCCAATCTGTATATAAAAAAGTCAACCGATAATTCTCTAAGGGCCACTTGCACGAAGAGTTTAACCCTGGGTTAAGACACTAACGCCCACTTGCGTGGACCAGAGTTAGCGTCTTAACCAGAGGTTAGGCGGCAAACCACGTACAAAAGTAGACGCTTAACTCTGGGTTAAGGGCTAACTCTGGTCCGCGCAAGTCCGCCTAACTCGAGTTAAAATTACAGTTTTTGTATGAATCTGACGTTTACTAACTCGAGTTAGTGCCTTAACCCAGGGTTAAATTCAGCGTGCAAGTGGCCGTAACTCGAGTTAGTAGACGTCAGATTCATACGAGAACTGTCATTTTAACTCGGGTTAGGCGGACTTGCGCGGACCAGGGTTAGCCCTTAACCCAGAGTTAAGCGTCTACTTTTGTATGTGGTTTGCCGCCTAACCTCGGGTTAAGACGCTAACTCTGGTCCGTGCAAGTGGGCGTAAGGGCCACTTGCACGAAAAGTTTAACCCTAGGTTAAGACACTAACGCCCACTTGCGTGGACCAGAGTTAGCGTCTTAACCCGAGGTTAGGCGGCAAACCACGTACAAAAGTAGACGCTTAACTCTGGGTTAAGGCCTAACTCTGGTCCGCGCAAGTCCGCCTAAGTATCTATCCATCTGCAAATAGTGTCAATGTCAAATTTGAAGTATGACAGCTTTTTTTCTCGTGAAAAAGGCAATGGTATTATATCTATTCAGGCATAGTATTGGTAAAACTCGATATTTTTATTAACTTACTTGTAATTTTGTAAACAAAGAAAAATAAATCTAAATAAATATTTTGCCGTGTTCACGAGGTAAAACCCTTTCGATTCGTATAGTAATTTGCAGGTGTCACCAAAATGAAATGTTGTCAATTCATTTTACGCTGAGAGAAAAGGACAGAGTTATGTAACTGCTATAGCTCCGTCCTTTACGCTCACCGTAAAATGAACTGCATAGCCATGTCATAATAACCCCCCTGCGCGTCTATTCAACATGTTTGGCATTTCTTTAAACTCAGCCGCCATTACCATCAAATAAATAAAAGCTATTATCACCGAGTACAATTTTGACCCAGCGTTCTCCAATCCTACTATTTATCTCGGAAATAAAGTTAAAATCGACGCGGACGAAGTCGCGGGCAGAAGCTAGTTTTAAATATCTGTCATTCTAAATTTATAAACGTACATACACACACATTATCTCACGCCTTTATTCCCAGAGTGGGGTAGGCAGAGCTACAGAATTTCCAACAACTATAAACGTCGAACTCTATTTAGAGATTTATTTTAGGTTTACGGATATATTTAAATTAGAGAGCACTGCTCCGAATCGGGCCGAATATTTCGTTGAATTTTCTCCTAAACTAATCGGGTTAAGACGCTAACTCTGGTCCACGCAAGTGGGCCTAAGGGCCACTTGCACGAAAAGTTTAACCCTGGGTTAAGACACTAACGCCCACTTGCGTGGACCAGAGTTAGCGTCTTAACCAGAGGTTAGGCGGCAAACCACGTACAAAAGTAGACGCTTAACTCTGGGTTAAGGGCTAACTCTGGTCCGCGCAAGTCCGCCTAACTCGAGTTAAAATTACAGTTTTTGTATGAATCTGACGTTTACTAACTCGAGTTAGTGCCTTAACCCAGGGTTAAATTCAGCGTGCAAGTGGCCGTAACTCGAGTTAGTAGACGTCAGATTCATACGAGAACTGTCATTTTAACTCGGGTTAGGCGGACTTGCGCGGACCAGGGTTAGCCCTTAACCCAGAGTTAAGCGTCTACTTTTGTATGTGGTTTGCCGCCTAACCTCGGGTTAAGACGCTAACTCTGGTCCGTGCAAGTGGGCGTAAGGGCCACTTGCACGAAAAGTTTAACCCTAGGTTAAGACACTAACGCCCACTTGCGTGGACCAGAGTTAGCGTCTTAACCCGAGGTTAGGCGGCAAACCACGTACAAAAGTAGACGCTTAACTCTGGGTTAAGGCCTAACTCTGGTCCGCGCAAGTCCGCCTAAGTATCTATCCATCTGCAAATAGTGTCAATGTCAAATTTGAAGTATGACAGCTTTTTTTCTCGTGAAAAAGGCAATGGTATTATATCTATTCAGGCATAGTATTGGTAAAACTCGATATTTTTATTAACTTACTTGTAATTTTGTAAACAAAGAAAAATAAATCTAAATAAATATTTTGCCGTGTTCACGAGGTAAAACCCTTTCGATTCGTATAGTAATTTGCAGGTGTCACCAAAATGAAATGTTGTCAATTCATTTTACGCTGAGAGAAAAGGACAGAGTTATGTAACTGCTATAGCTCCGTCCTTTACGCTCACCGTAAAATGAACTGCATAGCCATGTCATAATAACCCCCCTGCGCGTCTATTCAACATGTTTGGCATTTCTTTAAACTCAGCCGCCATTACCATCAAATAAATAAAAGCTATTATCACCGAGTACAATTTTGACCCAGCGTTCTCCAATCCTACTATTTATCTCGGAAATAAAGTTAAAATCGACGCGGACGAAGTCGCGGGCAGAAGCTAGTTTTAAATATCTGTCATTCTAAATTTATAAACGTACATACACACACATTATCTCACGCCTTTATTCCCAGAGTGGGGTAGGCAGAGCTACAGAATTTCCAACAACTATAAACGTCGAACTCTATTTAGAGATTTATTTTAGGTTTACGGATATATTTAAATTAGAGAGCACTGCTCCGAATCGGGCCGAATATTTCGTTGAATTTTCTCCTAAACTCTGACTCTAGTAAGTCTACTTTTAGAATGATAATAACAGGGAGAATAATTATAAAGAAGGTTTACTCGGGCAATGTTTACGGCCTCGTGGGGTCATCCTCGGGGATTGCACTCGCAAACTGAATGCAGCTCCGCTAGTGAAGAGAATAGAAGCCGGTTTCACCGAAAACCGTTTATAACCGAACAGGGCCGGTAGGCTAGGCGATAAAAACCATATCGTCTTTCGCCCGTTATCCTATTGTCAGCGTTTTGCAAGCTCTTATATACTTGACAGTAATGGCGGCTGACGTAAAACCCAAATACGACATGTAACAAACATGTCGTATATGGGCGTTATACAAACAAAACGTTATAGAACCAAGTATCTTCAACACAGGCATTCTACTATTAAAATTTATAAATTAAGTCGATTTGCTTACATAGTCGTTTTGCAATCTAGTCCTTACGAACCTCGTTAACAAAGAAACACTGGTTGATCCGTCAATGCATATAATCGGGTGGTTTAGACGTTTTTCGACGCAGCTTGGCCTTAGCTTAAATTTGTCCTCACGATCTTGACTATGGCAAAAGCAAACCTACCTAAAAACCGGTAAAAATCAACTTGAAACAGTTAATCATCTACCTTCAAAACCGGTTTTGTAGACACTACACATCCCTAGTGGGCCTCGCGCGCCGCGCAGCCTCCGACAGAGTTATCTTCAGTGAACGTCCAGCGTTTGTTTATCTAGACTGTGGTTTAATTTCAACGTTTTAATATGTTAAAGTTTTATATTTATGATGTCCGTGGGCACGCAATGAATATTTAAACGATGTGATTGACGCAATTACGCTAGCAAACAGATCGATAGTTTACTGCAGACTTTATGTATAGTTCAGTAAAATAGTTTTAAGACTTCATATTAACCCGTCCTTGCTTCGCTTCGGTTGAAGTGAGTTTTTTGTAGCACGCGTACATAAACCAGAATTTATTGTACATAAAAACCTTCCGTGAAAAAATATGTAAATTAAAGTGAGAACTGTATTAAAATCCGTAACGAAGTTTGAAAGATCTTAGCGTACAAACGGCGGGAAGTCTTAGTTTTATACTATGTAAAGATGTCAACTCGTTCTGTCGGCCAAAAATATGGTCTACCACCCTACGATTGAAGTTCATTTGCATGTCATGATACAACAAGTTTCATTACCCTTGCAATAATATTATGACCGTGACAAGTGTTAACCTTGGCAATAATTAGATCTCAGAGAAACTTTTGTCAAAACTGGTCGACCACTTTCTTAACCGACCGTACTGTTTAGAAGTTACTGAGATAAACGCTAATTATACACACACATTCACATTCACATTCACATTTATTATTTATTATTATTATTATTATTAGTGAGTGTGTGTGAGTGGTGGTGAAGAAATTTGTCAAGATCGTAGCAAGTGGAAAGAAGTGGTCTCTGCCTACCCCTCTGGGAAACAGGCGTGATTTAATGTGTGTGTGTGTGAGACGTGGCGGTGGCTTTCACAGAAAATATAGTATGGACACACCAATGAATATCGAATATACATACACAAGACTTCCAATAAGTACCTACATAAATTTGTTTAATGGGTACCTTCGACGTGGCACCTTTCCGTAACAAATGTACATCTTTGTATAGGGTTTGCGAGGGCGTTAATCACATCCTAGAAAACATTCAAAAGCAAGAACGAGCCAATAAAGCACATCTAGAGATAAAAGTCGACCGCCGGCAGGGGCTAACCGCTGAATCTACGTAGGAAATGAAATTTCCGACTTCCGAGCGCGGAGGAAGCAAAAAAAGCAAAAACTTGCCGATGTATAACACAAAAATGAGGTCGGCGCGCTCCTGGCGGCTTCTGCGCTCCTAGTACAATTTAACCTTTAATGTAGCACACTACAATGCCATGTTCAACCAGTCACTTTTCTTATAAAACGCCCTAAATACCGGAATTTTAAATTTCAACTACCCTTTTTATCACGTTCCTAAAATAATTTGATTCTTTGATTTGTGGACTTCCAGTCTATTTATAATCAGGCATTTTAAAATTTGGGTATTTCGGGTACGAGCGATTGTAAAATAAACGGGGTTTGTTTGCTTGGGGCCCTGTTGGATTGGGATGTTGGGCTCGCAATACCTCCTGGCGGCTTCTGCGCTCCTAGTACCATTAAACCTTTAATTTCGGAAGTCTTACCAAATTCAAAAAGTGCTTGTTTGTTTGCTTGGTTATAATATCATTCTTCCACAAAAAAATGTGAAAGCTAGATGAGTAATGTCATCACCGTCTTCATCATCGTATTCCTATTATCCCCTGTAGGGACGAAAGGGCCTTAATCGAGTAAATAGTTTTAAATTAAATACTTTCTAAACCTTTGTTACGTTCAAGTTAAAGTCAAGTAACTACTTGCAGCTCAGAACCTACCGCGCCTTACACAAACATCCGAGGACTGTGATTGATGACACCGTTCCCCCCGCAAAAATCACCCGACCAGCTGTTTATAGCAACTCCGCACAAAGGCACGTTTATTCTAACGATGGCACTTACAGCGCTCGTCACGCGAACAACAAAAACTTGTCAATTTATTGAAACGAGGTCGGTGCGCTCTTGGTGGTTTCTGCTCTCCTGGTACAATTTGACCTTTAATTTCTGGGTCACGGCTCACCTCCTCGCTCGTATAAGGTAACCAACCCGGGTTATCTGTTCTTGCCCCACGCTAAGAACATCGTAAGGATAAAATGAATTAAAAAAACCTTGTAACATACATAAGTCTCAGGAATTACCTAATCAGTCATACAAAAAAACTTGACTGCAACATTTCAAAGTCAGTTTTAATAATAAAAGCTAAGCCTTATCGTAGTAAATCGAGAGCGGCGCTAATAATATACATCCACCCTCCGCCTAAGCACTTTCTGAGAGCCGTTACTTTATACGCAGGGCGGCCCCTAAGTCAGATGGAGTCATGCCCTTATAAATCGACACCTCGCTTAAACTCGTACACTTCTGCAGTCCTGGTCAAACGCTTGATTCTTCGGTACGATCCGTTACGATGGTAAGATTCGGCGGTTTACATAGGAGTGTAGAAATCATTAAAGCCAGATAACCAACCAGGGGCCCGTTTTTCAAAGCGTATTAGCCTAATAATATTAGTGTTTTATCTCATAAATACAACTAAAAAATGAGACAAAACACTAATATTATTAGACTAATACTTTTTGTGAAACGGGCCCCAGGGGCCTATTGCATAATAAAGTGCAAGCCCATACTATTAGTAAAAATCCATACGAAACCACTAATACTATTAGCTTGTACTTTATTATGCAATCGGCCCCTGCTTGGATACGTCACCGGTATAAAAACACGTGATTTCGAAACCCCGTATCGACGGCACGTATTTATAAAGAGCCGGGACGCGTCACGGTACACCGTCAGTCCGCGAACAAGAAAACGTTTTTATAACAAACGAAATACTTTAATTTAATGTAAAATTCAGTTGAGAACGGCTAGCGCTAGATTTTACATTTGAATCCACTCTCAATTCACTTTGAGCATCATTAATCTCAAAGGAAAGAAAATTCAACATCAAGCCATTTTCACGCTCTCTAATATCCATCAAGACTAAGTGTGGATTGGATTAAAAATGGCCGGGGGCGATCGAAATAATCTTATCGGCGACATTGGAGGCGATCGGCTGCGACCCGAAGGTCAGCGGGCAGACGGGTACACTGTGTACTGAGATTTTGCTTCAAACAAGCTTAAGTGGAAAATATCTCACATTCACTTACGTACCCGTACGTAGCGTATATTCCTGGCGAGGGGAAGCTGCCATAAATTACGTTTTCGCGTCAAATTCGCGCAGTTTATCCAATATTTCACATTTTACGAGTTGATCCGTGGCTTATGCAGTCGAATTCAACGCGTCCAGGGAGAATTTTTCGATGCCCTCGGCGTTTATAGATATTTTATGAATACCTAACGACTCGGCTTCCATAAAATTCTCACCGTTACGATTTATTAAGTACCTCTTAAACTTTCCTAAGTTATATGCTGTGCAATCTTCTGGCGGTTTAAATCAAACTGATGAATGTCTTTATTAACTAAATTATTTTTGTCTTTTCTTTTAAATTGAAATTATCACCATAGGTACAAGAAACATATCAAGTATTCTTTCAAATAGATTTCAAATAGGTAAGTAAATACTTAATCCATATGTGCCACATGGTTCGTTTTCGACCCATTAAAAAAAACCCTTTTCCCCCTCACACCAATTAGAGTCTTCATTAGTACCCTTTGAGACCAAACATAGTTCTGGGCATATATGGGTTAATATTTCTATTCATACGGTTATTGGGGATGCTGTTTCATATCTTATTTAGAAGTTGTAATGCGCAATAAAACCGCCTTGAGAGGACCTTTATAGCGCTCAGTTATATTAGAGCACATTAAGGTAGTTGTGTCTATAAATCTGTGTTTATGATGTGCTTATAGTGGAACTAGACACCATAATGTAGTGCTTGTATGTAATGGCTTCAGCACAAAATAGAGTTCGATGAAATGAAATTCGATGAAATCATGGGACCTACTAGGTTAGCATAATCAACGTAGACATGACACGAGTACCACTAGCATTGGCAGTCGTAGCGTGGCTCGGACGTGTAGTGCCCAGCTAATTGAACCGTATCGCGCTGAGTCTGGCCAATGATGACCAATCACAATTCAATCTCAAACGATAAAAAGAATTAAGTTTGGATTGGTTTTCGATAACTTCTAATTCATGTTATCTTAGTCGATGAAAAACCAAACATTACATAAAAAACAATACCAATTGTAAAGTTGAAAAGGATGAATTAACGTAAAATATTCCTTACGATGTTTTCTATGATCTTGATTAAAAAACTTTTAATGAAAAAAACACCTAAAGATATTAATTTCAACATGCTTTTACCATTTATTTCACACTGACCGTTCCTTTGTTCAAAATGCCTGTCCGTTCAAACGCAACCACGTCCAGAGAAACTCAAAGGCTGGAAAAATACAAGCTACCGGATTTTCATAAAAAGCAACCCCAACATAATTTTAAAGCGTAAATCCGAAGGAAATTTTTGGAGGGATCGTTTACTATAGACTTTATGAACACGTCGTCTGGGCATGCTTAATACTCATTAGAACATTGGGTGCCAACAACTTAACAATGGCTCCAATTTCAATAGAAATACAAGCGTCCTGGCACGGAATGAGTTAAGCCGTGATGCGAATTATTATGAACCGCGCGTAAATTGAAAACACATTGGATAGATGCAAAGAGGCATTTAAAGGGCACAAAGTATAATGAATGCATGTTTCTACTGTTACTTATAAAAAAAGACTCGTACACAATTCGATTTATTCAATAAAATAGCAGGTACCTCGTTAGACGAGTACAAAAACCAGTGTTTCATGAATTATAATTACAAGGAAAGCATATTTGCGAGCAGTATGACTACCCTTAGGCTCACTGTAAAGGCGTCAACACTGAATAAAGTTTATACAAACGGTTTAAAAATAATCTGAACAAATGCAACATGCCATTTCGGATCGATCAAAAAAATACCGTTCCATTGCAAAAGTTGAAACATTACATTACAGATACCTCTCACTTTATGACATATGAAGCTGTTTTCCTAGTAATTAAAATTACAAAACATCTATAAAAATAGTCAAAACGAACGCAAACTTGGGGAAAAATCAGTACGTAACTTACCTAATAAAATAACCTCTTTGTAAGTAAGCGAGTGTAGCGCGCGGATCCCTAAGGACGCGTTAGCACGGTTCCGTACATCCCGCGTCGCTCCATCAATCAGATGCTGTGATTAGGATCCTTTGTTCTCCTTTGATATCTTAGCCAAGTATTATATAAAATAATGAGGCAAGATAACCTATAAAAACGTCACGCTATGTTTAATTAACATAACAGGTTGCTAGTCAAAACTTATGGTTGATAGAAAAACACGAGTAGAATCGCTTGAGCCTTATGTTTGCACAAAAGTGTCTACAAAATGGTATCTATTTATTGCAACATCACACACACAAATTCACATAATTCTGAGATTCATAGAGACGCGTCTCGTGCGAATGCGTCGATATCATTCTGGTTTAAACAAATCATTACCCCCAAGGAACTATCAACAGAAAAAGAAATCCAATAATAAATTACCAGGAATACACGGTCTAAAGCAAATAACTCTACAATGAGTGAGGAGTACGATAGACGATACATTTATTAATCTATACGTAGTACGTACCAGAATTGAACGTAATACAATAAATATTTGCAATATATCTTGCCCGGGTATTCACATTTTCTGTTCAATTTTCTTCTAACTTACATAGAAACCTGAACCTTACCATATTTTGCCCAATACGACATTTACATAGCACTGCAATAACTCGGCGCTGTAATGTAACAATACCAGGATAACACGAGTTTTATAGCGGTTTATTACGTCGTATGCATTGCCATTAGCAATAAACGCAGCAACCACTTCTGCCTATACAATATTCATGCTGCCCGGATCGCTCGCGCCGAGAAATTAGCTGAAACCGCAATGAATTTCACGCTTGATGGGGCTACGCGATAAATATTTTGCGCTAATAATAAATTAACCGTACTATAGAGCACCTGGGGAAAACTTAAGGTATTTCATTCAAGAATGCCAAATAATATTATGACATATTTTCAGGGTGAATGCTTACCCATGTAATAACGGTGCCTTGCCTTGACATGCTTTTTAGAAATAGGACAAATATGCACAGACGGAGTCAGCAAATTCGCTGCGCTATTATCGTGTTTATTGATATGGATAAACATGGATAAAACCTTCTGTCACTTTCTGACCAGTATGTAAGTGAGAGACTGACGGATGCTTTATCCACCGCGATTAAGGTGAACATAATACCGGCCCTAATTATTTTCTCTTGTCGATTCTAAATAATAGTTACCCATCACTAGTCCAAGTTTTCGTTCCGAACTGTTTTATGTTTTTGAATATTCATCAGTTCGTTAATTTCCCTGAAACGGTTAAATTTTCGGGGTTGTCATTAAACAAACCTAACCTAACCTTTAAAAAACTGATAAAAAAAGCCGTCATACTTAGACGTACTTTTTGATGAAGCCACAGTTTAAAAAAAAAAGGCCGTCAACATAATTTATATTGTAAGACTTAGCCGATTTGTATCAGCCTCTAAAATTACCACTTATTTGCAATGAAAATTTTCTTGTTGAGTTTCTACAAATACTAAGGCATCATAAATACATCACAGTCAAACTACTAAGTTCTCGACATCGGATTCATCCTTACAGACCGCCGTCGTAAATTATATCACCGCAAACGAAAACAAACCGAATACCTTACTCAGTTGAACAAACACAAATACACTCGAAGCACGGTTTGCGTAATGCCTCGTTTATCACAAAGTAGGTTACAACCATTTCGGACAATGTTTATTTATTTTGGCAAATTAAACCTGATTAATGTAATTAAAATGGATATTTTACACGAACAAATTTGACAAAAAGCTTTTCATGACCGAAGTACGTTCACTTATTTGCTCTTCGCGTTCTATATTCTGTAGCGTTTGGAATTGTATATTTATTTGTAAACCAAGGGATGAAAGTGATCGATTGCACCCTTAGATTTTTAGGTTGATGCGTTTATAGTTCGAGCGTGCAATTAATACTTTCACTCAAGGTCAACTCTTTACATTTCACGTGCGAAAAAACTAAACAAAAGTATTCTACTCGTTTGCTATTATCACGAATTTACTTTGTCCTAATAATTATGGAAGTCACCAGCTCTTGTCCACGACTTAGCCCGCGTAGATTTCGATTGTCGTTATTCCCTCGGGAACTTTTCAATTTGTCTGGATGAAATATAGCCTTTGTTAATCCAGAGTATAAACTATCTGCATTCCAAATTTCATCCAATTCCGCCCCGCCGTCGCAGCGTGAAAGAGAAACAAACATCCATACATCCATACATACAAACTTTCGTGTTGATATCATTAGGAAGGGTGGCAGTACCACCAAAATTCTTCTATAACAGTAACAACACAAAAACGACAGTGTTTAACCAGTTCTATTTTCAAAATGACTTTACTCCGGAAGGCTGGAAATTAACATTTTCATGTCGCTGTTGAAATATGTAAATCGTTATTTTCCGAATAGAAGAGATGTAAAACACTGTGGCTGTATGTGTGACCGAGAATCTTTGTAAAGTCTTTTTAAGGAGGCCGTAACGCTATTTGTATGAACAGTTGCACGCTACATCGAGCGAGACAGATATCGGACCCTACGAAAAACCCTATTATCTCGGATACAGTTTTTATTTTTATTGTATCATATCTAAAACAAGGGTTAACAAAGGTAGGTACGTATCGTTACCTGCCACCTCCCTCATGATAGTCGAAAAATATTTACGTCAATAAATTATTACAATAACAATAATACATTGAAAATTAAAATTATAAGCTAAAGATAAAGAAGAAGAAAAACACCTGGATATTGACATTCAAAATCCCTCTTTTGACCTGAAATAAAGTTGATGATGCCAATAATCGGTCAATTTACCCTACACCAGATTTTGTGATATCCATAAAAATAACAAAGTATAGTTCTCCGCTCACTTCCAATTTATTGAGGTTATCATACATTATCCTTACCTGGGTCACTAGTGAGTGACCCTATTACCCAATTTGGCCGTCGTGGACACCGCTTTACCGCATTTTGCTTAGTAACCGTCGTACTTATTTATAGACATTTTAGACGCCTTGTTCCTTTTTCAAACTCGTGTAGAAAAATCTCTAACAAATCACAACTTGATCGTCATTAACTAACTCTAAGTGCGACCCTAAGAATATTAAATTTTATTACAAATTAACGGCACTAAATCATTTCCTTACTTGAATTCTTATACACTTGTTTGAAAAAGGAACGAGTTAATTGGTTCTAAAATGTCTCTTTGTTATTTTAAACAAAGACCTAATAATGTAGTACGCGGAGCACATAAAACCCAGAGGTGTAGAGCGCTCGCCTGCAGGCGAAGTGGCTTCAGCCGCCGCGCTGCACGATTTCCAACCAAAAAAACATTATGCCGATAAAACCTTTTTTATCCAGTTGACTTTGGAGCGGACTTATCGTGTACAAATCGTGTCGGTGAGGTCAGAAATGTATTGCGATTTCGTTTAACCAACGTTCAGCCAATTCCAACATTGAATTATTATTTTTCAGTGAATAGGCCACATTAAGGCTCTTTTACACGTCGGTAATGTGAAGTGAATCCACTATTTTGATTAGAGTATTTGAAAATGCCGACAGAACAACTAAACTGACTTTGACTAGTTTAAAGAAACTCGAAACGCTCACTTGATGCAAAAGATTTAGAAAGGAAATTCGAACATGCATCTTAATTTAGATCAAGTTACGCTCGAGCAAAGCTTGTTCGACGCTCAAGCTGTGAGAAAACGAACCTCATTGTTATGCTGGCCTCAGCCTAGTACTTATACCTACTTACGCAAAAGCTTACAATCGATCTACAAACAAGACTGTTCGAACATGAGTAAAAAGGTGTGGTGGGCAAATGCCTACTTAAGTATGAATGCCTGGTATTGATCGACACGGTTTGTCGCGACAAACCGCAGAGGACATGCAAACTAAAAGCATTTCTTGATAGATTACCTTGGTCTGTGTAAAGTTAGATTAAATTAACTTTGTAATAGATCTTAAGTAGCCTTTGTTTAAAAGTTGTGTTCTTTCCATAACTAATCCATGCAATTTTTAACAGTTTAACTGAAGCGCCCTACGTCGCAGTCACGCCAGTTTGACAGCCTATTTCTGTTTCCGAAGTAACCAATCACCCAGTGACGTGTGACGTCGATATTTCCTGCGACCCGCGTTAACCCGGCCGAAGAGAAAAATTCACACATTCATATATCCGTGGAGAATATACGGCGGTTTCCTCTCCAGGCGACACTTAGACGGAACTTCCGAGTTTCAATTTATTTCGTACGTGCCTCAAGTTAGCTTTAGGAACGACTTTCTTGGTTTCAATTAGTTCATTACGTTATACATGTAGGAGTTTAGCTGGGAATACCAGACGAGAAGCGTCTTTTATGAAATCAAATTAGATCCTTTGTGAAGGATATCAGACGGTACATCAGCTTAGTAAGATAACAAAGGTGCTTTCAAGGGTGAGGTAAAAATAATTTATAAAGCAGACAATGAGCAGCTGCCATTGTAGTCGACAACAGACGTCTATGCATAATGTAATGACGTCGAGGATGAATAATTCTGTAAGCCGCTCCCCAAATAGTATGTCAATTACTTAGACTAACTTGTACCTACTTATTAACTATTTGGGAACTGAGATTCTACTCGTTAAAACCTTGTTATTATTGCTTTTGACGTGTCATATTGTTCTTAACTCTACCGCCGTTACTGTCAAATAAATAAGAGCTATCAAAACGTCCGCAATACGATGACATGTCAAAAGCAATATGTATTTACCGAGACGAAAAGAGGCCCAGGTTGCTCTTCTGAAATAATTAAAAAACCAAATAAAAAAATACGTACGAAATTTTCAGAACCACAAAGAGTCAACTATGCACACAGTTAGGTACTAGGATTTCATAATTACGAATAGTCGAATGCACATTGTGAGCCACGCCCAACGCGCATGCACGACACGTCTACGAGCAAAGTGGGTGTAATGAAAATAATTAATTTCCCCGCCGTACTAATGAGGCGTCGCGATGTCATATCGATCCGCGCCATGCAGGTATGGCCGCACAATGCTATTACGGACTCATGTTAACCTAGTACCTAGTGACCGCTGGGAGCTTTTAGCGCAAACAGGGTTACGTTGTATTACTGCTAACTATGAGAATAGCCACTGGGTGGATGAGAAATTTTCAAAAACCTTTTATCTGGCCTCAGTCTCTAGTTATTCTACTGGGTAAACCATATTGCTTTTGACTTGATACAGCATTGTCAACGTTATGATAACACTTAGGTATTTACTTGACAGACCAATAGAAAAGACGCCTTAAGCATAACCATTAATTAGTAAATTATGTTTCATGCATTCAAATGAGTGTGTCATTAAACTCAAGGATAAAGGCGCTTCACTACCAGTACCTATACATAAGTTAAAACAACAGCACTGGCTTTTCAATTAACATCTGCTTGTCCGTAAACCGGCCAGTGTGGAGCAGACCCTTTCAGGTTCTAATCTCCTGGTAGGATGACTGAACACCCTCATGGAATGAAAACCTAAAACTGAGATTTTCATTCAAAGTGCATAATTACATTTGAGTTCATAACTGTGTACTAGAATACTTAACTAGCCAAGTTATTATGCTATACTTACAATGAAATTCTAACAATGTGAATGTTGCTTATTTTCAGTACCCAATTTCTATTGTTTGATTGTGAAGTACTTTTCTGTTGGACTTGTATCACGCACACGCTTTGCTTTATTTAAGGAACAATACAATTTACTTTGTTTGATAAAACATTGTCTCAATTTTCCGAATAGGGGCGTCTCCAGAGTTCCATTATACTTGTGACAATGAGTTGGAAGACATCCATTAACAACAAGAGAAAAGACCTATTACATTTTGAATATGCTTCACTTGCATCACTTAAATGCACGTCAGATCCTGATTTGGCAGACAGATATTGTATTTATGGTGCAATCGGAACAAAATATGTTTTTCTAATTTCACTTATTTACCCTCTTAATTACAAATACGCAATAGATAAGGTGTGCTTCAAATATGCTTTGTCTTTTATCTGCAATTGTGACATTTAAATTTGCCAGAAAGTGACAAATAGACTTTAAACAAAATAGGTTCGTTAAGGGGATTAACTATAAGTGGAATATTACACGAGAATAATCTTCTTATTAATTTCTGAGAAGCTTCACTCGAGAATTTTACCTAATGGGCGTTTCTCAGAAAGATTGTGCCTAATTAAGGACTAAAATTAACAATCGTTAACTATTCCGTTGCGTTACGAAAATTAGCTATACTGCTATGAGAAAAATGATGGTATCTCAGACAAAACGCCTGTGGCAAGTGCATGTGGTTTCCTATACTATTACTTACGGGTGAGGATTGAATCTGCATTATTTATTGTTTTTTTTTTTTATGGCATAGAGTAGACAAACGAGCACACAGGCCACCTGATGGTAAGTGGAAACTGTGACCCATAGACATTCGCATTCACAAGAATGCAATGCAATCTTAAGACTGCAAATGCGTTGCCAACCCTGAGGACTAAGATAGAATGCCTCTAAGCCCTGAAGTCGTAAATGAAATGTACCAACTTTATTAGAAATGCTCTATTATGTACTTAACGCAAAACCCTTTGACTTGCCGCTCGTAGATTAAACCGGTTAATTCAGGTTAAAATAAAGTTCTCAAAACGTTCACGTTCCCTAGAATTTCGGAGCAAAACCGAAATAAACCGGTATTTTATAAACCGGTTCCGAGCCCTGCTCAAAACATTACAAAAATCAGTACCCTATATAATTTGATAGAAAAATCTGTTTCATTCCAAATGTATATCGGACAGACAGCGCTCTCCGTTGCGAGATTTATTGCGAAGAGATACGTCCGTCCGTCATTTTCGTCCGGGCCGCCAACGTCCGGAACATTAAACGTCGCGGCCACTTCGCGTTAAATGGACATGGATTTAATACAAATGGATCTTTCACGATCACTTTGGGTTTGAAATGTCGAGATATGATTCAGACTATTTTATTACAAATCGATTTAAGGTAGTTGGGTTGACAATATTATTAATGCCTGTATAATGATTATGAGAACGTGCTGTCGACAAATTTTGATACTGATTTTGATAGTGTAATTATTTTAAAGGTTTTTTTGATGGAATTTACATTCAAAATTAAATACTGACCCAAAATTTTGTATTTACAGTTGGTTTTGATCATATTCAACGAAATAATCGGCTAAAATGCCTATACCAAAAGCTGTCATTTTTTTTAACTCCCTCAGGAATAGTTAAGTATCAAGTTTGACGTTTGTATCTGTGTGTCTGTACATCGGTATATTTTGTCTATGGTACTGTACAAAGGGATGGAACGACCAAGTTTTTTTTTTAAAGATAGCACAGCTCTTTTTATACTGTACCTCTAACCTCTATATAATTTTCCAAATCTTACAACGAATCGCAAAAGGCAATTCGCAATATCGTTCTTCAGAATAGGCTATAGCCTCTTAAATTGATTGAATTTTATTTTATAACCCTTCCCAGACAATCAAAAGCTCATTTATATACAATCTGGAATCTGTGTTGGCATTCCAATTGGTTGCTAAGTAACAGGTAGATCGAATTGGGCAAACTGACGCTCTAGTATATCAAGTAAGAGTGAATCTTATCAAAGTAAGGAGGTACTCTTTTATTAAGACTGCGCCGAGCGTATGCCGGATGTACAGTGGCGCCCTCATTAGTATTATTGTGTTTTCTAATAAACTAAAGTATTGTCTTGAAATTGGTCGGTACGTTTTTGTACTACAAATGAAAACACAACTTATAGGGTATATCACGTAGTTTAATAACAATTCACCTTCGAGTGAAAGAAGTGGACACCTTAAGCTAAGCTGTTAAGCTGACTACTCAAAAGGGTATCGTATTTGTTACGTATCCCATAAATTGTGTTTTTACTTGCGCTACAACAACGTATCGTCTGATTGCAAGGAAATTCTTTAGTTAATTAGAAAACACAATAAAAGTAATGAGGGCGCCACTGGACCCTCGACGTTTGCTCGGTGCAGTCTTAAGCAATTGCGAGCGGTCGAACTATAGTCCATACTTTTAGGTATTTAAAAAAATGTAAACATTCCAAATCACGTGACTTTGTTAAACAACCAATCAAAACTGTTTTATCGAGCTTTGACGTACGACGACTTTGACGGCAGCCAATAGAAGCAGAACACTTTCTACTTCTATTGGCTGACGAACTATATCACGTGGTTGTTTTGTTTACATTTTTTTAAATGCCTAAAAGTAGGTATACACTATAGGAGAGCAGTCACAACTCACAGCTTAGCCTCTACAAAAACTTGGTGTAGGTGCGATTCTGGAAACATGCAAAATCACACAATGACCTTAACCCTAATAATATTCTAATTCACAATGCGGATTAAACAATCATACCATTAAGCGGCCACTGACCGCACGCATAACGCCCGCCGCACGCGCCGCAACCGCGGATTAATATCGTCCAATCATAACGAGGCACGCTTCATCATCGCAAAACAGCCGAATCAATTTATATGCGTTTGTGTACACACAGCAACACATCTAGCTATACACTTCAGAAATCTGAAATATTGCATGAAAGAGAGTCGCACTAGAATCGTATGTTGTTGACATAATACACATATATACATCTCTTTCTTTTTCTCTCTGCTCTGTCTTTAATGGTTAGTTAGGTGTGATGTTGTGTGTACCCTTGTCACACACCACGCAAGCTATCATTTTATTAAATATATTCTTATAATTTGTTATTAAGTGCAAATACTCGTAATTACGAGTATAATAGTAGAAAAATAAAATTACATGTGACTCCTCGTAACTACCTATTTAGTAAAGTAAGAAACAATACCGGATCACTTCGTTTACCCGAATTTCATTTGCCATAATTGTGTCACTTGCCATAATGTTAATTTGCCATAAAGGCCTTTTGTCTGAAACTGTAAACCTTTCAGGTAATTTTTACATGCCATCGTATAGAGCCTAATAGGTTAGGTTAGGTTTGTTTTATAACAATTCTGAATAGTTCACGATTTCAGAAAAAATGCCTTTATGGCGAATGAATATTATGGCAAGTGATAGAATTATGGCAAATGACTTTCGGGCAAACGACAGAGAACCAAACAATACACTAGGGCGTTTTCACTAAAATGTGAACCCTAATTAAGGACTAAAATTATGGAACTTTAATTTAGTCAGTTGTGTGACGAAAATTATAGCCATACAATGCGGCCGTATAATATTTTCGTGCAGATGAAGTGTATTTTTATAAGATATTGTATTTCATCGCATACTACGCAAGATAAATACGAACTATTCCAACCAAATACCATAGTATCAATATAACAGTAGTTCGTCTCCCGCCATTTAGTACTTTCTGTTACCTATTGCCGTTCAATGCGCGTCGCACGCAACAAAGGACTAAACCGGCTTGGTGCATCCTATTGAGTTGGCTTGCAGTGGCTCGCGGCCCGTATGGTCGAGAATCGCACAAATGCAAGCCGCGCGACATAGGTACAGTACCGTAAAACTACCCAACTATAGTCCTAGCCTGCAACAATAGTCCAATATTCCACATTACATTATTCTAAAATATGATACCTTACTGCTATTATTGCTGGGTATATGTACTGTTTGGCCTCAAATTGACAGCTCTAAAGTCTAGCTATACGAGGGGTGGCTGAAAAGTTATCTACCTGACTATGAAAGAAAAGACGTAGCTGGCTGGTTTTTTTTTATTTGTCTATGTAATCCCCTTCTACCGAAATGCACTTGTTACATTTGTCAAATAATGAAATTAAACCCTTAAAAAAAATTATTTCGGTTTCTCGTTAAAATGGTCGTTCACCGCGGCTATCATCTCATCATCGGTAGAAAATCTACGCCCCCTGAGATTTTTCTTCAGAAGTCTGAATAGGAAATAGTCACAGGGGGCTAAATCTTGGCTGTAAGGGGGATTGTTAATGACGTCGAAGCCATTTCTGGTCATGGCGAGCTGTGTTGTGCAAGCCGTATGCACAGGTGCATTACCGTGCAAAATCAAAATCCCTTTTCCGAGTTTGTCTCTCCCTTTTTCTTTTATAGCGTGCTTCAGCTGGCAATGTAAATTTGCGTAATAAGTGGCATTCATTGTCGTTTTTTTTGGCAAATAATCAATGAGCAGAATTCCTTCTGAATCCCAAAAAAAAGTCGCCATGAGTTTACTGGCCGAAGGACGAACCTTAAACTACCGAGGAGGCTTTTCGTCTTTGAATTTCCATTGCAGGGACTTGTTTACTTTCTGGGTCCCATTGTCTAATTCAAGTCTCATCACACGTCACAATTCTGGAAACAATTTCTTCCTCTTTCCCGCGACTCATGTCTAAAAACTCCTCACAACATCTGACACGTCTGTCTTTGTCTAACGGAGTCAGCATTTTGGGACCCAGCGTGCACTTACCTTAGACATATTTAAATGACCATGAATTATTTCGTTTACCCGTTCCTTACTTATGCCCACATCTCTAGCTATCTCCCACTGTGTCACCCGTCGGTCTTCAAGAATAAGTTTTTTCACTTTGGCCACGTTTTCTTCAGTGACAGCAGAAATTGGTCGTCCGCTACGAGGATCACCTTCTAGGCTCTCACGACCTGATTTAAACTGTTTACACCAGAACTTTATGGTAAAATCGGAAGGGCACAAATCACCAAATACAGGTAACATACGCTGTTTGATCTGGGATGGCGTATTACCTTCCTTAGAAAGCAATTTTATTACTGCACGCTGCTCAATTTTAATCAATAAGTTTTTTCAAGCGACATGATGCAAGCAATGTCGTGCAAAAAACAAATGAAACTCAACGAACAAATGAGTGTGCAAAATTTTGAAAAAAGAACAGTCTATATAAATGAATTCATAGTGGCCAGTATTTTTTTTAACTACACTTAGGCTAGGTAGATAACTTTTCAACCACCCCTCGTATCATGTCATATTTTTAGAATAATGTGAAAAGTAAAATTGGACCATTGTTGTAGGCCAGGAGCCAGGACTTATAGTTGGGTAGTTTTACGGTACGACCAATCTATTAATGGCGATCGGCAATATTGGTTTTCCTATGAACCACACAAAACAAATATACTGTCAGATCAGATGCGAGTGCAAGTGTCACAGCGATAACCGGTAGAGAGCTAGTAGCTAAGAGTACGAACTACTGCTTATACAGTGCAAATACTACTTACATACATACATAAACTCACGCCTTTATTCCCAGAGTGGGGTAGGCAGAGCTACAGAATTACCAACAACTCTAAAAACTTGTTAATAATTCTGTAACCACATTTTGCACTTTTAGGCTAAGATGTTTACCAGTGTACGAGGGCTGCCTTTTAAGTTCTGTCGTTTGCAAGCCTTCCGTGATTGCATAAAAAAGAACTAGTGTCATCTTAAAATATTTGAAATTAGAATTCGAAAACTAAAGAATGACTCGAAATCGGCCCAACCGTTTTAGTACAGCGCTCGTTCAAAGTTGACAAGTCAGTTGTGAAAATGGAAATTTCGAAGGAAAATTTACGTGCGATATTTTTTTACAACTTCAAAAGGGGCTTAACGCGACTTCAGTGCTTCGAAGAGTTGACTACGGTTTTCAATGATAAAGCACCATGCCTCCGGACTGTGGAACGCTGGTATTTAGAATTTCAACGTTGTTGCTCTAGTCTTGGTGATAGACATCGTGAAGGTCGACCAAAAACAGCCGTAACCCAGGAGAACATTGATGCTGTACGGCAACTGATCGTCGAAGATCGCCATGCGACATACCGTGAGATAGAAGCTTCCTTAAGTATTTCAGGGACCAGTGTTCACAGTATTTTGCATGATCACTTAGGCGTAAAAAAGTTGATCTCTCGCTGGATACCACATTTACTCAGTGAAGACCAAAAAACGGCTCGCGTTCGATGGTGTCGCAAAACTCTGCGGCAATTCAACCGAGGAAACTCGAAACATGTTTACGACATTATCAGTGGTGACGAATCTTGGATATATGCCTACGAACCCGATTCTAAACAGCAGTCGACTGTTTGGGTGTTCCAAGATGAGCCAAAACCGACCAAAGTAATACGCTCACGGAGCATTTCGAAAAAAATAGTCGCCACGTTTGTGGCGAAAAGTGGCCACGTGGCCAACATCGTGCTCGAGGATCGTAAAACGGTTAATGCTGACTGGTATACCACTGTCTGTTTACCAGAAGTCATCGGCGAGTTTCGAAAAAATAACCCAAGACGTCGTATAAGACTGCATCACGATAATGCGAGCTCGCACACCGCCCGGCAAACAATTGCGTTTTTAAAAGAGCAAAACGTCGAAATTCTGGAACACCCGCCGCACAGTCCAGACTTAAGCCCTAACGATTTTTTTACTTTTCCAAAAATCAAGCAACGACTTCGTGGTCAACGGTACCAGACGCCTGAAGAAGCCGTTGAGGCATACAAAACGGCCATTTTGGAGACCCCGACTTCGGACTGGAATAAGTGTTTCGAAAACTGGTTCGATCGAATGAAAAAGTGTATTACATATCACGGTGATTACTTTGAAAAACAATAAATACCATTTAACACTTAAATTGTCTTTAGTTTTTCCAAACGACACAACTTAAAAGGCAGCCCTCGTATTAGTGACAGTGTATTAGTGTCTACTTATGTCGTATAATTATTCTCTAGGTAAGTACATCTGTAAATTGTTTTCAATATTATCGTACATTGGCATAACACTAGAGAACCATTAGTCATTTGTACGTATTTTACAACGCGGGTATGACATTCAATGGAATAACAAAGATTTTGTCACTACATAGTATAAAACAAAGTCGCTTCCCGCTGTCTGTCTGTCCCTATGTAGGCTTAGATCTTTGAAACGATTTTCTTTTTAAAGATAGAGTGATTCTAGAGGACGGTTTTTATACACACTTTGTCACGCGATAGACGCAACCATAATTATTAGGACCGCTGGTTATAATTTTAACAGGTGAAAAAAATGAAAAACATCCCATTGAACACAATTATATTTTAATTGAACATCCACTTTCCTTAAGGCAAATAACAATATTGAAAATAACTTTATCGGATTTCAAATTTCAATAACATCAACGAAGAGGAAACGCAATCTGGGGCGAAACGAAATTACGCGACACGCTGGGGCGAAAACAATCAGCTGTGTTAATCGAGGCTTCGCCAACTCTTCGGAACGATTCCCGTTCCAAAGGTTAACGAACATCTATTTGTGGCACAATCGGAATAAGAATCCTGTCTTTACTTTCCGAACGTTGGTGTGTATTCCATACTCCGAGAAAATTTACATTTTAGAGACAATCATCTTGTTCATTTTTCAAAGTTGTGTATAAAAATCGGCGCTAAAGAACGACTTAGACTGATTCTAAGTGCCTGTTTCACAATCGATGTGTAAAGGACCATGAGCAAAAATGTCGCCACCCACCAACAGAGATGAAACATGTGCCAGTTTATAGATCTTGGCCACTTGGTGACAATCGCCATATGTTTGGGGTTTTCTTGGAAAATCATAATCGTATCGTATGGAATTTGTTTGAAAATGAACACATTCTTGCCTTACTTGGCTCTTGAAAGGTTTTTTTTATTAAAAAAATCCCATCGATTTTGCTACTAAAATAGTTATTTTGTCTTTTTTGGGTCCTAATGAACATATAGACATGCATCCCGTGACGGGACGGGACCTATACAAAATTACCCATCACTCTCTATCTGCTATTTAAAGTTGGTACTCTCCTTGTCTATTTTCAAGTGTAAGCTTAATTTATCTGTCAAATATGCTTTACTTGTCGATTGTGAAACAGGCGGTGAGTATGCCGTAAGATATTTATTCGGGTGATTATCTTCAGTACATAAGGCCTCCCTTATTCTTGATACCGGGCACCTCAAGCAGTGGCAAGCAGTGATGACCCCAAAGAATAGGGAAAATTCATGACTTTTCATGACCCTGGGCCTCTATTCCCGCCGTTAAAAATCATATCGTATTTGACCTGTTACAGTAGGTATTGTTTTGACGTCAACCGCCATTACTGTGAAAACGTTGACAATGTGATAACAGATCAAAGACGATATGGTTTTTAGCTCGTAGAATACCGGCCCTGTATGTAGGTATAGATTAAAATTGCAATAGAGTATGTATTTATATATAATACTTGATTATACGAACAGGAAAATAACAAAAAACAAAAGTAAGTATTGAGCTTTCTGAGAATGGCAGTCCAAAAAGAAATTCTAATGCCGCCACTTAGTTGCAGATGAAAATAACACGTTATTAATTTACGAAACCACTTTATTATCGATAACCTAGACGTAAGGTGTACTTCTCCTGGCTTCGTATGTTTTAGACTAACTGCCTTCTAAATTCTTCGTCTACATCTCGCGACCCTTCATTCTATTCTTCTCTTGCCTATTCTTCTACCTAGTTCAACTTCTACTCCACGTGACCTATGTACAAAAAAACGAGCGTTTAAAAACAATGAACCAGCGACTTCAAGAACTTCTTAATATAAAGGGAAAATTGTTGGTAATCCTCAGATCTGAGAACCGCCCTAGTTTAACTAATCGCTTCTGAATTGGTCCATCCCCTTACGTAATAATGGCACATATCCTAGGGGCGCTGTTGCGCAAAAATATGTCACCCCACAAATATTTAGCAATATAATATCAACCCACGACGATAGCATTGAGGGTTGACAGTTCATTGCTAAATATTTGTGGATTTACACATTATTGCGTAAAAGCGTTCTATCAGGTAGATAGACATACAAACAGAAACAGACATAGATGGGCGTCGAACTTATAATCATCAAAATTGGTTCATAATAAGTGTATATATCGCGTAACAATAACGAGGTAAACACTTTTTGAAATCAGTATAAAATGTAAACCTACATTAATACAGCTAAGCAAGAAGCAACATGAATAGGGTAACTGACAGGTGTTCATTAAAATGTATTACTAATTATAATTAGACACGTCTCATGTTAAAACGATAGACTGACTTCGTCATTTAATGGTTTTGTAGTGGTCGTGACAAACAAAAAAGTTAAGGACTATATCATGTTTATGATGTCATACTAACGATAAATACAGTGTATTCTTTAAATGCAAATATACATGTGTCAACATTCAAACGTCATAGGAACACTAAGACACAAGTGAAACAGTTTTCCCAAGATTGTTGACATCACGCCATGATACGAAGACTTCAACGTTTTATAATGTTATAAATCCTACCACAAACAACTCAAGGATAAACAGCCTAATTAACTCTCAGTTAAGGTTTACTCTAGCGCAACCTTGAGTAGTTTCACAAGTTGCGCGGACGCATCGTTCCGCTCCGACGGCCATCGGCAATCAATCGATATATCAACATTATTCTCACCATCAAATCGATACGGGATCTCTCATAGAGAAATTGGTAATCTCCGGCTCTTTAGGAGTTTCTGTTACCTATTACCGCTCGGCCGCTAGAATTAACCATAGAGATTTTCGTGATGACATTTCTGCGTCGATGCGCTAACTAAACTAACCAAACGTGGCGACGGCCCCGACTAAGGTACTTCTCCCACCACCGACGATGAGCGAGACACGAGTAGAGCCAGCGATCAAGTATTAATATTGGTATATGTGAGTCTTTTATTGACACGGGATCTATATCTTTTGACCGACAAACTAGCGGAGAGAGAGAGAGCAGTGACACAACTCAGCGATCAAAACGAATAAGAAAAAAAAACTATGTCACTATTTTTTCAAGTACTGGTATAACTTGGCCCCTTGCCCGGTACCACGTTATCGTTAACACTTGTATGCGTTTCATTTATTGACACGGGATCTATGTCTTTTGTTTGTTTCGTGGGTGAGAAAATATTCGATGGTTAATCGTTACCGTGTGGTTGCCGGCTTAGAATAGTGCCACTCCATGTCTCCCCGTGGAAGTCGTAAGAGACGACTAAGGGATTAAAGGCTTGTTGTATTGTTAGGCGACGGGCTTGCAACCTGTCACTAATATACACATGATAAACATCGCCTGCTTGTGCAAAATGTGGTTATAGAATTCACAATTGGTTGTTAAAGTTGTTGGTAATTCTGTAGCTCTGCCTACCCACTCTGGGATAAAGGCTTGACGGTATGTATGTATGTATGTATGTTAATCGTTACTCGCCGAGGTACAAGTGCCTAAACCAGCGCAGCATGGTCAGTCCAGGGGGGTTATAATGACATAGCTAGGCAGTTTAGTTTACGCTGTCAGAAAAGGACACAGTTATATACCTCCTATAGTTTTCTCCTTTACGCTCGCTGTAAAATGAGCTGCATAGCTATGTCGTAATAACCCCCCTGTTGAGTTTGCATGTGGTGGCTCGCGTACGGACGGTCGAGTCACGCACACATGCAAACCGCGCTGTATACTACTGTTTATACTGTGGTCGGTAGTTGACTAGCTCGGATAATAGCCCCATTACGATCGATAACGACCGAACTATAGTTTTATAATTAAATTAACTCTTGATTATAAGTTGATGGCTTCTTATCGATACTTCCCGCAAATTGCGGGGGAGTAATTGGATCGTTTCTTGCCATAAGTAACATTCTATAGCGCTCAGTTATTCATGTTATGTGTTATTAACGTGCCTCGTTACTTAGGATATTAAATTACTTTATTACATTGTACGTGTCCAATGTAATTATTTTAAAAATGTTTAATTGTACCTAATGGACTGTCGCAATATTTACCATAAGATGGTAAATAACGATGAGTTTGAAACAAACTGGTTAAGTAATACTTTTTAGCTACATAGACTCGGATCACTTCGTTTACCCGAATTTCATTTGCCATAATTGTGTCACTTGCCATAATGTTAATTTGCCATAAAGGCATTTTTTCTGAAACTGTAAACCTTTCAGGTAATTTTTACATGCCATCGTATAGAGCCCAATAGGTTAGGTTAGGTTTGTTTTATAACAATTCTGAATAGTTCACGATTTCAGAAAAAATGCCTTTATGGCGAATGAAAATTATGCAAGTGATAGAATTATGGCAAATGACTTTCGGGCAAACGACAGAGAACCACATAGACTGACATTGAAGGTGTCAATAATTTTTTTTTGGAGACTATTTGAAATCCGGTTATTAGTAAAGGTTTTATCCAGCACGCGTAACCCAGGAGGTCAAGGACCCTAGGTCGTACTTGACATGAAATATTCAGAATATGAGACGTCGATACGTAATATATTCCGCAGGTCTCGAAACAGACGCTTAGTGATTCAGCTCACAATGTCGTCTCTTGTTCGCACGTCAGACGTGTTCAGACGTAAGTCAATGTTCGCATCGCGCTTATGGGTGATCACACTGTGCGAGTAGCTTTGGCAGAGGACAGCTACTGCCCTTCTAACTCGCATGAATCGAGATGCCCAAACCCGTCGCCTCGGTCACTTACACTAGCGTATTATCTGTCACTTTCTAACCAATACGCAAATGCGAGAGTGACGGATGATTTATATACCGTGAAGTCTACGGGTCTAGGGTAGCGGTTCGCACCGCGACAAAGACAGGAGACCGAGACGCAAAACAGATTAACACGACTTAACATAAAATATCGATCTGCCGTCTCTTGATGCTACTAATAACGACGCAATTCTAAACTTTGGATGCCGTCCCTTTTAACTATAATCGAGAAAAAAATATCGAAAGAGAAGTAGATTTTTAAGTCTGTCACTCAAATGAAGTCCTTGTACAAACCCACATGTAAAGTGACGAATAACGGTCTTTGTCTCGGGAGCAAAACGCTACCTTTAGGAGTTACGTTGACAAGCGAATACTGGTACTGGCCCAGGATTCGCCTGAGACAGTTAGTACCCCATTCTACATGGTCGGAATAACCGTCTAACTCAACTAAGGCCAAGTGGTCCTTGATCGAGTTGAACAAAAAATGGATCGTGTAGACGTCAGTTGGACAGCCAAATTGAATGAATTGAAGTTGAGACTGTTGAGATAACTTGACTTTAGCGGAGTAGGGTGGTTGTTCCAACGTGTAGAAGAGGCTTAAGTGCAAGTAATATGCAAGGTCGTAATAGGAACACGAATGACGTACTCGGATGCGAGCAACTAGTTGGGCGTATGAGTAACACGCATGCGGGGTAATGTAACATTGCGAACAGCTGTCTGCACTCTGCAGTAACTGTCCTTTAATGCACTTGTCCCCCGCCGACGATGAGCGGGAAGCAAGTCGAGCCAGCGATCAACTATTCATTATGTCTCTTTTATTGACACGGAATCTTCATCTTTTGTTTCGGCGAACTAGTTGAGAGTTCTCGCCGGCAGTGTGAACAACCAGCGATCGACTATAAATATATGTGTCCCTTTTATTGACACGGGATCTATATCTTTTGTTCGTTTCTTGAGCGAGTATAGTCGACAGCTAATCGCTTCGCCTGTCGTGGGACAAGTGCTTAACTCGCACACGCGTGACATAGGTCTAAATATAGCACCAATTACTCAATCTTGTTGAGGAGGCTTTTTTAACCTCTTAATATAAATGTTTTGAAGTGTGTTTGTCTGTATGTGTTCGTGTTCATCACATTAACTTTGGTCTGAATAGGCGAACCGATTTTTGAGCGGTTTTTGGCTCAAGAAATTAGGTTAGAGCAATCAAGAGATATCATGAGGGATTTTATTGTGTTTTACTGACCGTCCATAACCCCACATCGGAGTCAAACCCATACAAATCGGTAGCACGGGCACTTAAACACGCTTCTCACGTTTAACACTTTCATAAACTCAGTGGATTTTGTAGAGAAAATATCATCAAGGGAATCGAGTTGGAAAAGTTCACTGTTACTAAATAAGGAGTTAAGCATTTTAGCTTGTTACTGCTAACAAGCTCTTGGAGTTTGCAGCGAGCTATGGTGGGACTAACTTAGCTGTTGGGGCGCCAACGCACGGGTAATAAAATAAGCACTTAAATATTCTTGAAGGTAATGATTCTTTTAATGCATGTAAAGCTTCTGGTTCCCCGTGTGGTTGCCGGATTAGAATAGTGCCACTCCAAGTCTTCCCGTGGATGTCGTAAAAGCCGACTAGGGTAGGGGAGATGTGTACATAATGATCCCCCTAAGGGAAAATCTTTACTGTGGTCAGAGGTTAAGACATAATCGCAAGATTTAAATTGTAAAGGATAGTGAATTTATATATCTAGGGAACAGCATACTTATTTTTTATGATTTGAATGTGTTTTTTTAATTATTTCCTGTTTTCTAAAAGTTTACTAAGGGATCATTTTAAACACATGCATGTATAAAATGATCCCTAGGGTAGGGTTAAAATGATCCCAGGGATCATTTTGTACTTAAATAATGTTCAACTCGCGGCAAGACCTGGAAATAGGTAAGTTTCTTTAAAAATTGTGTTCGCATTGTTGTGTTCCGGTTTGGGGATAAGAGAACCGGTGAAATGACTAGCATAGAGGCATTCCATCTTAGTCTTCAGGGTTGGCAACGCATTTGCAGTCTTAAGATTGCATTGCATTCTTGTGAATGCGAATGTCTATGGGTCACAGTTTCCACTTACCATCAGGTGGCCTGTGTGCTCGTTTGTCTACTCTATGCCATAAAAAAATAAAAAATAAAAAATAAACTTTTTTTGGGTTAGCTTTTGGTGCCAACCATACTTTTTTTCATTCAGACAGCATCTGCTTATCAGGACAAAACCAACGAACCCCAACTCAGCGGGTAGATAGGTATTAAGTACAGCCAAGATCACGTCATCACCTTCCGACTCCATCATCAGATCAGCTCGATAGTACCATAATATTGCATTGTCATTAGGTTTACACATGTATTTCAAATTTCAGCTCATTCCATCGACGGCAACTGGTTTAGAATTAACTTTGAAAATTTGACCCAAACAAATAATAAAAGCAAGTAAAATAAAAATACTATGGGGTAGTATGATCCCGGATCATTTTAGACACACGAAGAGGGATCATTTCACCTCAAACACAAATTTTCAAGACATCGATCAAAATATAACCTTCAAATGCAACATGCGGTATTCAAACATCGCTTAAAATATAGCTGAACATGAACCAAATACGCCAATAAAACAAAATTTCAATGAAACTCAACATGCAGAAAGTAATGAAACTTTGAAAATAGGGTTACCATAGATTAGGACCACTTTTATCAATATTTTTCTAATAAAATCACGCAAAGTGCTCTCACCGCTAGATGTCGCTAGTGGTTACTCGGAAACGATGGGGAATCATTTTACCTCGAGGGATCATCTTGTACACATCTCCCCTAATAGGGGCGTGTGTAGTACTGTTGGGCGATGGGCTTGCAACCTGTCACTAATACACTGGTAAACATCTTCGCCTAAGTGTGCAAAATGTGGTTACAGAATTATCAAAAAGCTTTTATAGTTGTTGGAAGTTCTGTAGCTCTGCCTACCCCACTCTGGGAATGAAGGTGTGAGTTTATGTATGTATGTAAGCTTCTGGATCTGAGAAGGGATTCTCATAGTTAAAAGTTATAGTATCTGATAAGCAACCTACGGGTTACAGGGATCGGAACTTTTTTTTAAATATCGGTTAGAACCGGTTTATTCCGGTTTTGCTTTGAGCTTTTCTAGGGAACGCGAACGTTTTGAGAACTTTAATTTAACCTTAACTAACCGGTTTAACCCACGTGCGACGAGTCGAGAAACCAAGCGTTCCTTGCAACTTGATCGAAACCCGTAAATACAAAAAGAACTTATCACATCACATGCTCGAAATTGCTCAAATATATATCATCAATCATGCAAACCTCACCTAAAGTAAGTCATTATAGCCATCGGCTAACCAGCGGGTCATAATGAGATTCAGTACATTATGAGCCGGCGGGTTATATAATATTAAATCTTACACAACGTAGGTACGTCATGGTTAGTTTAATACTAGCTTGCCTGCAGCTATATACACCTAGGAGCAGGAGTGCGGAATCTAGTTTTCCCGAAGATCAACAGAAGAATTGCTTACTTAAAGTAAAGTATAAGCAAGTTCAAATACAATCACAGGAAATGGCATCGCATAGCGTAAGATAACGTAGCCGACGCGTTCTGAGTTGAAAACTATTAAAACTCTCTCTGGCTTCATATGGAAGGCCACGGAACTGGGACTTGGACAACTGAGTGACTAGACAAGTAGACACAAAGAAAAATACTGTACGTCGTGCCGCTCCCGCCCTCGCTTCGCTTCGATTTATGTGAGTGTGATATATAACCTATCCTATAGCTTTCCTCGATAAATGGGCCATCTAACACTGAATTTTTTTTTTAAATCGGACCAGTACTTCCTGTTATTAGCGCGTTCAAGCAAACAAACAAACAAACTCTATAGCTTTATAATATTAGTATTGATAATTGTACATAAACCAAAATTTATTATTACAGAAAAAAAATCCACGAAAAATTATCTAAGTGATGGTGAAAATCGCATCAAATCCCGTAGCATAGTTTAGGAGGAGTAAGCGGATAGACAGACAGACACAGAAAGAGACTTTGTTTTGTACCTATTGTTAGTTTCTTTTAAGGATACATTTTTTTTCATAGATTTTGAACAAGAAGAAAATTTTAACCTACATTAGTTACTAAATTTGGCATGACAAATATGACAATACAATAATATGGTAATTATCATCGAGCTGGTATAATGATGAAGACGGAACGTGCCCATAGGAACATCTCAACGGCTTTTGGTAGTAGACTCACTTGAGTCCTTTAACAGGGAGTTAATTATAAGTGTTATTAGTACTGTCAGAAATACACCTACATATCTACACGCCTTCATTCCCAGAGTGGGGTAGGCAGAGCTACAGAATTACCAACAACTCTAACAATCTGTTGATAAATATTTAACCGCATTTTGCACAATTAGGCTAAGATGTTAACCAGTGTATTAGTGACAGGTTGCAAGCGCATCGTCTTACAGTACTACAAGTCTTTATTCTCTTAGTCGCCTTTTACGACATCCACGGGAAGACATTTTTTTTTTTTTTTTTTTTTTTTATGTCAGAGAAGACAAACGAGCACAGGCCACCTGATGGTAAGTGGAAACTGTGACCCATAGACATTCGCATTCACAGGACTGCGATGCAATCCTAAGACTGCAAATGCGTTGCCAACCCTGAGGACTAAGATGGAATGCCTCTATGCTAGTCATTTCACCGGCTGTCTTATCCCCAAACCGGAACACAACAGTGTGAACACTGCTGTTTGGCGGTAGGTTAATGGATAAGATGGTGGTAGCGATCCGGACGGGCCCTGCACAAGGTCCTACCACCCGCAAAACACATGGACATGGAGTGCCACTATTCTAACCCGGCAACCACACACGGGGGAAATAAAGTGTGTTATTCAAAATTATTAACATTTTTAAACATATTAACCGTAGATAGTTAGCTCGTAAGCCTAAGCCAGGCAGGTGATCGATCAAACTGCAATCAGGCATGTATCGCCGGTGATTACGTCATCGACGTCCGGGTAATCGGTGCACCGGTCCGGGATTATTTCCGGACGAGGCTTGATTCGACAATTCATTAGGAAACGCGAATTACGGTGCGTTTCAGTACCGCATATCATGGAGTCAATTTTAGTTTATTAGTGGAGCATCGTATAACGTAAATGATGTCATTCATTTATGATTACGAATTCTTTTACGAGTATTTTAACCCTCGATGTAAAATGAAGGGTGTTATAAGTAAGTTCAATTTGTATATCAGTGTATCAGTGTGTATGTGAATCTGTATTATAGTCTATACTTTAAGGCATTTAAAACAATGTAAACAAAACCACCACGTGATATAGTTCGTTAGCCAACAGAAGCAGACAGTGTTCTGCGTCTATTGGCTGACGTCAAAGTCGTCGTACGTCAAAGTACGATAAAACAGTTTTGATTGGCTGTTTAACAATGTCACGTGGTTTAGAATGTTTACATTTTTTTAAATACCTAAAAGTATAGACTTTAGGAATGTTAATGTATGTAAACTCTTTATTGTACAAAACACACGAAATTCAATTACAGATTAGGGTTGTACAAAGGCGAACTTATACCTTTAAGGGAATACGAATGCCATATGACGCGGAAAATTATGCGGATTTTTGTGAAATCCCTTATCTGTACAGAGCTGTCCGTGGTACTGGTAATGTATCGTTGCTCCCAAAGGAATGAATCTATCCGGACGCGATTTACTAAAAAAAGAAACCTATTTAATGCGAAATATGAAAATCGATTGGGTTCTGATATTAAAGTATATTAATATTATTGTTTTTTTCATTATATTATCTCGATTAACATCGCAGAAAAGTTCATTAGTTTAATGGTAGCTAAAGGAAATTAGTACGTAGTACCAGGACAACATAAGTTGATCAGATACATTACGACCTAGGTTATCACGAGCGCGATCGAACTCTAAACCGGTTCAAAGATAAAAAGTAGGCAAGTTCTCGGCCAAGAGTACTGTAGTCGTGTTATTATACTTATTATGTGAAATGGGGTTTTTACCGCCTACAATCTCGGACCCGTGCCTCTATTCTATTTTACATTGTTAACGAGACAGTAAACGCGGCCCTGTCATAAACCATACAATTACAATACAGGTAACAACAAAATAGTGGCCCAGTTGTTTGCCTTAAAACTACAATAAAACAAACAAAGCGATCGGTTTGAATAACCTTAACACTTTATGTTCTCCTAGTACTCGAGTTTCAAAGACGATGAAATATCTTTGTAACAAATTCGTTGACGAATATACACTGGTTGACCCATCATCTCATACAAATGTCACGTTAGGGGATTCTCTAAAACGGTCATTCCAATTTATTGACGAATAATTAATAACATCATCATTAGCATTTTACTGTTTATATTTACGTTAAGTAATAATTTATCCGTAGTAGGAACAGTCGAACTCATAAGTCCTGAACATTTTAGTACCTTGTCGCAATTACGTTTTAAAGTGAGAGTGGTTTGAATTTAGTTTACCAATAGCTGCGACAAGGTACTAAAATATACAGATTCCGAGTTCGCATCTGTGGCGTCGAAAGCGAAACCCTGTCTTTAACTCATTAAAAATTAAAATTTTCAGTATGAAATTTAATTAAAATATTCGAGATTGAACTCTAAAGACACCGTATAATGTCTCGTTTAATTCTAAGTAAATCATCGAACAACCAATTGAAAAAAAATCTATATTTCCTTGTATTACGAAAAAAACCGACTTTATCTGAACGTGAGTCGCAAAAAGTCCAAAGCGATCGGCTACATTTAGCGAAAAGTGCTGTCAAAGGCAAAAAGATTTGATAACTCCGCGACCCATCTCATAATTCGATTTGATTACATTCAGCTCGAGTGCTCGGGATGATGGGAATAATTTGGAGCTTAAAATACTTTTCAGCGCAGAGCTGCCGTCACAATGCACTAAAGATAAGACGTGAGAAGACTTAATAAAAAACGAGAGGATAAACCGTTGGCTAGCTATAGTCCGCGACTTCGCATCCAATTCATTAATTGTTTATCTTCGATCATAATATAGATAGATATCTAAATAGATATATAGATCGTCATGTGGTTGCCGGGTTAGAATAGTGCCACTCCATATCTTCCCGTGGATGTCGTAAGAGACGGCTAAGGGAATAAAGGCGTATAGTATTGTTAGGCGATGGGCTTGCAACCTGTCACTAATACACTGGTAAACATCTTAGCCTAAGTGTGCAAAATGTGGTTACAGAACTACCTACCCCTCTGCCTACCCCACTCTGGGAATAAAGGCGTGAGTTTATGTATGTATGTATGTGTATAGATCGTCTTTCAACAAAGATATATCGTGCGGTTTGAAGGTGTGCGTGCCTCAAGCATACGCGCTGTGAGCCACTACAAGCAAACTCAACAGGGCGCACCAAGCCGGTTTATTCAGGGCCGCGTATCAAGTATCGACACCAGGGATTGTAACCGGTTACAAATAAACCGGTATTTATTTAGGTTAAACCGGTTAATTATTTGGGTTACGTTCCAACGAATTGGTTACGCTCACAGGGAGCGAAATGCATTTACCGGTTATAACCGGTTAGAGAGCGCTTCCGTCATTCACCCTTGTCTCGGCTCACACGGAAGGAGCTCTCTAACCGGCAAATGCATTTCGCTCCCTGTGAGCGTAACCTTTATTATGGGTTAGGCTCTAATAGTGTGGCTTTAACCGCTACGGAAAATAAACCGGTTTTCAATCCCTGATCGACACAACCCTAGCGCTCGAGCGGCAACTTGTTTGAATAAAATTTGCATGACGTCATTAACTTCGTTCCTAAGCGAGGGTTCGCAACTAAGTAAATAATAAATTGATTAGAAAAGCAATTTGACATTACAGATATCAAGACGTACGTCCAAATTTGGACACTCAACTGTTATTTGTATCTCCGGGGATACACTGGCCGGTAGGTAATTGTAACGATAGTCGGTAACGAGTGACGTATCTATTACGAAGTAAAAATCTTTATCTTTAAGTAGGTACATAGTATAAAACAAAGTCGCTTGCGCCGTCTGTTCGCTGAGATCTTCTAAGATACGCAACAGATTTTAATGCGGTTTTCATCAATAGGTACAGTGATTCAAGAGGAAGGTTTTTATGTACCTATACTAAATTTATGTTAACAGAAAACTTACATAAACTGAAGCGAAGGGAGGGCGGATCGCTAGTCTAAATATATAAAAGGAGAAACTGACTGACTGACTGACTGACATATCAACGCACAGCCTAAACGGCTAAACGTAGGCACTTGAAATTTGGAAGGGACGTAGCTTAGGTACCGTAGAGGTGCACTAAGAAAGGAATTCCCGAAATTCCCACGGGAACGTTTTGCGAAAAATGTTTTGCCCAACGAAGTGGACACGGGAACAGCTAGTAGTATATAATCTGTTTGCACGGGTTACCAGTGAAGACGTTACTAATCGATTTTAGGCACAATATAAGGATTCCTTTATTGGGGAATGTTATCCCGGACGCGGCCTAGTTCACACGACACTCCCTGACGAAGGACTCGAAGTCCGAAACATGTCGGACCTTTCCTGACATTAATACGTAAGTAAGCCGTAGCAGTGATTATTTCCGTTCGTAGGTAGATATAATGACCGGCACTAATTCAAATTGTGTAGATTTAAGGCATTACATTTTTATAGTCAACTAGCGACCCGCCCTCGCTTCGCTTCGGTTTAGATTTTTCATACAAAAGGATTTTCCCGCTAATTCCCGTTCCCGTGGGAATTTCGGGAATTCCTTTCTTAGTGCACCTCTACGGTACCTAAGCTACGTCCCTTCCAAATTTCAAGTGCCTACGTTTAGCCGTTTAGGCTGTGCGTTGATATGTCAGTCAGTCAGTCAGTTTCTCCTTTTATATATTTACATGAGTTCAAGCCGCATACGAAGTTATATATTTATTATAGTCATTAAATAGTGTGGTTGAAGTAAGTTATAATTGTCGGGAGAAATGAGCGATGAAGTTTTGCAAGCGAATAACATAGCAGCACCTCATTATTTATTTTCATTATCATAGTACGTCGTCAATGAATCGTCGCTATAACACTTCCGTTCCTGTTTTCTTGTAAGGCTTGTTTTGACCACTTCTAGGAGAATCTGTCGCTACTGGGGAAAACCGTCGGGTAACACGCAGTCCTTTGTTGACCTGTTCTTGACTCGATGCCAACTCCCCAGTACCCAGTGACGGAACCGAATACTATTGTAATACCAAAGAAAGCAGCTAAGTGCTATGAAGTAGTCGAAGCATTTTATACTCTATAGGTAAGAAATAAAATGTAAAACAGTTTTTCTATTCCTATGCTGTTAGCCATGGTATTTGGCAGAACATTTCCTGTGGTTATGATTTAGTCAATTGTCCTATATGTATAAGAGAGATTTCGGAGACAGTGAACTTTAGGTATTCCTTTGAAGTTTAGGAAACCATTAAGGTCGGAGTTATATGATTGGGTGGGTTTGGGATAAAGTTGGATTACATCAATGGTGACGATGGGTGCTGTGTCATAATCATAATGTAACAGGAGTTTTACCAGCTTTGTAGTTGAAAGGCTAAAATATGGCATGCCGTTTCAACATGGCCCTACTTATTAAATATTTATAATATAGAAACAGTGTAAAAGACGACACCTAGCCACTAAGCTAACCACTTTGGGGTTGACTCGTAATTAAACTTCTAAAAATGCTATTAGACATTTTTTTTAATATTACCGCACGCAAAGAAGGTGCCAAGTAAGATCACTATTTTATTTTGTATTCGGTCTTTGGTGGTTTCATGAATTAATTTTCAACTCCTCAGTTGTGAGAAAAATATTTTAAACGTAGACGATATCTAAAAACAGCCTTATTATTGGATTACTTTTCGCCTATTTGTTTTGCAGTGGACGGACACCAGTTCTCGGAGTGCGGATAAATACTTATGTCGTTGGGTAATATAAACAAAAATCTATTAATACCCAAGCGATGTTCTAATAGTATTTAGTAGCTGCTCTACGATATGTTTAAAACTAGATGATTGACCGCAAACCAAGATTTGTGGATGAAAACTAGTAACTCAGCTAACTGGACGAAAACCAGCCAAATAATCGATGTCACAGACAACACATGTTCAAGTTCACACCCATTTACTGGCGTTAGGGGTCAAATCAGGGATGGTCTTGTTACTTGTAGCTTACGTTTACGTTATAGAGCTAGGGTTTAATCTTGTTAGCGCTGGGTCAACTGATTAGGGGGCGAATTAAGATGACATTCCGAAGGCGACCATAGACGGCAACGCTGCCCTCCTAAGCCAATAAGCAGTATCTTAAACTCAATCACCAAAGCAGATTCAATTGTATTAAGTTAATAATAAGGTTAATATTACTACAGGAGGTTTATCTTAGTTACTGCGTTTTTGCTAAGGACGGCAGAACGGCAGGCGCCACTACTGGTTCGCAGACCTGGTAGTGACGCCGCCGCCGCCGTCCGACGCCTGCTGCGGCCGTCCAGGGCTCGGAGACCTTGGTTTTATTAACCAGCGCGTCAGAAACGCCATACATTTCAAATAGAGCATTTTTATTACAATTCCGCTCGAACAGAATCGACATTTTTTCAGTTCTGATCAAAGAGCAAAATAAAACTGTTCCTGATCGAAATAAAGGTTAATTCCGCTCGCTTTGTTCGCAACGCCCATCACCGCCATCTTTTTCTCGCCTATCCTACCCTATAAGTTTGATCTTTAGTTGCCATACAACTGCAGGAAAAATAAAAATAAACTAGGTTAATCCCAGCGATCATTACGTTCGCGGATCGATTTCACTCCGAGCGAGACGGTTGCAGAATCACGAGCGTAGATGGCAACGGCAGACGACAGCAGCAGGCATCGCACGCCTGCCGTTGCCGTCTTGAATGACACCTTTGGATTTGCGAACCCTGAGATACCGCGGTACCTACCTACCCCGAATTGTGGCAAGATCAAACACGTAGGTGCCTATACGCAATAAATGATACTTGTTCGATACCTGCTCTATAACCCAGGCAGTGTTAGCAAACTTAGTTTGCAGACTAATATTATAAATTAACGAAAGTAACTATGTTTGTTTTCTTGTAAGGCGAAGGCTAGACTTATAATAAATACTGTGATCTACCTGATAATTATCAAAGATCGTTAGTATACATTTACTGATCGCGTAATCTAGTGTATGTTACTTTTTAGGTACCTATCACGGCAATCTAGATAATCGTGATGATTGTTTTTTCACATTTATGGAAGTTCAACTAATTATTGTTGTTAAACGAGGTACCTACGTAGGTACCTATGAATAATTTAATTTATAATGTATATCTAGGCTTTATAGGTACTTATTTGAAACCTAAATAAAATATAGGTAACTGATATGGAAATAGGTACCTAGTACCAACAACCCGTTAAAAATTGGTACCTAATTGGTAATAGGTACCAATTCATTCAACACTAAGTTATGATTAAGTACCTACCTAGTAGATTTATTTATTATGTAGCGTGATAGAGCCCTGCAAAATGACTATCTCCTTAAATGCAATTTTCTTTCGTTCCGAACTTTGAATAGATAGGTAGGTATAGCAATAGTAAAAACATGTGTTCTTAAACTCATTCACTCGTGTACCGCGACATCGTTAATGTTGTCGTTAATGTTGATTTCGTAAAAATTACCGATGATAAGATAGGTACCTACGTAACTAGGTCTGTAGAATTTTCTTAGACGAATAGGTAAGTCTTATTAGAAATTAATCAGTTAAAATTTTGGAATATAACGGTAATGTAGTATAATACAAGAAATGGAATAAAAGGTTATAAAACAAAAGCGTAAAAGGTCGCGTTAAATAACCCAACATACCTACCTACCACCATAGCAAACAATATAGCAATTATAGCATGCGTTACGTAGGTATGTCACAGTTTAATAACAGCCAAATGGCATATTCCAAGGTGAAACCTAGTCATTATTTTTCCTCAGCTAGCAAACGCTATTAAAAACATGGGCAACGAGCTGCCAATACTGCAATTTAATTCTGCCGCATGTTAATAATTGTACGTTATTTTCACACGAGTGTCACTGGCGAATGTGTTAACTTAGGGACAGTGGTCTCTGCGGCCGGCGCCGGCGGTGGCAAGTTAGCAACATCAAAACAAACTTCGCCGTGCCGGCCGCTCGCCTGCCCGCGCGATCCTACGATCACCACCTCAGCGATCGATAAAAACAATGAAAATAGACGCGCCACCTCACCCGACACCTCGCTCCTTCTATTACCCACAACACCATAAACTGTTACATCGAAAATTAATAAAATAAACCTCAAAACACTTACGAAACCGTAACAAACACAATGAAAACGACTCATAATATAGCGACAAATAACCTTTCTTAGACGATTCTAATAAGACGTGGTAAGTAAGTTTAAAAGGGAAACTATTATGGTATAATGACACGTAGGCATCCTAGGTACTTACCAAATGCAGGACCGTGTTCACCACCTCTCTGTTGGTCACCTGTCCAACCTCAATCAGCCCGATAAGAACTGCAAATTTCAGGCTATCGTTCGTCGTCATCCTGACGACTTCTTCAGGTCTTTTAATATCACTATACGGCGGCGAGTTTAAGTCCGCCATGGTTTTGTTATGTCACTATACACTGATACACAAATTTATAATCCACTCACGATCAAAATTTCAAGAATACATTATTAAATTGGCTCACATGATAACACACGAAAGTCGCATTCTGCCATTTTGGAATTAGTCGGTGTTGCCACGCCGAGATTTCAGACAACCCATTTGCCCAAATCGATGAGGGCTCAATCATGGGGTAAATTAATAAAACTTTTTTAACAGTGTCATGTCATAGACGACTGTGTAACACGTATTTTTCGTACGTTATTGCATATTGTAACATCTGTTTCGTATAAATCCATTTCTGTTTAAAAAAAAATAGTTTCATGTTATAAAAAAAATAAATGTTATAATAGTTTTATGTTATGCGTTTCGATTTGTTCCGTTACCTATGTAGAGAAGAAACCGGACTACTATCTAACCTACTTTTTACTGCATGTCTACAAGAAAGTTCCCATTTTAAAGTTACGTTAGCCTTCTTATGTTGCCGCTTATCTTTGATTAAATATACTTACTCTTAAATAAATGTTGTTCAGTGAAAGATGGAATACCTGTCTCTATTTGGACTTTTTGACAGCCAACATGTTCGTTTCAGTTGCTTACTAGGAACCAATATTACAACTTACAAGCACCACAGCTAGCCATGGTATGTTTTGGCAAGAATAGTGATATGGTGACAGGTGAAACTACACTGTGTTGAGTCCAAGAGGGAATTACCTACCAAAACAATCAGTAGTTTTGAGTAAAAACTAAGTCATGATTCAGATTTAATAAAACATAATTACTTATAAGTATTTTTTGCATAAGTACATTATTTCTGTTTTTTTGGTGATTAATTGTGAGTTGATTAACAGCGCCTTTAAAAAAATGCTGTCTAATTTGCCTGCGCTCCGTCTTGTCGATTTCTGACAAACTTAGCCAGAACATTGGTATGACAGTAACAACGAGATGAAACTCGCTTTAGCAAACCCAATGTGCAAACTAACATTAACGTGACGTGAAAAATATTTTAAGTTAAATAATACTTTTTTTTTACAACTAATTGTAACGTTGTTAACAATGATTTTCGTATGTACTTCGTCTACGTGTCGGTCGGCAAACTAATGTTTGTTCCCAATACACAGATTACGGCTAGATTTGGTTACTTCTGGATCAAATTCTGACACATTTGTTAGAAAAAAAGTCACGCTCTGAATATTAGCGTGTAATAACTTTTTTGATGTATAAATATTGGATTCAGTTACCCCGACGTACTTTGCCTTTATAAACTGGCAACATCATCTCAATTTGTCAAGGCAACGAAGGCAAGGACACTGTATAACATACATCTCCGTTATCATCTAAAATGAAAAATAACATTTTAATCCAAGCTAAATTTTTTTTTGGTTTGAAATTGATTTCTTACGGAAAATTTTGGTAGGTTACATATTACCTTTATTTTCTTTCTCTACGAACACGCTAAAAACGTTTACCGCAATGTTGGTCAAACTGTAGCTTGAACAATTGCTGGGATGCGAAACGGCCTGCTTTTCACTTCACTTCAATTCAGTCGTTAACGTAAACATGGCGGCGATAGATGTTGAGCCTCCGAAAGTAAGTAAAATTTTAATATTTCGGTTATTCTTTAGTGGAAACCTAGTACTCCGTATCTCTTATACTTTGATTATACCTTTGGTTGCATTGAACTGCCTGGTTATTTTGTGTTACGTCGCCTATTCGTAACATACTTTGGGCGTTGCTCCATTTCCTTTCCTCAAGAGAAAAGTGTTTTAAGTGTGTCGGTTTATGTTCAACTTCGTGAACTGGAGCAAAATGGTAAACAGTCCACACGTAGATGTTCGGGAATGCAAACAATAAACATAGCCAGTGCGTAATTAATTCAGTTGGGCTCAATTCCAACTTGGTTAACGTCGGCGAAACTTGCATTTTACAAGGGAGTTTTTTTTTAGATGGAGCTGAACCTGAGAACTTTAAAGCTGTCGGGGCACGTCGGGTTCGATAGCCTGCCGGATCAGCTGGTAAACAAGAGCGTGCAGAATGGATTTGTGTTCAATATCCTGTGCATTGGTGAGTGGTGATTCATTGCCTCTTACTAATCACCCACATAGTGTCAGTACTTTGGGCTTATCTTCAAAGTTTCGTCACTGACCTCTTGCCGTTTATGGTGCCCTAGTAATGTAGGTGCAACTGCAAGCCTTTATCTGCAGTATTTCTAATGGCATATATAATTTATATTGTACCTATATTTTGAAATTCTGATAAGAATGGTTGATTGCTTCAATTTAGTTTACTTTGACTAATTAACTTCATGATTTTATCAAAATTATTTGTTTGATGAACTAATTACACTAATAACAGTATGAATTGTATGGTATTTTGGTACAGCATACTAACTCATACTGGTATTGCAAACATTAAAACTAAAACTGTTTTGGAGATTTATATCTGTTTAAGAATTGTCAATTTTTAGGTACTAGTTTACTATGATATCATTTAAGTTATTACTACTGTGACGCTTGCATGTCCCAACACTTTGATAAAGGTTTTTATTACAGGCGAGACCGGGCTTGGTAAGTCGACCCTGATGGACTCCCTGTTCAACACCAACTTTGAGTCTGTGCCCAGCCCGCACAACCTACCCACGGTCAAACTGAAGGCTCACACCTACGAGCTGCAGGAGAGCAGTGTTCGGCTCAAGGTGAAACAATCTATTCACTGCTTTGATTACGTGGAACAATTGACTCTGTCGATTGATTGACTGTCATGACAATCAATAGTCATTTTAATGTTATTTTGAATCAAACTTATAATTGTCTTAGAGCATTGACGCCTTTCAAAATGTATGGTCTCAAGACAGATGAACACTGACTGATACTGACTGCAATCAAAGTCAGTTACTGATGATTAAGTCATTCCTTTGTATTGATTATTTTTGGCAGTTGATTTATTTAGTAACTTCCAACATAAGTATTGCACATCTCACAATGTATAGGGTACCATGAATAACAACAGTTAACGGTAAAATAACCTTTTTAGTTATAATTATGTGTTCATTTCTTAGTTGCTGTGGTTACTTTTAGCAAACTTCTTATAACTTAGAATATAATGTACTTAATTTTATTCAAATTACTTATCCCCACTCCCCACTATCATCACAGTGATAGTGCAATACTGCATTACAAATACAACAATATCACAAAGTTGTCTAATGGTTGATACACTGACGTTGGTTGAGTTGAGATGCCAGTCTCGAAATACGTCAAAGTAAACGTCAACCCATAGAACATATTAATATAATGGGCCTTACTACAAATTTTACTTCGGAGCAAACAATTTGATCCACTTAGTACTGAAGTTCCATAGACAGTGGCTTGATTTGCTCCCAATTACATATTAGTAAGTTATGTGCTGCCCTGTGACCGTGAACCAGGAAAGGTCTCAAAATATTAGGACTTGAACCCAAGGACCGGAAAACCCCTTCATTCGCTTAGCGCTTTCGATTCAAAAGCCTACACATTGGCTAACCGTACAACGGATAGCCCTATCGATTGTGTTGCCGTATCGTTAGGACTACCTTTTCGAATAAGGTTACCGCTTCCATTGCGCTTGTTGTCCGACAAGGTGTTGGCAGCTTGAATAAACAGCGTATCAATAGGGTTGGGTTAATCCTGATTGTGGTCTCTTTCTCACCAGCGCATTCGGGCGACACTGTATAACGTATTGTTGAATTGTTAAAGTTTAGGTTTTATATAATAATTATGGTCTTATTACATTATAAAATAAAATAATATAAATAATAATATAAAATAAATATATATATCCTACTAATATTATAAAAGCGAGAGTTTGTGTGTGTGTATGTGTGTATGTGTGTGTGTGTGTGTGTGCGTGTGTGTAATTTCGATGAAATTTGGAATGGAGATAGCTTATACCCTGGATTAACTCATAGGTTACTTTTCATCCCGGAAAATTTTAAAGTTCTCGAGGGCATAACGATAATCGAAATCTAAGCGGACGAAGTCGCGGGCAGAAGCTAGTAAATAATAAACTCGCGTTACTCGCGTCAAAGTGGCCCGGGGGTTCCGTAAACGAAGCGAAAAATAAAGTCCAGTATAAAATAAACTGACACGAGTTCTTTGTGGGTATTAGTTTATTTATGTTACTGGACATTGGAACGAACCCAAATGAGGCAAACTATAATAGTAGACTTCTTATAGGTTTTCCTGTAATATAAAGGAGTAATATTTTTCTATATTTTTTTCAAAATTTTAGGCCCCGTACCCAGTAGTTTCGGAGATAAGGGGGAATGGTTAATCTTCACCTATTTTCTTAAATAACTTCAAACCTATTTACCTTAAAATTATAAAAAGTACTAGCTTTCGCCCGCGACTCCGTCCGCATAGAAGTCGTTTATCGCTGCTCCCTCGGGAACTGGCCCATTTTCCGGGATAAAAAGTAGCCTGTGTTAATCCAGGGTATAAGGTATAAGCTATCATCACTCCAAATTTCATCCAAATCCGTCCACCCGTTGCAGCGTGAAGGAGCAACATACACACACACACACACACAAACTTTCGCATTTATAATATTAGTAGGATATACCTATTTGAGATTCTAACTACCATACTTCGAACTACCTTTTACCATATGTATAAGAATAACATTAATAACTTAGTTTTTTGACAACTTGATTATTTAATTTAAATAAAGGTTTTCGATTAACATTTACTTACATAGGTATAGGTACTCTACTTACCTTCTGATTTATGTCCAAGAATTAGTATTTTAAATTAATAGCACATCACAGATAAGTATCTATCTGTTCTGTGTTAATAGGATGAGTAAATATGATATAGGTAGGTATGTAGGTACCTTTAATTTATTCTGGCATAGTTCACAGGTGCTCGTGTTAGATGATTTATCATATTTAAAATATCGATGCACGGCGTCCTTTTTTATTGGAGCCATATTGGATGGTAGGGTAAACGTACCAGTGAATGAACTCTTAAGGAGAATTTCGTCTTTAAATATTTTTTTTAATAAAATGGAAGTTGTTACCAACAAATATAAATGTCGTTATCAATCAATCAAGTATACTAGTTTGCTACTATAACGTTTGTTTTACAATAACATTGCTTAATTTTAAGTTATAGCTATTTAAAGCCGCAAACACTCCAAAACACCAGTGATTGAACATAGAAACACCAGCAAATGAACAAATGAAACCAGTGAATGAACAATGTTTAATTGTTGATTATGTTTTATCCTTCTTTTAAATTGATTTATAAAAATGTTATTTTACTACTTAGTGTTGATTGACGTGCAACTTTCCCGCCTGAAAACGCTGTAGGTATAATAGGTTATTTTCAAATAACGATAGTTCAATAACTGGCTCTTAAATTTTATGCTAAGCCAATAAATGAACCAGTCACATTGGTGGTAGTTTATTTACTGGAAATAATAAACCAGTAAATGAACGAACATTTTAAGCATTTAAGAGTTTGTTCGAATACTGGCCACATGAAGGACAATCCACTAACAGCTATGTTTCTGAAAAAGAAACTCTAATACAACAACGAAAACTCACAATATTGTAAAATAAGTAATTCACGCGGTTCTAGTAAATGAACACCGTCGTTCATTCATTAGTTTTAGTGGTTTCTGTGATCCAGTTATAAAACATTTGGCCAAAAATGGCAATTTGAAACAAAAACACTTGATATGGCTTGTAAATAGAAAAAATATATCCTTAAGACTTAAAATAAACACACACTACGGATCTCAGTTGTGTGGAATAAGAACAATATCACTTCAAACACAAGATAACTTACCCGTCTGCTAACTACTGCCCCATACAACGAAAACACGTCTGCGACACGTCAACTTTAGATGTCCGCCATGGTTCAACTAAAGCAACTGAGTTGAATTTAATGTTACCATGATGTTACTAGTAAAGATGCCAATCAAAAAAAAATACTTTGTAGGGTAGAAATTAAAAGAACCCTTGATTTACGAAAAACGGCTCATTTTGTTCATTCACTAGCACTGTTCATTCACTGGTACGCTTACCCTATCACACTTTAAACTTTATCAGTTTATCACTGACCACTTTTATGTTAAGTACTTGAACTTGAGCGAGAGGCTTGCATTACATACAAATGACGAAACAATGAATAACATTACGTTAATAGGTAAACAAACACCCCGTGCCGGCCGTGTGCCGATTTGCCGAACAGCCCGAAATCGACCGAAGTCACCGGAATCTAACTCGCTCGCTCACAAATTTATTACTTACTGTTCAAAAATCAAAACAAAGTATAAAATACAAATAAAATATTGAAGATTTTGCGTGAATGGCAACGGCTTAAGGTTTACTATTGTTTGTCGTGGCGATCATGTGCAGCTCGTCTCGCCGCTTGCGCCTACCGACTGCTAGCCTTTCTATTGTTAAGTTATGCAATAATAAGTCGTAGGAATTAGGCGCATAGATTGAAATAGCTTGACATCTTTCAAAACCTCTTTAAAAGCGGCAAGCGTTTTAAGGGTTTTTGATACCGGTAAGTCTGCAAGCGAAAAGCCGAATCAATCGTTTCAATTGATTAGCCTTTTATTACGGCTAGCCGACGATACGCTTGCCGCACTGATGGGGTTTTTAAAAACAAGCCTATCGAATACCCCATCAAAAGTGTATTTTAACGGATACCGGTTCCGGTCCTTGCTTGAACTTAAATCATCAGTCATAATAAAAAATTTAGTCTTACTTTGAAGTAATTTCTGTTGTCCTAAATTGTCCTAGGTTTGATACCCAGTATGGGTAAATACCTATCTGTTTTATGAGCGTCAGTATTTTGTCCAAAGTCTTAGATGTTTTCTATCACGTATTTAAGTATGCATTTCTCTTTAGCATGTTTATCTTTGTCTGGCCCATAGCATAGTACAAGCCTTATTTTGGGACTAGGTCAGTTAATGTGCGATTGTGTCGCTGATATTTATTTATTGTTATTGTCTTGCAGCTGACAATTTGTGATACAGTGGGCTACGGCGACCAGGTGAACAAGGAAGACAGCTTCAAGGCTGTCGTGGACCACCTGGATGCACAGTTTGAGGCTTACCTCCAGGAGGAGCTCAAGATCAAGCGCTCACTGCCTACGTATCATGACTCCAGGCTGCATGTGTGTCTCTACTTCATCTGCCCTACTGGTGAGTCTTGTGATACTATAGTCTATAGGCGTACAACTCAACTGAAAGCCGGGGTATCCATTGCCCTCTCCGTGCACCGAAGCCTACCCCAGCTCGCAATAAGGTTTAATGCCTTTAATGGCCGCGCTGGAATCAGTCGAAATACCTTATTCCATGACGATTTTTCATATTCAAGTTTGAGAAAGGAACTGCCTATAGATAAACCGCTTAAATGAGTCAATGCCGGAGCGGTACAGGAGCGCGAAGGGTACGACGACAGCAGGCGCCCTGTATTCGATTTTGAACATTGCCTAGTGTTATATCATGTAGTATAACTACATCCGAATTTTTTATGGCATATAGATGGCAAATGATCACGCTGACCACCTGCTGACAAGTAGGATCTGAGACTGATAGACATTTGCATTCTCAAGACTACAAGTTTTAGACTGCAATCCTGAGACTGCCGATTCATTGCTAACCCAGAGGACTAAGATGGATGCCTTTATGCTAGTTCCAAATTTCACCGGTGGTCTTATCCCCACAATGCGAATACTGCTGCATGATGGTAGGTCAAAAAATAATATGATGTATGTATGTAAACACTTTATTGTACAGAAAACAGAAAATCAAATACAGTATTTACAGAATTAGAATGTACAAAGGCGAACTTATCCCTTTAAGGGATCTCTTCCGGCTAACCTTTGGGCGAATGAGGAAAACAAAAATAGAATGTGTTAGACATTAGTACAAGACGTAGTTTACAGAAATTGCGTGAACTACGTGATGGTATTGCTTCTAACGGACCATGCACAAGGTCCTACCACCATTAAATAATAACACTAACAATGTTTAAAAAAAAACATTCATATAGCTATATTCATAGGAATATGTCTCTTAGTGGTTAGATTGCCTACAAATCCATTCCTTAACTGGTTGTTAGAGGGTGAACCTTTTCTTAAAATATTTGATTTCCAATAAAGTCCTGTACACAGTTTTGAGTTAGACTGTAACCTAAATCTGACTTTCCTTGCAAAAGAGGCTTGTTGCACATTCGTAAAATTGGCCTCTAGCCGTTTCTGTACCACTACAGGACAAAAGACTATCTGGCATCTCCAATATTCTCTACCCAGTAACTCTTGTGCCCAGTCTATACAGAACTGTTCCAATTAGTCCTGCCATCTCCTTAGTCTGCCTTTTCAATCAATATTTCAATAATAAACAAGTTAGTTAAACAATGAACCAACTAATAGATTCGATGAAAAGGCTTCTCCAACAGCAATGAAATCAAACGAGAATCGCTCACGTGTACAATTATACATGTTGCGTAAGATGTTATATTACGGTAATTTGTTATTGTTTATTTCCATTGTTATTCTTAAATCATTACACATTAAATTGAGCAAGATGTCTGCTAAGTAAACAGTGACGTATCATTATTGTCTGCTCGTGTCTTTTCGATTACAAAAATACTGTCATCCTTAGTTAAGAAAGTTTAGGCTTGTTGATATCTTTGCGGGTAATGGATAAGATCTATATAGTATTCTAGGCGGTAAAATTCAAATATTAGTTGACCAGCGGGCCTAGTATGGCTGCGTCTATATCGCGTGTCAACTGTGGATAAAGCATCCGTCACTTTGAAATAAACCGAGCATGAGTACAGGCCGTGTGATTCGAAGGTGACCAGAGCGGTGGAGACTCATCAAATTTATACTTATGAGCGCCAGATGAGTTCACCGTCAAAATGAGAACATGCTAAATAAAAGTCATAAATCAGTAACAAGTAAACATTTATTAATTAAGTCCTCCCCTTACCCTCTTTACAGATTGCCAAGTTGGCACTAGGATTATCTTATAAGTAGTTACTTAAAAGCGAGGCTTTCTCGGTTGCTTTGGTACCGTTATTCTATAGTTATTCAAGAAAAGGTTAGAATTTACCGGCTTTAGAAGTACGAGTTTGAGGGTGTTGGTCGAAATGAAACACGGAGTTTTACCCGGAGAACATCACCCGCAGGATCCCGTATGGACAGAGGTCAGACACAGCTTGGCTACAGGTCAAACAGCGCCCGCCGTTACCATTGAATTGTAGCAGAATCTGACTTGTGGATCGCGGTACCCGATGTACACGCGGTTGGACTTCGTTTTCTCCCTCAATAGTGATAGTTTTGTTCTGGGATTAAATCGTCGGACATCAGCACACCCGTGTAGTTGCGGGGTCGCCGTAAAAGAGTGAAGCGACGTTGAAGTATTATAATAAATTAAGGAATTTTCATTGGTGAATAACTGAAATTAAAACAAATGCTTTGAGAAACATTGTCAACAAAACAATGTCACCGCTTCCAACTAGACACGAATAAATAAGTTTAGAAACCTCACCTGAGTAGTGGATGGACAAAACGTGGACAGACACAGTAGTGATTCTCCTTAGTTAGGACATCATTTGAAGTTAAATTAAACAATCTGGGCCGAACGCTGAAAGTAATTGAACAGATTTATTAGAATGTCACCACATTAGGCAAATAAAAGACACCTTTTCGACTCAAAACTCACCCCGAAGCGAGAAATTGATCCAGCGACTTAAAATTGTGTGTGTTCACATGGTCGAGAAAAATCTGAATGCAGAGGTCAAAAAAAGGTCGATAGAAAGATCGAGAACCAATAGTCATGTGTTCCATTTCGTCGTTGAAGCTAGAGATTTATTTGGACGAAACCGACCGAAATCAAAGACATAATTTATTGAAAAACGAACACATAAAGAATGGGGAATAGAAGGGAAACTTCAGACTTCATCCTATTTTTACCGAAAAGCATTACTAAAATAAAAAGCCAAAATGGGTGACGTTTATCCATACACTCGAACACAACTTGCCTGAAACGAAACCAAAAATTACCGGGTTGCCAACTTACGGCTGCGTTTTGTTCGACACGGAAGACTAATAATGACCAGCCAAATTGTAAGTAAATGAATTATATATTTTAGTAATTAGTGAAGATCTATGATTAAATGTCCTACATGATGCTCAGGATTAGAATATATTCATGTGGAAGCTGAAACAAGTTCAATTGTAAGAAAAATATATGGACGACTGTCAAAGGTGACAGCCGCGGATGAAATCCAGAAATGTAAACAAAGAAGTATCGAAACGTTACGTTTGACAGTTAATGGCTAAACAAGAAAAATTATATCTGTTTGTTGATGTTCTATTTGTGCAAATATCAGCGTGATTAAGTGCTAACAAGTTGGGAAAGTGAAGAGAAAAGATAGTATCGAAGTGACGGAATGCATTTCTTCCATAACCGCTGGCCTTATGGACCAAAAGAAGGTAATAAATTGACTTTGAAAGTTACATTCTCGTCCAAACTTCATGTAGGTTGTTTTAGTAGACAAAGTTAGCTAAATCTATAAAATCTAGACTAGAAAGTGTTACAGTACCGTTTTAGTTGGGTAAAATAATTTTATTTCAGAATTAACTAAATTCTGAAATAAAATTATTATAAGCCTCCTCGCTATGAGTAAAAATAAAAGGGGAGTAGTAGAGATAAATTATGTTATTTTTTTTTTTTTAGTATTTAAGACATGGTTTAACTGAACAGAAGAAAGAATATCAGAGACCTAAGTATGAGAAGCATGAAGCTAGAGGTAGCTAGTGAGCTTTGAGGTGAAATAAGCAAGACACATTCTGACAACGTAGGGCAGAATGGCTTATCACCAAATAAGAAGAGTAAAGTAAGAAATATTTTCAGACCGTTTACACCCATGGTGTAAGCGACGGAATCTAGACTACTTAGTGGTCCTATACACTTTACTAAATTAAACTATAAGAGGAGCATACTATACAGATACGTCTTGCACAACTGTAGAAAAGTAGAAAATGGTTTGTCTGTGCCAAGTGTGGGCAGACAAGTGAAATCATGTGTCGTGGAGTAGGCTTCCTAACGTTCCACGGAGAACCTAAACCTCTTCATACTACTACTTAACTAATTTAACAAATATGCCTATGTCTATGTTCTGGACAGCAAAGAAAAGTCCAAACATAAAAAAAAATGTCTGTGCCAAGTGTGGGCAGACATGTGAAATCATGTGTCGGAGAGTAGGTATCCTAACGTTCCAAGGATAACCTAAACCCCTTCACACTACAACTTAACTAATATGTGAGACCTAATGCTTACAACTAAGTTTTTGGACAATACGAAGAAAATCCAAAGAAAATTGGTTTATCTGTGGCAATTTTGGGCAGACAAATGAAATCATGTGTCGGAGAGTAGGTATCCTAACGTTCCACGGATAACCTAAACCCCTTCACACTACAACTTAACTAATATGTGAGACCTAATGCTTACAACTAAGTTTTTGGACAATACGAAGAAAATCCAAAGAAAATTGGTTTATCTGTGCCAATTTTGGGCAGACAAATGAAATCATGTGTCGGAGAGTAGGTATCCTAACGTTCCACGGATAACCTAAACCCCTTCACACTACAACTTAACTAATATGTGCGCGCACTAACCTAATAAAATTACACGGTACTTGCTAACTTACAATTTACTAGTAATGAATGAGTGAGTCGACTCAAATTCTCCTATTTCAAAATTATTAACTATGGCATTAGATGTTTACTTTATTAACAATGCACTTTGGAATAGGATCGGAAAGGCAGACTATGCTGACCATTTCTCAAATACCTAGAATCCAACCAAAAAAATGAGGCTGGAAAACAGTTTTGCAAAAATTTACTTTTTTCAGCATTTTATATATAATTAACTTCGAAAAGTATCATCTTCTGTAAGATTACAATATTTATAAGAGTGAGTAAAGGAGGCGAGACGCTTAGATGAGCGACACCATTGTTAAGTTAGTTTAGAGCCTTTAGCTTAGGCTACATACCTCAGGCGTGACACACGACCAATGAGCTATACACGAGAAAGTAGTCCCGTGGAATATGAAAGAATTTTATTAGATGAGGACGAGACACTCAGTCCTAACAAGCTATCCGTTGACAAAGCAGATACGATGTCTGCAGTAGAGACGTTGAAACAAAGAATCTGAGCAAAGACCGGTGATGTTAATTACAAACACTAAGCTTTACTCCAGAAAACGTCAATAATGAAATATGAATATAGTAACTCATAATAAATACCACCTTTATTCTTAGAGTAGGAAAGGTAGAGTTACACAATTAGGCTTAGATGTTTACCAGCGTAGGGGTGATGGTTGCAAGCCCATCGCCCAACGGTATTGGAAGCCTTCATCTCCTTTGTCGGCTCTTACGACATCCACGGAAGAAATGGAGTGGCACGATTCGGACCCGGATACCACACAGGGAAATATCTAACATTAAGAAGTGGGCGCAGCTTCGCCAGGACGGACTAGGATCTTTAATGTGAAAATTTCCTAGATTTTTACCAGATAGGGATTTCAAAGTATATACCAAGGGTCCGAGTTTCTTGTGAATAATACATTTCTCATAACGCGGTGCCAATTTGGCTGAGAAGTTTTTAGCCGCGTTAGATAAGTGATATGTTTTCTTGTATACTATTTGTCCTTCCTGAAGTACCATAGGCCGCTTGCGCAAGTTGTAATAGTGCCAATCGTGCTAAAAACAGTCGAGCACATGAGTTGCCACTATATTTTAGATTAAACGAATTTATATTAAAATGTTTCTCGGTCTTATAGATGACTTTTTTTAACTACCTGAGAAGGAACGGCCTCAGAACCAGAGTCACTGTCGACACCATTAGATTCGGAATCGCTACCCACCTGTAGACGATCCAGTATAGCAGTTAAAGTAGTGTGAAGCAGCTGAACGTCCTCGTTGTCTTGTGTCAAACGGGAAATGCGACAAAGGAGGTATTTGCAGCGCGATAATAGTCGAGATCGAGAAGAAGAAGTAAGATCTGAACGCGAAGCAATCTCAATTTCCTCCACCTTATGTTGTAGGACTGATACTTCCATCGACACGTCTGAACTTCCAGAAAGATTAAAATTTACACCACCTTTATTAGCTAGTTCGGCTGTCTGTGCAAGCACCTGTTGTAAACTATGACGACGAGATACTGGATTTACCTTACAACCTCTAATAACTAGTTCATGACTGATTTCGTCTTTTTTCAGATGTGCAATACTGCAACCGGCTAATAAAAAGTCCATCTTGTTTTGTACTAAAATTATGGAAATAAATAGTAGACCGTTAAGAATAAAGCCGAAGTCCAACACAATAAAAAAACAACTCTTATTTCGCTGGTATAAGAGAATTAAGGTTAAATTAATAGCAACCCAAAGCGTCCGAAAAAAAAAATTACAAGTCTAATAATATTAAAATATTACAAGTTAGTTCTAACTGTTCATAGTATAAAATTACAGTAAATTTGAACAACAGACAGTCTCAATAAAAACAGCTTAAAACACTGATACTAAACCAGAAAAAAGAATAATTTGTAAATAAGTTGTATCACAGTAAACTAGTTAAATCAAACCACGAAGTTAAGGATTACCAGCAAATTCGAGTTTAAAAACAAGTTTAACTTCAAGTTTCAATGCAAATTTCTAATAAAGTTAGGATGAGAAAATTTCATTTAAAACTTCAAGTAAGGTTTTAAATTTCTAAGTTCAAACCTTTAAAGATTCAGATTTATAGTTTAAATCCCGATAACAATAAACATTTTCCCTTATTGGGTTGTTTCCAAGGACCGGAAAACCCCTTCATTCGCTTAGCGCTTTCGATTCAAAAGCCTACACATTGGCTAACCGTACAACGGATAGCCCTATCGATTGTGTTGCCGTATCGTTAGGACTACCTTTTCGAATAAGGTTACCGCTTCCATTGCGCTTGTTGTCCGACAAGGTGTTGGCAGCTTGAATAAACAGCGTATCAATAGGGTTGGGTTAATCCTGATTGTGGTCTCTTTCTCACCAGCGCATTCGGGCGACACTGTATAACGTATTGTTGAATTGTTAAAGTTTAGGTTTTATATAATAATTATGGTCTTATTACATTATAAAATAAAATAATATAAATAATAATATAAAATAAATATATATATCCTACTAATATTATAAAAGCGAGAGTTTGTGTGTGTGTATGTGTGTATGTGTGTGTGTGTGTGTGTGCGTGTGTGTAATTTCGATGAAATTTGGAATGGAGATAGCTTATACCCTGGATTAACTCATAGGTTACTTTTCATCCCGGAAAATTTTAAAGTTCTCGAGGGCATAACGATAATCGAAATCTAAGCGGACGAAGTCGCGGGCAGAAGCTAGTAAATAATAAACTCGCGTTACTCGCGTCAAAGTGGCCCGGGGGTTCCGTAAACGAAGCGAAAAATAAAGTCCAGTATAAAATAAACTGACACGAGTTCTTTGTGGGTATTAGTTTATTTATGTTACTGGACATTGGAACGAACCCAAATGAGGCAAACTATAATAGTAGACTTCTTATAGGTTTTCCTGTAATATAAAGGAGTAATATTTTTCTATATTTTTTTCAAAATTTTAGGCCCCGTACCCAGTAGTTTCGGAGATAAGGGGGAATGGTTAATCTTCACCTATTTTCTTAAATAACTTCAAACCTATTTACCTTAAAATTATAAAAAGTACTAGCTTTCGCCCGCGACTCCGTCCGCATAGAAGTCGTTTATCGCTGCTCCCTCGGGAACTGGCCCATTTTCCGGGATAAAAAGTAGCCTGTGTTAATCCAGGGTATAAGGTATAAGCTATCATCACTCCAAATTTCATCCAAATCCGTCCACCCGTTGCAGCGTGAAGGAGCAACATACACACACACACACACACAAACTTTCGCATTTATAATATTAGTAGGATATACCTATTTGAGATTCTAACTACCATACTTCGAACTACCTTTTACCATATGTATAAGAATAACATTAATAACTTAGTTTTTTGACAACTTGATTATTTAATTTAAATAAAGGTTTTCGATTAACATTTACTTACATAGGTATAGGTACTCTACTTACCTTCTGATTTATGTCCAAGAATTAGTATTTTAAATTAATAGCACATCACAGATAAGTATCTATCTGTTCTGTGTTAATAGGATGAGTAAATATGATATAGGTAGGTATGTAGGTACCTTTAATTTATTCTGGCATAGTTCACAGGTGCTCGTGTTAGATGATTTATCATATTTAAAATATCGATGCACGGCGTCCTTTTTTATTGGAGCCATATTGGATGGTAGGGTAAACGTACCAGTGAATGAACTCTTAAGGAGAATTTCGTCTTTAAATATTTTTTTTAATAAAATGGAAGTTGTTACCAACAAATATAAATGTCGTTATCAATCAATCAAGTATACTAGTTTGCTACTATAACGTTTGTTTTACAATAACATTGCTTAATTTTAAGTTATAGCTATTTAAAGCCGCAAACACTCCAAAACACCAGTGATTGAACATAGAAACACCAGCAAATGAACAAATGAAACCAGTGAATGAACAATGTTTAATTGTTGATTATGTTTTATCCTTCTTTTAAATTGATTTATAAAAATGTTATTTTACTACTTAGTGTTGATTGACGTGCAACTTTCCCGCCTGAAAACGCTGTAGGTATAATAGGTTATTTTCAAATAACGATAGTTCAATAACTGGCTCTTAAATTTTATGCTAAGCCAATAAATGAACCAGTCACATTGGTGGTAGTTTATTTACTGGAAATAATAAACCAGTAAATGAACGAACATTTTAAGCATTTAAGAGTTTGTTCGAATACTGGCCACATGAAGGACAATCCACTAACAGCTATGTTTCTGAAAAAGAAACTCTAATACAACAACGAAAACTCACAATATTGTAAAATAAGTAATTCACGCGGTTCTAGTAAATGAACACCGTCGTTCATTCATTAGTTTTAGTGGTTTCTGTGATCCAGTTATAAAACATTTGGCCAAAAATGGCAATTTGAAACAAAAACACTTGATATGGCTTGTAAATAGAAAAAATATATCCTTAAGACTTAAAATAAACACACACTACGGATCTCAGTTGTGTGGAATAAGAACAATATCACTTCAAACACAAGATAACTTACCCGTCTGCTAACTACTGCCCCATACAACGAAAACACGTCTGCGACACGTCAACTTTAGATGTCCGCCATGGTTCAACTAAAGCAACTGAGTTGAATTTAATGTTACCATGATGTTACTAGTAAAGATGCCAATCAAAAAAAAATACTTTGTAGGGTAGAAATTAAAAGAACCCTTGATTTACGAAAAACGGCTCATTTTGTTCATTCACTAGCACTGTTCATTCACTGGTACGCTTACCCTATCACACTTTAAACTTTATCAGTTTATCACTGACCACTTTTATGTTAAGTACTTGAACTTGAGCGAGAGGCTTGCATTACATACAAATGACGAAACAATGAATAACATTACGTTAATAGGTAAACAAACACCCCGTGCCGGCCGTGTGCCGATTTGCCGAACAGCCCGAAATCGACCGAAGTCACCGGAATCTAACTCGCTCGCTCACAAATTTATTACTTACTGTTCAAAAATCAAAACAAAGTATAAAATACAAATAAAATATTGAAGATTTTGCGTGAATGGCAACGGCTTAAGGTTTACTATTGTTTGTCGTGGCGATCATGTGCAGCTCGTCTCGCCGCTTGCGCCTACCGACTGCTAGCCTTTCTATTGTTAAGTTATGCAATAATAAGTCGTAGGAATTAGGCGCATAGATTGAAATAGCTTGACATCTTTCAAAACCTCTTTAAAAGCGGCAAGCGTTTTAAGGGTTTTTGATACCGGTAAGTCTGCAAGCGAAAAGCCGAATCAATCGTTTCAATTGATTAGCCTTTTATTACGGCTAGCCGACGATACGCTTGCCGCACTGATGGGGTTTTTAAAAACAAGCCTATCGAATACCCCATCAAAAGTGTATTTTAACGGATACCGGTTCCGGTCCTTGGTTGTTTCTTAATAATAAAACACCAAAGAAATATCTTATACACTACTCAGTTATAATAAAAATACTTATTCCAAAGCAACCTGTTAAATTTACTTAGCAAATTCTCAAACTGGCCCCACGTTGGGCGCCACTGAAATAAACCGAGCATGAGTACAGGCCGTGTGATTCGAAGGTGACCAGAGCGGTGGAGACTCATCAAATTTATACTTATGAGCGCCAGATGAGTTCACCGTCAAAATGAGAACATGCTAAATAAAAGTCATAAATCAGTAACAAGTAAACATTTATTAATTAAGTCCTCCCCTTACCCTCTTTACAGATTGCCAAGTTGGCACTAGGATTATCTTATAAGTAGTTACTTAAGAGCGAGGCTTTCTCGGTTGCTTTGGTACCGTTATTCTATAGTTATTCAAGAAAAGGTTAGAATTTACCGGCTTTAGAAGTACGAGTTTGAGGGTGTTGGTCGAAATGAAACACGGAGTTTTACCCGGAGAACATCACCCGCAGGATCCCGTATGGACAGAGGTCAGACACAGCTTGGCTACAGGTCAAACAGCGCCCGCCGTTACCATTGAATTGTAGCAGAATCTGACTTGTGGATCGCGGTACCCGATGTACACGCGGTTGGACTTCGTTTTCTCCCTCAATAGTGATAGTTTTGTTCTGGGATTAAATCGTCGGACATCAGCACACCCGTGTAGTTGCGGGGTCGCCGTAAAAGAGTGAAGCGACGTTGAAGTATTATAATAAATTAAGGAATTTTCATTGGTGAATAACTGAAATTAAAACAAATGCTTTGAGAAACATTGTCAACAAAACAATGTCACCGCTTCCAACTAGACACGAATAAATAAGTTTAGAAACCTCACCTGAGTAGTGGATGGACAAAACGTGGACAGACACAGTAGTGATTCTCCTTAGTTAGGACATCATTTGAAGTTAAATTAAACAATCTGGGCCGAACGCTGAAAGTAATTGAACAGATTTATTAGAATGTCACCACATTAGGCAAATAAAAGACACCTTTTCGACTCAAAACTCACCCCGAAGCGAGAAATTGATCCAGCGACTTAAAATTGTGTGTGTTCACATGGTCGAGAAAAATCTGAATGCAGAGGTCAAAAAAAGGTCGATAGAAAGATCGAGAACCAATAGTCATGTGTTCCATTTCGTCGTTGAAGCTAGAGATTTATTTGGACGAAACCGACCGAAATCAAAGACATAATTTATTGAAAAACGAACACATAAAGAATGGGGAATAGAAGGGAAACTTCAGACTTCATCCTATTTTTACCGAAAAGCATTACTAAAATAAAAAGCCAAAATGGGTGACGTTTATCCATACACTCGAACACAACTTGCCTGAAACGAAACCAAAAATTACCGGGTTGCCAACTTACGGCTGCGTTTTGTTCGACACGGAAGACTAATAATGACCAGCCAAATTGTAAGTAAATGAATTATATATTTTAGTAATTAGTGAAGATCTATGATTAAATGTCCTACATGATGCTCAGGATTAGAATATATTCATGTGGAAGCTGAAACAAGTTCAATTGTAAGAAAAATATATGGACGACTGTCAAAGGTGACAGCCGCGGATGAAATCCAGAAATGTAAACAAAGAAGTATCGAAACGTTACGTTTGACAGTTAATGGCTAAACAAGAAAAATTATATCTGTTTGTTGATGTTCTATTTGTGCAAATATCAGCGTGATTAAGTGCTAACAAGTTGGGAAAGTGAAGAGAAAAGATAGTATCGAAGTGACGGAATGCATTTCTTCCATAACCGCTGGCCTTATGGACCAAAAGAAGGTAATAAATTGACTTTGAAAGTTACATTCTCGTCCAAACTTCATGTAGGTTGTTTTAGTAGACAAAGTTAGCTAAATCTATAAAATCTAGACTAGAAAGTGTTACAACTTTTTGACACGTGTACTTATTTACCTGTCAGAATGTGACGGATGCCTTATCCAAAAATTGTCACGCGATAAACGCAGCCATATTAGGCCCCCTGTTATGGTATTGTTTTTAACTCGTCCGCCGTTATTAAAAAGTAAAAAACCGGGCAAGAGCATGTCGGACCATGCTCAGTGTAGGGTTCCGAAGCCGTTACGACAATCACAAATAACTATGTCAAAAAACCACATGTATGAACAAATTTTGCTATCTTGAAAATCGAATCGAAGTTCGAAGTAACGTGAGGCTTATCCCTTTCTATCGATTTAGTTTTGAATGACAAGTGATAGGGACGGAGCTAACGTAAATCCGATCTTCGATTTTCAAATTTTCTGTTGTCTCCGGACATGGTGAATTGAATAGTACTGAGGCATTCGATCTTGGTCCTCAGGGTTGGAATCTTGAGACTGCAAATATTCTCGGGCCCATTAGTAGTATGGTCATTTTCTTACCGAAGGCTGCGTTTCCACCAGGGCTGTGCGAGGCAGCGAAGCGAAAAATCCACCAATAGTGAGGCTAGTAAAACAAAATAATCCTCTTGGCGGATTTTTGCTCGCAAGACCGCTACGCTGCCTCGCACAGCTCTGGTGGAAACGTAGCCTTATTCTGTCTGTGTTTCACGTGTGTAAAGTATTACAGTAAAACAAATCCGCATATTTTCATGATTGCTCCCTTTTTCGTCGTATACCTGATTCGACATATTCTAATTTGGTTGTTTTCCGGTTTCGACAAATTTCGTTTGGACACAGTGGAACAACCAAGTTCTGGCTATGGCTTTGCTTGCATAATAAAAATAAAAGATTTCACAATATCCCTCCAATCCAACATCAATAGTGCAACCATCCTTTCGGTCACGTATCGTATAACTTTCCCCCGCATCCCACTTGCCTAGTATTCTGTATCCACGTGCCCTTGACTCGGCATATTTATTCAGCGTGCGTGCCTGCGCTCGGCCCGAAATCAATACAACACTTACCTACCGCCTAACGGTAAACCCGCTTTTACTCCCGCACTAAATCCTATATGGAAGACTAGGTTGTACCCGTAACTTCGTCTGCGTATACGGTAAAATGACAAAAGCAATGTGGTTATACAGAGTACAATAGAGCCCCCGGTGTAGTGAATACGACATCGTTTTTATTTATCTTTCTTTACCTGTTAGAATCAGAATAATTTCTATTCGTACTTGAATTACATAATAAACTCTTTTGAAAGGCATAGTACCTGCCCCCTAGTTCACCATCTTGACATTGACACGCAACAGTTGACGATTCGTTATACATTGCAAAGTTAACTCGCTGATACATTACTGGGTATCATATAAACTGCGCCATGTACACTGAAATGTCACCATAGATATTTGCATACTTAAGACCAGTGCGTTGCCAAACCTGAGGGCCAAAATGGAATGCCTCTAATCAAGTAATAGGAATAGTAGTAGCAAAATAATGTCTAACAACGTTCCAATGTAGGTAATTTTCTCATTAAAATATTTTCTGTAATTGCCCATCTGTACACGTACTTCCAAAATTTCTTTGAAATGTATGGTATCGACACTATCGACTTTACCTTCTATGTGGATGCATCTAAAGAAGTACACGACCGTTGATTTGACCACTTTCAGTATGGACTCGACGCTCGGTGGGTGGCCTTTAGTTCCAGACATGTCCACTTTGTCTAATACCTAGTCAAAGTAATAATAATAAGATGAAATCATATAAAATTATAGTTTAGCGAATCTTCGATAAAATAAGTTGGGACGCATAAAAGTATCAGCTAAAAACATACATAAAGTCTGTTCCTATTCATTTGGTTACTCATATAAACAAAACTATTTACCATTATTACTCCATATTTGTGTCCTTTTTCAAGCATGATCGTATTATTTATTTACACACTTAATCATTGTTTTAATGTTTATTTTGAGTTATTTATCTCTACTTAATCATGGATTTTTTGATGAAAAGCACATTCGGTGAAAATACCATGACACTGACTGAAGCCTGCCATATACTGCCATGTACTTAGCCTAAGTTTACTGCAGGTTCAATCGCGACCGATCAGAGAAGAACCTCTAAGAAAATCTGTCGGATAGTGTTATCCGGCAAAACACGATGTCGTATGATTATGAACTCTATCTGTATGTATGTACATTACGTGATACCACACGTTATCAAGTTTTTCTTATTAACTCAATTCTTGTGGTTCTAGAATCCATGGAGTCGCTATTTCCTAATTATTATAATACATGACACTTTGATTTTGACGGTCACTTTTCAATATGGTTACTTTGCAAAATGAACTAAGTAAATACGTTTTGTATTGTAACAGTAGGTATTTACCTACTTATAAAAGTTGTTAAATGATTTAAACAGAATAGATGTCTATATAAATTGTTATAATGCACTGTATATGCAAATTTTAAAAAATTGAGCTTTACAAAATATACGTAGGTATTTAAGTCGTCCTCTCCTCACCAATTGCCGAGCCCAACAGGGTCCACAATTAAGTTTTATTATATAACAACTAAAAGTTAAGTTAACCTAATATCCTGTAAACTAATATTGTGGAATGCAATAAGTGATTGGGTATTGAGTATTCGGTTATTCCATAACTACTAATATTTGCTTGTAAGTTATAACGCTTTCACAGCAGAGATATCATTTATACCAAAATTCATTTAAATTGATTTAGCGGTTTAATGAATAAACGTATTTTGAAATAAGGTCAAAATCGAAATGGTATTTATTGTAATAAACGGAAAATAGCGACTCCATGGATTCTAGAACCACGATATGCCACCAAAAGTCTTAACCCTATTCATTACTATAGAGTTAAGAATCTCGCCCACAACTAAATAGTTATCGTGAATTATATTACCTTTTACTCAGCCTAGCCTATTATATCATTAGATTATTTTCTCTTAGATTTATTTCTCACTTGTTTACTTATAACTATAACTAAATAAATCAATAAATATCAGGGGACCATGTCACACCAATTGACCTAGTCCCAAACTAAGCTCTAGGCTTGTACTATGGGTACTAGACAACGATATAAATACTTATATAGAAAACATCCATGACTCAGGAACAAATATTCGCGCTCATCACCAGGGATTGTAACCGGTTACAAATAAACCGGTATTTATTTAGGTTAAACCGGTTAATTATTTGGGTTACGTTCCAACGAATTGGTTACGCTCACAGGGAGCGAAATGCATTTACCGGTTATAACCGGTTAGAGAGCGCTTCCGTCATTCACCCTTGACTCGGCTCACACGGAAGGAGCGCTCTCTAACCGGTAAATGCATTTCGCTCCCTGTGAGCGTAACCTTTATTATGGGTTAGGCTCTAATAGTGTGGCTTTAACCGCTACGGAAAATAAACCGGTTTTCAATCCCTGCTCATCACACAAATATCTGCCCTTACCGGGATTTGAACCCAGGACCGCTAGCTTCGTAGGCAGGGTCACTACCAACTAGGCCAGCGCGTCGTCATCTATAATCACAACATAAAACGACAAGGGAGTAAGCGCCGAATGGTACCGTTTATGACGTTTCGTGTGTTAAATGAATCAAATCGATAGTAATAATTGTTTTGTAGATTAACATTGAGTGCGTCCGTCGACTTGTTATTGTTGGCGTCGGCATGACAATAAAAACATAACGTAACCTTGTTTATCGAAGAGTAATGGCGATTAAATCGATCGGTAAAAATAACGTCTGACTCATTCTTAGTTATTTTCATACATACATACTCGTACATACATACCTTCACGCCTGTCTCCCAATTATTGAACGACTGGTGCACCGATCTAAACACACAATTTTCGCTTCCTCTACATTCATCAATCTCTTCATGCGCGTACGTCGGTTTCGGGTGCTTTTGATTTGGCCCTTACTCAGTACATCGCGAATCTGATCACCGTACGTCCGTCTAGGACGTCCCCTACCGACATCTCCGCTCATTCTCGCTCGCCATGTCTCTTTCGTAATTCATTTTTCATCCATTATTTCTAAATGACAAAACTATCTTAGCATACTCTTACCACTAGTTAATACTACCACTAGCTATCACTAGCTAGCTAGTTTTGATCTAGTGATAATTAATCAAAATGAGACAAGACTTTGGACCGCGAATTCATCTGTAAAAATAAACAGGGTGGTTCATTTAGATCGGTCAGTATGGGAAAGTCTGAAACTTAAGACATACGAAGATATGTTCTTAGGAACCATGTCATCAATTTGAATGACAAGAAAAGCTGCATTCAAACATTTAAGAAAACCTGTACTCGGCTCAGGAATCAAACCCGGACGTTTTGAAAAATAAAACTAACCCTATTTAAGCGTAACAAAGTTACTTTCACATTTATGTAGCCCACTGACTGACAATGCAGAACTTTAATCCGCTCTAGATAATTGGATTTTGAGATTTATCCTTCTGTAGAAATATAAGGACTGTTTAGTGTCGGTCTAATAAAATTATCATAAGATGTCCATCTTAAGATGCATCAGATATGTTACGTCAAGGTTAGTTTATAACAAAGGCCGTTTTATTTTCAAATCAATGTTTTAACAAGTAATTGTTTCACAGGGCACGGCCTGAAGTCCATCGACCTGGTCTGCATGAAGAAGCTGGACACGAAGGTGAACATCATCCCCATCATCGCCAAGGCCGACACCATCTCCAAGACCGAGCTGCAGAAGTTCAAGGTAAACATCCATTGCTGGACTAATCATTGGAATGATGGTTCAACAAAATGTGCCAGTCGAAAACCTCTACGGTCCTCTACGGTCGGTGCGGTCCTCTGAACACGGCATTAAAGCTCAGTTTGATTAGTTACTACGAGCTGTACCGGCGCATGCTTTAAGTGATACATTGCATCGCTGCAATAGCTCCCGGAAAAATAATGTTAAAACAATTCGTCAATGGATTACTACAAGCATCTTGTTAGTAAAGTAACAGTTAGGAGAGGAACAGGGTTCCAGTTGGGAGATTTACAACCTGTCATAACTAGATGAAAACTAGCGGTCCGCCAGTGGCTTCCCGCTGCATATTTCCAAATTTCCCAGCGGCTTTCTTTCATACAAACCTTTTCCTGACAATAACGCAGCCAATAAAAAAGACCTTATACAATTTGGTACAGTCGTTGGGAAGTTATACGCGTTCATACATTTCCACATTTTTATTACATTTTTGTCAAGGTTGGGGAAATTAAATTCACGCGCAGAACCTAACACCGTAGCAAACTGCGAAAGGCGAGAGACCTTCGATCAATACTGGTTAACAACGTTAAACAATTTGTTTCCGTAATTAAAAACATATCAAACTTTACACTAAATAATTAAGCAATATGTTAGACCTTACAGCGCATGGCATTAGTATGTAAACATTATCTAAATAGCGTAACCGTGTTGGTACTAACTCATTTGCTTTCTTGCATAGTCAACCAATTTGAATCCTAGGCCACTATGGAGCTATGTCATAGTGATGTAATAATTCAATAAGAATTGAATTAAAACGTCACTTTGACATAGCATTCGATATGGTTGACTGTACGTATTTTTTATATTAACTGAATTTCTTACACCCCTATCTAAAAAAGAGGCTTTGTTATGTGTATGTAGGTTTTGTCGGTTCGTTCGCCTGTTTATCATGAACTAGGAGTAAAGGGGGCTGACCGATTTAAATTTGGTATTCCAAATCTTGTGCTAGGCTAATTTCTAATCTAATGCTCGTCTCGAGATGTGTCAAAAATGACAGTGTTCTATGTTTTGACGTTTACTTTGGCGTATCTTGTGACGGGCCTCTCAGCCAAGATGACTTTATTAATACGGGCCTAAGTTAATTCAACTTATACTTAGTTTTAATGATAGGTGGAATTTGTAAGTTTTTACTAACATAATATGGATTGTATTAACGGAAATAGATTATTATTATTATAAAACCATTTTATCTTAGCCCTCAGGGTTGGCAACGCATTTGAAGTCTTACGATTGTAGTTTTGAGATTGGGTGTCAGATCCGACTTACCGCCAGAGGTTGCTTGTGTGCGTGTACCATTAAAAAAATAATAATATCTCATCTCGTTTTACTTCCAGTCGAAGATAATGCAGGAGCTGTCGGCCAACGGCGTGGAAATCTACTCGTTCCCGGTGGACGACGAGTCGGTCGCCGAGGTGAACGGGTCGATGAACTCGCACATCCCCTTCGCGGTCGTCGGGTCCACGGACATGGTCAAGATCGGGAACAAGACGGTGCGCGCGCGCCAGTACCCCTGGGGGACTGTGCAGGGTAAGGGACTTGGATATTATGGTAGCCAGAATTGTAGATAATTTGTTTTGGTTCAAATTTAATGACCTTTGTCCTCAACCTCCTATCTGATCAAGTTTGATCCAACGCACTATAAATCTCTATACAAGCCAATGTTTGACACTTAATGTTTACTATAGTCGCTATCAATAGAACTTGCAAAAGATGTAAACAAAACTAAACGAACCAGTTCACCATGATTACTCGATAATCACGAACTTTTAAAGATCAAGTTAGGTCTTTGCAATGATTTATACACGAGATCATTATTTTTATTTTAAGTTTAAGATGAAATAACTGTTTGAGGTTATGTGTCAAACAGTACTAATTTGTTTACATCACAGACCACTTACCCTATAGACTCCGCTTCGGAACAGTTTGTCTAGTATCTCATTAAGCCAAAATGGCGGGGCGCGGGGGGCGGAAAGTGCACCGTGATTGGCTAGTTCAAAGTCAACGAATAATCAAGTGTGCGCGTCGTGGTACCATGGCAACCAATTAGTGTTCTGTGAGCATAAGCATGGCTTACGGGGGCGCCTTTGTATGCGGAGTCTATAGGGTAAGTGGTCTGTGGTTTACATCGTTTACAAGTTCTATTGACGGCAACTTTATACTTAAGTACTTACTGTTTTCACTAAACTTGTCACTCAATTCCTATTGTGATTGAGTGTGTATCTAAGTTCTAATGTGATCTTTACTGTGTTAACATAGGTTATTGTACCTTTGTAACAAATATGCAGCGTCGTTACCAACGAGGCTAACCGTTGGGTTCTATCGTTTCAGTGGAGAACGAGTCTCACTGCGACTTCGTAAAGCTGCGCGAGATGCTGATCCGGACCAACATGGAGGACATGCGCGAGAAGACGCACGCGCGCCACTACGAGCTGTACCGGCGCCGGCGCCTGCAGCAAATGGGCTTCAGCGACGTGGACGCCGACAACAAGCCTGTGAGTTTAGCTTTTTATTTCTTCTGTTCTCCTGGAGCTAGAATGTCGCCTATGCCACCAGCTAGATTACTACGAGCTGTAACGCCTGCAGTAGATGGGCTTCAGTGATGTTGACGCCGACAACAAGCCGGTGAGTCCCCCTGTCACTTCTGATCTCCTAGTAGCTGATGCGTTTTAGCGCGGCTATATGTCGCCTCTACCACCATCTAGATTACTATGAGCTGTACCGGCGCCGGCGCCTGCAGCAGATGGGCTTCAGCGACGTGGACGCCGACAACAAGCCTGTGAGTTGAGCTCTATGTTTCTTCTGTTCTCCTGGTAGTTGCTGCGTTTTAGCGCGGCAGAATGTCGTCTATGCCACCAGCTAGATTACTACGAGCTGTACTGGTGCCTGCAGTAGATGGGCTTCAGCGACGTGGACGCCGACAACAAGCCTGTGAGTTGAGCTCTATGTTTCTTCTGTTCTCCTGGTAGTTGCTGCGTTTTAGCGCGGCAGAATGTCGTCTATGCCACCAGCTAGATTACTACGAGCTGTACTTGCCTGCAGTAGATGGGCTTCAGCGACGTGGACGCCGACAGCAAGCCTGTGAGTTGAGCTCTATGTTTCTTCTGTTCTCCTGGTAGTTGCTGCGTTTTAGCGCGGCAGAATGTCGTCTATGCCACCAGCTAGATTACTACGAGCTGTACTTGCCTGCAGTAGATGATGGGCTTCAGCGACGTGGACGCCGACAGCAAGCCTGTGAGTTGAGCTCTATGTTTCTTCTGTTCTCCTAGTAGCTGCTGCGTTTTAGCGCGGCAGAATGTCGTCTATGCCACCAGCTAGATTACTACGAGCTGTACTGGTGCCTGCAGTAGATGGGCTTCAGCGACGTGGACGCCGACAACAAGCCTGTGAGTTGAGCTCTATGTTTCTTCTGTTCTCCTGGTAGTTGCTGCGTTTTAGCGCGGCAGAATGTCGTCTATGCCACCAGTTAGATTCCTACGAGCTGTACTGGTGCCTGCAGCAGATGGGCTTCAGCGACGTGGACGCCGACAACAAGCCTGTGAGTCCCTTATTGCCGGTTCCTATATTCAAACCGCGGACAGATAGGCTTACTTCGGATTAAAATTTGACAGATTTTGTATGGGCAAATGTCAAACTTTAACCCGAAGTAAGCCTTATCTATCCACGGTTTGAATATAGGAACCCGGCATTAGTCACTTCTGCTGTCCTAGTAACTGATGCTTTTTAACGCGGTAATAATTGTCGACTATGCCCAGCTACAGATGTAGTGAATAATCTTTCCCATCGTTTTTTGTCGGATTAGTTCGTATTTATCTAGCTTTCTCAATTAGCTTCAGTACCCATCAATAAGCCAACTGAGAAAGCAAGATAAATACGAAGTTATCCGACCAAAAACGATGAGAAAGGATTATTCACTACATCTGTAGATTACTACGAGCTGTACCGATGCCGGCGCCTGTAGCTGATGATGGGCTTTAGTGATGTTGTTTTATATATTTAAAATTAAATTAAAAAAACATTAGCAGAGCAAATACGAAAACAATTTATTTTTAGAGTGACAAGTGTCATAAAAACAATACACACTCAGCATATCAAGTTCTGGTCAGCCAGGATTAACTGGTTTAAATAAAACCTCCAACATGTTAACACCGACAACAAGCCCCGTGAGACGGGCTCTATGTTTCTTCTGTTGCCCTGGTACTTGCTGAGTAACTCTTCCATGGCATCTGGCCACAACGAACTTACATTACATACAACTCATTGTTATGATCGTGTGTTGCAGGTGTCATTCCAGCAGACGTTCGAGCAGAAGCGCAGCGCTCATCTCACCGAGTTGCAACAGAAAGAAGACGAGATGCGGCAGATGTTCGTGCAGCGAGTGAAGGAGAAGGAAGCTGAGTTGAAGGATGCTGAGCGCGAGGTAACTAACTGCTTATGCTGCTCTGGTACCTAGAATATACTTCCTCGTATACTTTCATCTGGTAGGATCCTGTTAGGTATTCAGTGGACTTCGTGGGATAAAGGTTGTAAAAATATATGTTTAAATAATATGAGGTGGATTAAGACTGCGCCGAGCGTACGCCGAATGTACACCTCATTACTATTATTTTGTTTTCTAATAAACTTATTGTTTTTTTTAAAGTGGCTAATTGTGTTTTCATTTGTAGTACAAACAAATGAAAACATAACTTATAGGGTATATTACATAGTTTAATAACAATTCACCTTCGTGTTATCAACTTAACGGAAAAAAGTTGCCACGTTTTCCCGTTAAGCTGACTACTCAAAGGGTAATTATTATTAAAGTTTGTTACGTATCCCATAAATTTATGTGGCCATTTTTTTCCGTTAAGTTGATAACTCGAAGGTGAATTATTATTAAACTATGTGATATAATATACCCTATAAGTTGTGTTTTCATTTGTAGTACAAAAACCTACCGACCATGCAGTCTTAAATACGTCCAGTCAGTCCATGTAGTCTTATGTTAAATATGGTTTTAAGCTTGCGCATGTTTCTTTGCGATCTTGTGAAATATACTCACCGTATTCTTGAATTTTCAGCTGCACTCTAAATTCGACAAGCTGAAGAAGGATCACACGGACGAAAAGAAGCGTCTAGAAGAACTGCGCAAGAAGGTAGAGGACGAGACCATCGAGTTCAACCGGCGCAAGCAGCAGACCGTGCAGTCGCACCACACGCTCACGCTCGGCAAGAGCAAGAAGAAGTAAACGGGCTTTGAAAACAGATTGTCATTGACACCGTTACGATTACGGAAAAGAAGCAGAGAGTGAACTCGAAGCTACGCTTTTCTTTTATGGATTCCTAGTATCATGAGAAATAATTGACAACACGATTAAGTTATGATCTTCTCTGTAATTTTTTTATGTACGAATTATTTTGAGTTTGATATTTCTTCTCATACATGCAATACAAACACAGTTTATTGAACACCACACAAAAAATATAACAAGGTAAGAAGGAATTTAGTTTTTGTCTTCAATCTTATGCTTGCCTAATAAAGCTGGCTTGATTTCAATATGGTTGAGTGAAGAAAAAGGTGTGGTTCGCTAGTTTTGACGCAAAATGTTCATTTGGTCAAACCTGACTAGCTGTAATTTATACAGTCGATTTATCCAGAAAGATTTGCTTTGAGAGTTGCCAGTGTTCACTATTTTCCATAGTTTCATAGCTTTTTTAAACTAATCTGCCAGTTTTGTATGTCTGCAACTCACCGTGAATTAATTTAAAATCTATTTATAAGTTAATTTTAAGAAAATTGGCCAAATAATTGTGTTAACCTATAACTATCTGGTTAGAATTACTTGACTTACCAAATGTATTAAAATGAGATGAATATTGATTATGTAAGATGCCACACACGCGGTAGCGGCGCGGCGCGTTACCTTATTTGGGGTGTTTGTATATCACAGTGGTCTATGCGAAGGGTCACACTGAGCGGCAGAAGCGCGGAGACTGGTAAGTTACACGTGTACGGTCAGCTGCAGAGAAAAGTAACCCCCCCCCCTGCATACAAGTTTCCTAGCAAAGGGGGTTAGATTTCTGTGCAGCTGACTGTACATACGACGTTCTCGGTAAAATGCAAAGCGTAGAGATCTTAGGTGACTGACTGTGTAAGTACGCATCGCACCGCTATCACCTTTTGTGTGAACGCAACTGTAGTGTTTTTAATCCACGAATACGCTCCCCACCAATATGTATGATATACGTAAAGAAAAGAGGGAGCGTGTTTTTGGATTGAAAACTATAAGGAATTGTATTCTGTTCGAATATACACTGAACGCGTCACCTAGACTCTTGCAGTGTAACGCAATTAATATGCGCCATATTGACGTAATATCAAAGAGGAGCTAACTTCATTGTTATAGTCGAAGGATTCTATACTCTATTCGTAACCACACAAAATTTAAAATACTTTTACTAATACTACGCAGTTAATCGCTTTTGGTATTTCGGCAGCATATTAATTGTGTCCTGTTATAAGATTCGTAATATCGTCCCTTTACTTTCTCAACCTCGTATCTGATCGAATAGGATAGGAAAAGCACTCGTGTTTTTTAGTGAATAGGGACTACATTCCAATCTATTCGATCAGATACGAGGTTCAGAAAGTAAAGGGAGGATATTTAGTAAATGGATGCAATTCAAAATATATGATAAAACTGATGTGAATTAGGAAATGCAAAAACCGGTTATAACCGGTTTTAAATGGTTATTTACATACAGAAACGGTTAACAACCGGTTAATTTGCATTCCCTAATGTGAATGAGATTAATGATGCCTAGGTGGCGTATTCTGTAGCATTAAGGTTCACTTAAATGAAACATGGTTATGTTTAAATAGTTTATTGAGCACAAACCACTTCGCTTATAGTAGAACTCTTGCTGTAACGAGTAGTAGAGTACCACTTAACATAAGAAACGAGTTCCATTGTACTTGATTGTAATGAGTTTCATTACGATTGTAATAAAATGTAGTTTTAAAAAGTATCATATTCAGAATTTTATCAGTAATTTATTTAATGAATTTTATAATCGTTTAATATAATGCTCTCTTAGTTAGGTTTTGTATTCTTAGCGAGCCCTCGCCCACTAGAGGTCGCAAGTGTAATATCCACGCATTTATTTGTTCATTCCTTTATATATTTTTTATACTTATTATTAATATTTACCTGATCGAGGTATTTAATAAAATCGTGAAATTATTTCTAGTTTTATTTAATGTATTCCTAGAACGACTTAATTTGTACTAATTGGACGGATTGTTAGACTGATAGACAGTTTTTATTATCCCCATAAATCAAGATGTAATTCTTCATTGCAGGAAATGGTGCATTAAATGTTATTTCTTTTAAATATAAAGAAATGAGGGTATAATTGTACGTACTTTTGCAAACGGGAACCAACCCATAAAGATTTTGCAAACTAAAACCAACTCACAGTATTCATAATGACAGTTGACATTTTATTGCCAAATTTTGGTGGGTTGGTTCCAGTTTGCAAAAGTACGTCCAATTGGACATTGGCTGTTTGCGTACGTACATGCGGTCACGAGCGTTAATTTGGGACCCATTTCAAGAAAATGCTTGAAGTCGTCAATGTCATTAGAGATGTCAAGTCATTTGTAACTTTTAGGAAACTCAACCTTATTATTGTAAAATGTCAAATTGACTTTGGACCTAAGGTGGGTACCAAATTTAATCTCGTGACCGTACAATCCATTAAATAGGATTCAATTGGTGCGTTAAAATGTATGCGTTTTTGCTTTCGAAACATTAAAACAATACTTTTCCTATCAAGGCAAAAAAAACAATTATAAAATCGTAATGAATCCTTTTTTTTTCGACTCCACTATATGTGTGTGAGCGTGATCGTCTGGTGTCACACGAGCGAGACGCGCAGCGGTTGCGGCAGCGCGTACGCAACTGGAGGGAACAGCCGGTTGTAGTACGTGTAGCGGCGCCGCGCCGGCGTGCGCGCCGCCGCGGGGGGGCACTGCGGACAAGGGGGGCAGGGTAACACATACTGTACTATAGTATGCATCTTCCCAGGTAAATTTTTCGCTTCGAGCCCTAATCTTTCAAACAAAGGACCATTGTCTCTATCGCAAAGCCGCTAGCTACCGAGTTAGCACGTGCCACTACAACATTCATATTGAAAAACAAACGGTATCGTCATAGTATTAGGGTTCAAATTTAAAATAATATGAGTGCCATATTGCCTCGGGGCGGTCTATCGTCCTACACTACCAAAACGTAATATCCAGAATATCAGTGACATTAAATTTGAACCTTAATACTATGACGATACCGTTTGTTTTTCAATGTGAATGTTGTAGTGGCACGTGCTAACTCGGTAGCTAGCGGCTTTGCGATAATAGAGACAATGGTCCTTTGTTTGAAAGATTAGGGCTCGAAGCGAAAAATTCACCTGGGAAGATTCATAATACCAGTATCTCAATATCGATCGGCAATCTTCGTTTTCCAAGGAACACGAGTGACAAATATACTGTCAGTTGCGAGTGCAAGTGTAGCATAGCAATAGCCAGCCGAGCGCTAGAAGATGGGAGTACTGTACAGTAAAACCACAGACCACTTACCCTATAGACTCCGCATACAAAGGCGCCCCCGTAAGCCATGCTTATGCTCACAGAACACTAATTGGTTGCCATGGTTCTATTGGCGCGCACCACGACGCGCACACTTGATTATTCGTTGACTTTGAACTAGCCAATCACGGTGCACTTTCCGCCCCCCGCTCCCCGCCATTTTGGCTTAATGAGATACTAGACAAACTGTTCCGAAGCGGAGTCTATAGGGTAAGTGGTCTGTGAGTAAAACACAACCGATGTGGCTTACCCATGTACCTGCGCAGATGACATTTTTCGAAGCGCGGGAACCAATCAGCATGATCCACGCGTTACGCGGTTGTATTCTGTGCTATTATTGGTTATTAGTGACGCCATGTTGACGCGCGCCCGCGTGTCATTAAGTCAGCCGTCAAACGTGCGTGAGTGAGATGGAAAAAAACGATGCAATTTAATTTTCACTTTATACGTATAAGTCTGATAGTGGGTTTTAATCGTGCTTTCGGAAATCATCGGAATCGTTGTTCGTGTCTGCGCGAACGAAGATTCACGAAACGCCCTATCGGTTGTGTTTTACTGTACGCGAATAGTCCCTATCACCCATGGGACTGTTTCATAGGCAGGGTCACAGTATAAACATTCGTTCGTCTTCAAATAAGGCGCCTCGACCATATTGGCATTTGCCGATATTTGGCATCAGGAAGTTATCCTCTATCCTGTCAGCCTAATAATCCATTTCCGAGATCGTTCCCAGTTATGTTGTGACCTAGTCTATTGACTCCCAGCTACTCGCTAGGCGGGTCCATTTTGTATGAAAATCAGAGTCCTTGGCAGTAATAGTGTTAAATTGACTTATGAACTATATGATGACAATGCAGCTATGGTCAGCCTTAAGCCTTTTAAATAGGTATGTAACAACACTTTCTTTGTAACTGTAACTTCTACACTAACCTGTCAAAAGCGTTAAAGCGACAAGGTACCAAAGTGCGCAATGACTTGTAACGCCGACTGTATCTACGTATAATTAGGTAGACCGGCGACTGGGCCGCGATTTCGTGAATTTAAAACACTATTATGATATTAAATAGGATGTTATAGTACAGTCTACGTCAAAGGTATGTACCTCTACACTTTATTACTTACCGTATTCCCTTGAAATAAGGTGCAAAAATGTAAACATATTATTAACCGTCAACTGCAAGATGGCCTTCGGTACATAGCCACTCTTATTTAATCTGTGGCAAGCTGGCAAAGGAAAGTAAACAAGGAACTCGGTCAGTAGAGTGCACTCGTGAGGTGCCATCTAAACGGCATGATGTCGACATGCACTGCGATGATGTACTCATTTGTTGACGTGCTTTGACTTTAGTAAGAGTTCGGATCCAGTTTAAACTGATTTCGTAGGCTTCTCGCGTTAGGTAAAAAGCATGGCCTGATTTAATATAGCTACTTCGTCAAACAATTTTCAACGGCTTTTGATGTCCCAGTTCAAAGTATCCGTCGCTTTCGTACTTATATAAGCGTCAGAAGGTGACGGATGCTGTATGCACATTTTGTCACGCGATAAACGCAACCGTACTATAGTGTATACCTTTAGGCATTTAAAAAAATGTAAACAAAACAACCACGTGATATAGTTCGTCAGCCAATAGAAGTAGACAGTGTTCTGCTTCTATTGGCTGCCGTCAAAGTCGTCGTACGTCAAAGCTCGATAAAACAGTTTCGATTGGTTGTTTAACAAAGTCACGTGATTTGGAATGTTTACATGTTTTTAAATACCTAAAAGTATAGACTAGAGGCCCGGATGGTAAGCATGTCACCGTCGTCGCCCATAGACATCCAACACACATACTTGAACTTTAAGTTGCTACGCCCTTGCAGGGTGTCATATGTATACCTTCCATGTAATTCCATCTATATACCTACCTGTAATATGACTTGCAATAAACGAATTTGAATTTGAACGATATTTTGGCAAGCCACGAACGTAATCTGTTGGGATACACACACGACAATGCCGGGTTTGGCTGGCTGACCGAATTTAGGAGGCAGTCGACAGCTTTATTTTACCTTAATGATAATGAGGTACCGAATGAAACCAAGTTCTTATGACAGGTGACACTAAATCGCTTACCTGGGTACATTTTGGCTTGCCTCAGCAGTCTAACATAATTATTTTACGATCACCAATCGTCCACTTCTAAAAATTGCTAGGTTAGGCTTAGTGGTATGATTACTTCTTGTCCCACTGCTATTCGCTTTCGTCAGAAATCATTTACCACGAGTCCGGAACCCCGCAAAAGTAGGTAGGTTAGGTTTATTAGGTATTTTTAGATGCCCGAAGTGCAAACCGCCCAGAAATAGGAGCCCGTGTGCGGGGCAGGGCTCCGTCGAATAGTAGTGGGACAAGCCGTGAGCCCCTCAGTCTGGAACCAAATTGCCTCTATCCGGTTAGTTGATAACCCAGTTCACGGGGTTGTAGTAGAACTCTGTCTCAAAATTACCGTCTCGCAAAATGACCACATAGACCGACAAGAGATGCATTCGGCGTTCATTATAGTTATCCAAATAGGATTGACGTAAGCTGTCAGGTCCTTTCCCACTAATAGGCCCTAATAGGCCGCACTACTGACCAATGAATTCTTTTTCTAATTAAAATCCTCTCGCTCCATTTTCTGGGTGGTTTGGCCCTTCGGGCCAGCTGAACAACTAGGATATCCTAAACCTACCTCATATTTATGACGTTAGCTTTGGTTAGTAGTGCGGTTTTGTAATGCCGTTGGGCAGTCCCCGCTGTCAGGGTCTCTATTCAACACGGTAAAAACTATATCGTTTTGAGTTGTTATTGTATTGTCAAGGTTTTGATATCTCTTATTTACTTAACAGTAATGGCGACCGGTTAAAAACAATTCCATAACAGGTCAAATACGATGTTGATTTTAAGTTCGCGTCGAGCGCATGTTCAGTCGCCGAATAAAAAATTTGAGCATACTTAACTTTGTCATTGTGGTTGTGTTCGAAGTTTACTATGACAACGCACTAGAATGCTTAACATTTTCTTCGGGACACTGTACATAGTGTACATCAATTCCATACATGTCATTATGTCAGTTTTCGAAAATCATTTACGTTATCGTTAAGCAACTTGTCTAGCCTCACTAGTCATTTTGCGAGTCAGTAATTTCGCGACCGAGTCATTCACTATTGGTACTTAGCCCCAACCGCCCTCGTGAGATGAAACTGAACTACGTGACGTCAAGCAGTGTCTGCCATTGAAACTACAAGCGTGAATAAGAAACGTTTATTATCAACCACTAGTACATTACCTACTTCATAAAGTACTTAAACTTGGCACATTATTGCTAGCTATAGTTAACGAGGAAAGTGGTAGACTCGGTGTTAAGTACTTACGTAATATTATATAATGTACGTTGGTTACCAGTGTTAACACATATCGCGCTGCTTAAATGCAAAAGCGCCACAAAACAAAAACAGATATAGTTTGATTTAAAACTTAAAGGCATTCCTTTAGTATTTAAGTATTTGAGGCCCTTTAGTATTTAAGCATCAAATTATTTAAGTAGATTTCGAGTCTATCAATTTCAAGTCGTCAATACTTAATTGGCGGTTAAAAGTCATTAAAAGTTAAATATCATCACTCGCGTATATTGGTAAGCTCTTGGATTTTATAAATTTTCAAAAATGTGACTTCTATAGTGATAAAGAATTTATTCTAAGTCGATCCACAAACTTCTTGATCTAGCCTAGCCAAATAGTAAAATGATTGACGTGTAGCTAGAATATTCAATAACAGTATTTCCAAAAAATATTTAGGAGATAAGTTGTGTTTTGGTGATGCTAGAAAGCATGGTGGAATAAGGGAACATGACCGACTTACAACTTCTCCCCTATTCTATCTAGGAACCTGTTTGGAAGCGGTGAGTCGCGCTCACAAGTGATTGTCTCATTAACATGGCGCCCTAGTACTTGTCTATCTAGTTTCGGTGCAAAAATATCTATTTCGTATCAAAATATGGATATGTGAGTTTTCTACCGGCTACTATTTGTACCGTCGGGTCGCAGTGCGAGGCCACCTGTGTCTTACTACCTAACCTACTTTAATATTAGTAATGTTAATAAAATAAGCAAAAAATAATAAAACCAAAAACAAAAATAAAATATTATTTCTTATATTTATTATCAAATCATAGCAATACAAATGAAATCTGTGTATGGCGGTTCAGAATTCCATTTGAACATTAATAGTAACTTAAATATCTTTAACATAAATCGAACACAAATCAAAATCAAATATAAAATTAAAAATAAAATAACCAGATTCATTGCATATTAGAAATTAGAACGTAATTAATTATAACATTATCGTATCGTATTATCGTTATAGATCAGAAATCACTATGACTAGGCCCGGCCCGCAGCGCTCGAGATTACCGAGAGATCTAAGTCACGCTTACAACCGACTACCGACCTCTCTCAGGTCAAAGGTAAAACTAATGGAATGAAAGAGGAATTATCTGGGAGGGACCTCCCTCGGAGGAGGGCTCCGATATTTGGCTTTGATGTGGAGGAAGGGTTTCTTGGCGGAGCAGGAGTCGGCGACCGAGGCGGCTAGGGAGAGCCGGATGCTCTCCTCGATGGCGGCCTGCGTGAAGCCCCCTGGGGCGACCGAGGCGCTCTTGCGGAGCGGCCGCGCCGGGGCGGGGGCGGCGAGGCTCATGCTGCGCGTTTTCTTGGCAGCATTAAGCTTCTCAGTGCCGCAGAATGACTTGCGCGCCTCGTGCACCGGCGTGGACGCCAGGCTCTGGCTGCGAGCGGTGCGCGGCGTCGGCCCGGTCGGCGTGCTAGCCGCACTAGCAGACTTGCTCGACGGCTTCTCCGGGGCCAACGCCAGACTCATACTCCGCGACTTCTTAGGTACTCTAGTGGGTGTCGTAAGCGATTTCCTGTGCTCTACTGGCGGTGTTTTGACCGATCTGATCGGCGTGCCGAAGTTGGGCAGGGATTTGCGGGGCTCGAGCGGAAGGGTGAGGGGGCGGGTTCGAGTCGGTTTGGGAGTGGAGGTGCGGCGCGCGTCGAGCGGCGAACTCTTCCCGCTGCTAGCTTTGCTGGAGGCTCGAGTGTTGCCTGGTTCGGGGGACGCCGCGCCGCTTAGGGACGCCTTGCTGCCTGAGGAGCTACCGGCTAGTGAGGGCTCTTTGCTGAGCGAAGCTTTGCTACTAGCGGGGGAGATGGAAGGCTTGCGAGTAGGTGAGGGTTTGCGGTCGGGGTCGGCGGGGGCGGGCACGGGCAGCACGTCGCGCCGGCCTGGGGTCACCAGGCGCACCTGGCAGGGCTCGTGCCGGGACAGGAAGTGTTCCAGGGTGTCCCAGCCGCCGCCTACGCGGACCATCATGTGCCGCCCTTTCAGCAGCTGAAATCAATATCTTACATTAGATATAGCAGGAGGACTTTATTTTGGCATGGATAAGGAAAACCAGCACGCAGACTACCTAATGGTAAATGAGCTCAGTGGCTTTTAGACAGAACTGCTCGTATATTCCAAGCTTAGGGAAAGGATATGTACAAAATTTCACCATTGACCAACAAAAGTACTGATGCTTACAAGGAGAAATCAGAAAACTAGAAGTCTAAAGCGTCTTCAGCAGTGTTCTCTTAAGAAAAACTTTATGAGAAAGGACCAGGATTCCATAGCCTGGCAAGAGATGGTTTGTTACATTCGATCCCACTGCTGAAGTACTGATAGGAACCCTTACCCTGATGAAGACGTTTCTGCCGGCGATGTTGTAGCGGCCCTCGCCGACCTTCTTGACCTTGAGCAGGCGCGAGCAGCGCCCGGCGCCGCAGCGGCAGCCGCGCTCCAGGAGTCGGGTGACCAGCTGGACCTGCGCGGCAGAAGGCACTAGTACTACACCATGCATCAGACCATAGACACCGGAGAAGAGGAAAGGTGCAGTCTACGCGGTGAGTGGGAGGTAAGTAGTTTTTGGGAGTTTTGTTCTTAGGACACCGACCGACGATCTTTACGTGGTCTTTACACAGTGAGGTACTTACATTAAACCATGAATATTATTGAGAATTTTTCAACTCAAGATACGTTAAAATGATTTTCCAAAATTGTTACGGTTTATTCCCCGGAGCAAACAATGATACGTTGTTTGTTGAAGGCAAGGCATAAGATATTTTTGAGTATTGATGGCGACTGTAGATAAGTACAACGTTGTCAAAATTGTATTTCAGTCACTAGCAGTTTTTGGGGTTTTTAAGATTATATTTACAAACCCTTAACAAAAACCATTAACACTAATAAACTGTCGAGTATGAGTTTGGCTTGCGCTGATGTAATTCGAAATCAAATTCAAATTAGAATAGCATAAAACCTACTGTGCGGGGTACGGTACCGCCGGTGGGTGAATCTGACTCGCACCGTCTTTTTTCATCTATTTATTTTTATGTAGGATATTCTGTTTTGTATGCACAATGTAGATCCAGATAGAGAATGAATGAACCCTAGTAGAACGGCAAGTAAGAGATAGAAAATCTTGGTGCCGTGTTCCTGGATATCTCAGAGACGTACCCTCTTGTCGAGCTCGTTGGTTGGCTTGAGCGGAACGTCGGAGTCAGCGCTGTCGATGGAGCCCTCCGAGCGCGTGCTGGCTGCGTCGCCGTCGTCGGCGCGCGCGCCGTCCACCTCGTCGGGCTGTGTCACTGCGAAGGTGTTCTTTTGAGTAAACCATCTTTGATAGAACCAACGGCCTACTCGTAAAAAGATTTGTTTGTCCCCTGTGTAAACTGTCCTTCTAGTTAGTTTATAGCGATTGGGAATCTTCTATAAAACACGAGTGACCAACAAGCTGGGATGGAATTCTATGTACAGTCAACCAATTTGATTCCTAGGCCACTATGGACTTTGTCAACGTGACGTTGTAAACCAAATCATAGGGAGTCTCTTACGTTTTGGTTGACAACGTCACTTTAACATAGTCCAAAGTGGCCTAGAAATCAAATTGGTTGACTGTACTCGTAAGTATGTACAGTTGTTTTGTCATGGTGGCGCTTCACAAGGGATATAGCCAATGAGCGCTGAGATAAGAAAACAATGTATTTTAAAATCTTGATAAATACCTAGTCTTTTGTTTCTTCTTTTAAGCTATCACGTGAAGTATGAAATTAAAGTCTTCAAATGATTCCCTGCTTGCGTCTAGTTAGAGTTGTAAATTAAATTAAATTACCTACACTCATATCCGGGTTATTAAAAGCTTTAGGGTTACCAAACCTATAGTCTATACTTTTACGTGGCATTGTTAAACAGCCAATCAAAACTGTTTTATCGAACTTTAACGTACGACTACGACTTTGACGTCAGCCAATAGAAGCAGAACACTGTCTGCTCCTATTGGCTGATGAACTATATCACGTGGTTGTTTTGTTTACATTGTTTTAAATGCCTAAAAGTATAGACTATACTGAATACGCTGAGGCATCGTTTGCGCAGTGGCTGCGTGTTGCTTTACTGCAAGATACTTACATTCAAGCGGCTCTGGTGACGAAGGAGGTGGATCAGTTTTGGACCTGAAATAATAAAGTCCCTAATTTAGTTTTCCATGTATGCTGATTAATGAGAAATAATAAAAAAGGACTCAATTCGATAAACGATCTAGTTTTTAAGTTTAAATCGACCAGTGGGGTTATTATGACGTATCTGTGCAATTAATTTTACGCTGTGAGAAAAGGACAGAGCTATATAACTGCCACAGCTCTGTCCCTTACACTAACCGTAAAATGAACTGCATAGTCATGTCATAATAACCCCCCTGATATTCAAACAAAATTGTAGTCATGCCGCTTTACTCAGATACGTTATTAACCTCTCTCGACTGCGGCTGATAAAGTACCTAAGTCAGATCACGTCACAATTCTAGTGCCTTCAAGAATGGAAACACAACACTCAAGGAGAGAACGAAAGTTCCTTACTTGTCTCCAGGCATTGGCGAGACGTCCCGGAACTGCCAGGCGCCGGACATGGCGGAGTCCAGACCGGAGTCGCGCTCCTCGGCGGCGATCTCTCGCTCCAGGGCCACCAGCCCCGGGGGCTCCAGCCCGAAGCGCGTCGCCAGCCGCGCCAGCTCCAGCAGGCAGAGGACCACTTGACGGGGTTGGTTGTGAAGCACTGTAACAGCCGGTTCGTTAGTCAACAGTATATATAAATACTCAGGAACCCTTTTTATTATTGGATGGATTTCATTTCGGAATTGTTTTTTAAAATTGATTTCCCATTCTGGACTCACAGATAAAAAATTACGTGTTGAGTTGATGATGATTACTGACCCAAGTTTTCTAGGTTTTGTCATGATATAAAAATTAGACCATATGCGTAGAATCCGCTTGCCTTTCTCCGCGTTAATGTTTCTAACGTATAATATTGACGACAATATCAAAAAATGCAGTCGGGTTTTTGAAGCTTGCTTTTTATTTATTTAGTTACTTTATTGTTGGAAAATGCTTTCGTAATGGGTCACTACAGCGGCTCTAACATAACAGACGCAAGGTTTTTTTTTATTGCCGTCGACGGTCAAACAGGCAGACAGCACACCTGATGGGAAGTGGTCACCGCCGCCTATGGACATTTGCAACACCAGAGGCGTCACCAATGCGTTGCCGGTTTCGAAGAAATTTAATGATACCCCTTTTAAAAAGCCCCATATTGTAGCGCGTTGGGAAAGTCTCAGCAGGAAGCTCGTTCCAAATTCATATAGTACGTGCCAGAAATTTGATATCCCTATTCTATTATGGAGCACGAAGTTTTTTAACAGCTTTTTATATTCGAAGTCGTGATCGGTTAAATCGTGACTAAACCGAAAAAACACAACACCCTATCCCAAATGTAACAAAAGGCGTAACCCAAACATGGTAACCTGAACACAAAGAGGTTCTAATCAGCACTAGCTGAATAAACAACTAATAAATTTATAATTAGGTACCTACACGACAGCCAGTGCGGGCTTTTCTGATTCTATTTTGAATTTTCGGAATTTTCCAAATTATCTAAAAAACAAAATAACATACGGCGGTGGGAAAACAGACAGAAACTATTCCTAAGATAAAATTCCCGCCCGTGTAATATACGCACGCAATGGTTTTGCCAATTTTGGCAAATGTGGTTAGGTACTGGGGTCGTAATATAGCGGGCTTGGTGGATGACAGGTGCTATCGGGTGGCCATCGGTATCACATGATCACATATGCATTTGACATAATACGTAAATCGTGTTTCTTAGATGAAGATTGTCGATAGCTTTAAAGGAACAAGTTCTGAATGGTAATCATAGATGTCGTGGTTTACTTAGTCGTGAATTTTAATTCAGCTAGTCTCAATTTTTCAGAACCAAGATACTTAAAGATGATAATAGTGTGAGGCCGTAGCCCACTCCAAGTCCATATAGTCCAAGACTGGTAGAGTAGTATACCTACTGTTTATGTAATCGCCGTTGACTAGGTACCAGGATAACATAACCATGGTACATACGTACCCAGGTCATCGCTCTCGAACAGCAGGTTCTCGTGCACGCCGAGGTCGCGGCAGAAAGAGATGAAGTTGTCGGCGTTGTCCCGGGAGAAGAAGCTGCGGCGCGCAGCGCGCTGCCAGCAGCGTCCGCGCACCGACGGCACCGGCTGCCGAACAAACACGTCGTTAAAATTATACAGTTTTAGTTACAGTAGCCAGTGTCAAATCATCCATATAATACAGGCCAGTAAGTGCTTGCAGGGTAGCCTAAATATGAAACTTGGGTATCTCATCTACGAGTATCAAGATATAGCAAAGTCTCTTGTATTGTAAAGCGAGTTTTATAAAGATACTTTGCAAATAAACAAATTCCTCATTGAAGTAAATCTAATAAAAGTGGCCCACCCAGGATATTGATTTGAATTTTACTAGGACCAGTGGAACACCCAGGAGTTCCTCGCTACAACTTCGACGTAGACTTGTCCACTGACCCAGTCCTGGACCGCGGTAGTCAGCTTATAAAGGCAGTTAGATCACCGTAGGATGTACTTATTCCAACAAAAAGGACACGTTATCCAGAGCATCGTAATCTTGGGTGACGTATCAGTTACCAGGCAGTTAGAAAACCCAAGGAGGTACTTACTCCAACGAAGAGCCCCTTGTCAAAAGAATCACGAGCCCGCTCGTGGATGACGGTAGCCAGTTGGCACAGCTCCGCACCGTTGTCCAGGGCATCCAGGAAGTTCTCGCCAGTCAGGTATGTGATGCCTGGGGAAAGAGAACTTAATAAATATACGTTATAGGTGGTGAGGGAAGACAAATGATATCGGTTTTGTTCATGACACTCGCGTCGAAGCCCTAACTTATTCTTCGGTTCTCAGGGTCAAATTTTTCCGTTATCTGACTTAAACTAAGTCTTGTAACGTGATAATACCAATCTTCCTCAGTTGGTAACTGAATAGTTACACTGTAACGAGTTGAAAAATCACGACCTTTAGCGACCGCTCACTGGATATATGGACCTCGGTGACATCAAAATGTAATTGCGACTAACCGGCCATTAAGATGTTAACCACCTATTCATATTCATATTTATATTCTTTATTAAGTATTACATACATCGTCAAAGTACCACAGCTATTAATAAAATGCCATTCTTTAAAAACTCTTAGATTATTTCTTTTACATCTACATTCATTAATTAATAATTTTATATATCTGTCTTCGCTAAGGAACTCCTCAACAGAGTAGTAGACATTCCCAAGCAGCCTTAACAGACGATTAAAGCGTTAACAGCCGTCAAAATGTACGAATTAACAGTCGATTAATATTGATTAATTTACCGTCACCAAAAAAATCTCAAGTCACCAACACTAAATTTAAAAAACAGTAAACTGCCGCCGTTACTCTCTTGACGTATGGACGCTGTCAGTGCGCGCTGAGCGCGCCGGCGCGGGCGCACCGGCCGTTACAACGTGCTAATTTAATCAATCTTTCACCACAAAACATAACATGCAACGTTACTCCGCTTGTATGCAAGAAACACGCTGCTTGCGCACGTTACTAACTACATAGATGCGTTTACTGTAAATCGTTGATCTTTTAGCGAGTATTGCAGTTTTATCGTATTTTTTATTATAAAATAGTTTGTCTGATTAACTGTTCAATTTGTGCAAATTTTCATATAGAAATGCATTTTTTTAAACCGTTTGTTTTCATAGTTTTATACCTCTTCAAATTGAATATGCATGAATAGGAAACAATTGGGTATAAATACTTGGGACTAAAGATAGGTACCCACAGTCATATGTCAAGTGTAGTAAGCTAAAGTAAGTTGTAAGAGTGCTAGGGTTGACACTGTTTCTATAGTTCCTTTTGTTTGGGGTAGATGTATAACACGGTATAAAACCACTGGAAGGATTACAATATCGTATATAATTCTTGCTAGGCTAGCTTTTAGAAAGTTTCATTACAGATTGGACACAAACCATTTCCAAGATAAATGTATAATTCCCTTAAAAGTCATTACGGGATCGGTTCAATGCATCGATGGACGATAACCCCTGGTTAATAGAGGTGCACCAATTATAAGCAGTTTGAACTTTCACGAGCGCACGCGCCGCCCCGAGGTCTGCCCGCCCGACCACACCCGAGCTCGCCCGACCGCGCTGACCCTAGCTACAAAATAATTTTCATATTGAATAACTATTAAATGAAATCCCCGATATTTTGATCCCTACTTTCAAAACTGAATATGTCTCTTAAACAGCCTATCGGATTTTTTTCAAGCTAAGAACCACACTGATTAAAATACCTTGCCTTTTTTAAAATAAGTTTCAGTCAAAAATTTCAATTTTGGGACAAGCTTTTGTTGCCGACTGTACTTTTTTGTGCATTCGTCATCTACTCCTCAAGACGATTCTAACAAGGCCTAACACGACGGGATTGTCATGTGTAATTTAATTCTTATGGCCACCCGGAGTCTCCATCATCAGACCAGCTCGAAGATACTATATTATTGTATTGTCATCAGAACTAAATGCGTATGCAAATTTTCAGCTTCATCGGTAACCGGGAAGTGGGTCAAATTTAACTTGCAAGATACATACATAATAATAATAATAATAATGAGAACTGGCGCAGACCAGCGGTGTTGAGCACTGAAGACCGCAAGAACATATGGAAGAGCAAGGAGCTGCACGGACGCTTCTACCGGGCCTTGACAAGGCCCGAAGTAGACTTTTTAGCGTCCGTGAACTGGCTACGGTTTGGTGACCTCTTTGGGGAAACCGAAGGTTTTGTCTGTGCAATTGCTGACGAGGTCATAATGACAAATAATTACCGGAAATATATTCTGAGGGATGGCACGGTTGATATTTGTCGAGCATGCCGTTGCCCCGGCGAGTCCCTCAGACATATAATTTCCGGTTGTTCACATTTGGCCAACAGCGAGTACTTGCACAGACATAACCTTGTGGCCAGGATCATCCATCAGCAACTTGCTCTTCAATATGGTCTTGTTGAGTCTGAAGTGCCGTACTATAAGTACACACCGACGCCAGTTCTCGAAAATGGTCGTGCTACGCTCTATTGGGATCGATCTGTCATCACGGACAGGACTATTGTCGCCAATAAGCCTGATATCGTTTTGATAGATCGATCTCAACGCCGGGCAGTGCTCGTTGACGTCACCATCCCGCATGATGAGAACCTCGTGAAGGCTGAGAAGGACAAGCTCAGCAAGTACCTTGACTTGGCTCACGAGGTGACCGCCATGTGGGATGTTGACTCGACGATCATTGTCCCAATAGTTGTTTCGGCAAACGGTCTTATAGCGAAGAGTCTTGACCAACACCTCAAGAGACTCTCGCTAGATGGCTGGATCAAGGGCCAGATACAGAAGGCAGTACTTCTCGACACGGCACGTATTGTGAGGAGGTTCCTCTCTCTGCAGCCCTAACCACCGGTAGCTTGAGCCCTGCCCCGCTGCCGGCGGCATTCGTAGGTTAGGTTTTTTATAATGTTTATTTTTTATATTAGTATTGTTATTTTACTTTTATAATTGAATATTTATTGTAAAAAACCTAATTTACAGAAAATTAAATAAATACTTAAAATAATAATAATAATAATTTATTGCACATAAATACACATCAAGTTCAGTTGACAAGCATACACATGGAATATTGTTATTTCCATACAAAAAGAACTAGTTAGATGATACTCATGCAGCTAGTGGCGAGCTGTTGGTGAGTGGCGACACCACGTACCTGATTGCTCCCGAGGGTAGGTCCTGTTCCTCACCTCACGATTGCCTTCACCGGCCGGCTGCGGTGTACAATGACGAGGAACAGACCCTCACCTCTGGCTTGCCTTTATTGGCTGGTCAGAGTGGAGCCGCAAGAGCTATATGCTCGAAGGGTGGATGTGTTGCATAAGTGGCGAGTGGGCACCTTATGGTCGTTTAAAGTCCAGAAGCACCTCTCCACCCTTAGCCCCTCTGGAACTGTTGCCTCCCTGCTGCTATATATATGCGGCTATTTCGGGAGGCCCATTCCATTGAGTTGGCGAGTCACCGCCTGCCATTTCAACCAAAGTAATTAGCATTGGCCAGGCAGGCGCCGTAGTTTCATCAATAGCCTATGTCACCAATCCATATCAGTTCATTCATAGAACTTATTATTAATGTTCCCATCCTTCTTAAATAGTCTCTTCTAATCGGTGGTTGTTCGTGGGAGCATACCTCTATAGTTTGAACTCAGGGACAATCGCCGGTTGGTATCCCATCACTTTACTAAATTAAACTTGTCTAAAGGGCCTCTGCGTGTTGGCTTCGGCTCCATGTACGCCTTCCAAAGGTCCGGGACTCCCATAGTTCCGTGATTGGTAAAGACATACATAATAATAATAATAATTTATTGCACATAAATACACATCAAGTTCAGTTGACAAGCATACACATGGAATATTGTTATTTCCATACAAAAAGAACTAGTTAGATGATACTCATGCACTTAAAACATTGTCATATGAGATTTACACTGGTCCCTACACTAGGCGTAGCCTGTCCTGTAGGTAACCAATACAGAAATGAGTTTGCAGAAAGTTGCGAAAAGCTAATAAAATACACAACACAAAGGAATGAAGTCTAATGTAACATGAATTTGATACTAAATAAAACTAGAATTAAATTACAAATGCGCAAGTTTGAGTGTGTGAGTACGTGTATATGTGTAGTGTGTGCGTGTGTGAGTGAGTGTGTGCGTGTGCAATGTGGGTGTTTTAAGAGTGTAAATGTATGCAAGAGTATTTTTGAATGACAGAAAAATAATGCCCGTGATTGTGTTACTCAGGTTAGATGCACATATACATACAGATGTAGTGCAAAATGATTTTCCTTCGGGTGCCATCGTATTCCGATTGAGATCCGAGTTTTCCCGAAGGAAAATCATTTTGCACTACATCTGTACATTGCAAGTTAAATATAAGTTTGTAAAAAAAACGCGGCTCAATCGGCCCATCCGTTTGGCAGATACGATGCCACAGAGACAGACAGATCCACAGATACTCGCGCCTTCTGTTTGCGCACGGGGACAATCGGTATAAATACTAGGGTAGCACAACAGTGGTGGTGATATTATAATATGCCCTGTGCTCATGTCATTGCCTTGCAGTCGATTAATATGAGCTGATTGAAAAGACAGTTGGATAGGTTATGTACTAGAACTGTTACAACCGAACCATGGACCACCTACTTAGCAAGCCTTCAAACGTCTACGAGTAGGAGTTCCAAAAATAATCTCTAGGGTATTCTTTCGGCAATTTCAGTGTCCGAATGTGCAAACAATGTAGCATATGATGCAGTGACCACGTTGAACTGTACAATCGATCTCTTGAAAGCTACTCCCGGTGGAAATAAGAGTAAAGATACTTATCATCTTTACGTAAAAATAATACAACAGTTAGTTACATTTATCACTAACTAGCGACCCGCCCTCGCTTCGCTTCGGTTTATATGAGTTTTCTCTAACACCTGTACGTAAACTAAAATCTATTAAACATATAAACCTTCCTCTTGAATCACTCTATCTATGGCTGAAAACTGCATTAAAATCCGTTGAGCAGTTTAAAAGATCTAAGCGAACAGATAGCGAAAGCGATTTTATGTTATACTACTTATGTAAAGAAGTGCAACGGTAGCTACAAAGGCAGTGGTGGAATGATTTTAGTTCACTCATTTTCATCGAAACCCAGTTAAACCACAATTTTTGTTTCATCTATGATCTTTACTTTCGGTAGAACACATGCATTTCGGTGCCATAATGCACGTCACACAATTACCTATAGTACAATGTTTACAGCGCCTTATCAGTTGTCTAACAAGAGTGAGCACGGCAACCGGCGCGGGCGCTTGTGCAACGCCGGTCGGGGGCCGGCGCGGCGCCGCATTAATAAGGTTTATATCAGGACCCGTGGGAAAATTGCCGAGAGGATATATAATCTAGGACCAGCAGTGGGGTGTTGACTGAGTAATCTAAATATATAAAAGATGAAACTCGCTGACATATCAATGCATAGCCCAAACCACTGGGGGTAGAGATTTCAAATAGGTTCCTTATGAAGTCTAGGGGTGGTAGGGGTGGTAAGAAGGGATGGTTTGAAATAGGAGGAGCAGCGGCGTCCTCAAGAAATGTGTACGCGTACGAAACCTGGTATCTTTTAAATTTTTCAGGTATTTTTTAGTAAAGTGTCTTTATACAAAATGTATAACCAACAAGCTTTCTAAAGAGGCCAGTTTTTTTAACTTATAAATGATAAATCATACAAATCATTATTGAAATGAAATGAAATTTCGTAAGCAACACCTCAATTAATTGCAATGCACAAGTACCTACATCTACAAAAAGTAAGCTACAATAGAAGTTCCGTCAAGCCGTGCGTTTGTCACTCACTTATCAATTGAATACGTAGGTGATACCGCAAAATCGCGTAATTAACAAAGTAAATAAGATGCAAAATACACCTTAGCAAGCCAGTCAATGAGGTACATTTTGTAAATTACTGAATTTGTTAGTTAAAGTCGCCGTTAATAGAACTTGCAAAAGGTGTAAACAAAAGCAAAACGCGCAAAACGAACCAAATTCACCATGATTATTCGATAATCACGTTCTTTTAAAGATCAAGTTAGGTCTTTGCAATGATTTATACACTAGATCATTATTTTCATATTAAGTTCAAGATGAAATAATGAATAGTACTTATACACTATTTTTAATAAAAACACGCTTGGTGAATATTTGAGGTTATGTGTCAAACAGTACTTATTTGTTTACATCGTTCACAAGTTCCATTGACACGACTTTACGCGGTATTACAGTATCACCGACGAATAGTTTTTGATATTCAGGCAGTTCACTGTTAACTCCTGTCCACATTTTCTAGTAATAACTAACTTCTATGTTTTGTAATCGCTTTCGGATCGTCGATGAGTAATGTGATCGACCATTTCCTCGTCTTTGTTTCTGCGCGCGCGCAGTTCAATAGGTTTTTGTTCCACGGTTTATTTTATCAACCTTTGACTATTTCCTTTTGCGAGAAACCGACTCGTTTCTCGTCTACTTACATAATATATCACTTTCATGAAAAAAGAGAGATAGGAAAAGCATTTATTCAGTGAAATAAAACACCTACTTAAGTACAAAGGATAAGTTTATGGAATCTTTTGTTAAATGTAATACGGATTTGAAACGACTTTTCACAGACTTTACAATACATTATTGCCAAGAATGGCCTCGAAATAGAATTTATGATTGGTTTTGCAAATGGGTACGCATATTCCGGTGTCCACCTGTCCACTTAACAACGACTGTTTGTCCAGTCGACTGATGGCTTTATATTCTATTATCGTAACGAACCAAATACAGCGTCCCTAATAGCTATACGTACGGTACCCTACTTAGTATCGAGATTATTAAAAACTCCGACATATTTACAAGGTTAATTCAAAATAGAGATTCAACAGAAAATGAATGAAAAGTGAAACAAAAAATGGGTTCAATTGTCATATCGTTATATAAGCTATATATTCTGCTTCTTTTTTTTAATAATGGCGGTCCACCGCGGTATTTCGCAAGTGTCAAGTGTGTAGAGTAAATCAGAAAATAGAATAAATCAAAAATACAAAGCTGGACATCATTCAATCGGCCATCTTCCCTACCCGAACGTTACCGGAAGACCAACAGTAAAGCTATATATCCTAGAAATGCTTAACCAAATTAAAACGATTTAAAAAACTAATTAAGTATCTAATTAAAACCTCAAATCGTTTGCCCTAAAACGTGTTAAATACAGTTGCGTACATCCATTACTCACGGACGCACATTCCCCGCATGCGGCGCAGCAAAACAGCTGACGAAATGCAACAAGATAACTTAAACCTAATCAAAAACACACTCCAACTTTATTTACCTCAGTTTTACGAGCCAAGTCAAGCAAAATACGTGGACTAGTTAAAATGCCGCGTACACTCGAAAAATGCTAAGTTTGCATTTTTAAATTAACAGCAAATACTGAGGCAGGAAACAGTATATTTTTATGTTTACGAGCGTATTGCGTAAAGTTGTAGTATGTGGTTTTTTCATGTAGATGGTCATCAAGGCTAGGGAATGGAGTCAAATATCACTCGAAACTCTTCATTATTAACCCACATAATAATTATATTATGCCCCTTGATTCGAAAACGATCAACACCATAATATCCCCATTTATAGTGTTATTGGTTCCTTATATGTCTCCTGATTCGAAAACGATCAACAGCACAATATGCCCAAAAACATAATTCTGGGCATATAAATAATTACTCAATTTTATTTTATTGTTCATAAATATATTCTATTTATAACAAAACACAGTAACTGAAAAAGAAAACTAAAATTAAATAAAACTAACTCTAAATATATAAATTAACTAAAACATTAAATCTAAGAATGGCCCCTGCGGCATTGTACCAAAGATGCTGGCAGCATTTCCTCGCTGGATGGATAAACTTATACGTTGAGCGAGGAAACTGCCAGCTCTTCGGTCTCCCGTGACGTCAATGAGCCTCTTCGAAACTTCTTTGAAGAGGCTCCGAGCGCTAGGACCCCACGGACCAAGGGTCTCGACGCCGAATGGAATAAAAATATATTCTGGGCCGAGACCACTATATTTTACTACCTTCATGCTTTCGGCCGCTTCAGCTGCCGCACCTGCTCTATTAGAGGTCCGGTGGAGATGTGATGGGGCTAGCGTGTCTACACAGGTTGCATCCCACACTAGCACCCGTCCCATATTCCACGGGACCAAGGTCATTCCGTCAGGTCTCTTGCCATCATTTCTAGAAATGCCTGTCGGCTCTAAAAGAGCCGGGACCTTTATTGAGGCAAGAGACCGACGAATGATGTCGTTGAGTGCGGCGTGTCTGGAAAAGCGGCCAGCACTTCTCTGGCAAGAAAGTCCGTGATGTCCTAGCCGATCTACGTCACTTCCGCAGGGGCAGCGATGTGGAGCGCAGACCGGGACCCCAAGGCGAAGGCAAACTGAAAGTCGGAGTGTGTTAGGGTCTAGGAAAGTACCAGTGCTTGGCGAGGGATGAGCTTGAAGCCAGTATCCAGCCTCCCTTGTACCGACTGCTAAAATTCTAGCACGATCCGCTGCGCAGCACTGGCTAATAAGGGAATCAACAGTCAATTTACATACTATGTCATCCCAACACCTCTGCGATTTTGGGTTTTCAGGAAAATTTTGACCGGGGCAAGCAGTTAACCACCCATTCTTTGCGTCCTCCAAACCTGAAGTCTCATAGTTTAAAGGGAATTCCCTAAGGATTTTTCCTATGAGACTAGAAGAGCTATGGATCGACGAAAGAAAAGCTGGTAAAGCAATACTAGAAATTTTGCGGATCCCTATACCACCGTACCGAATCGGGAGGGATCCTTGGGTCCAGGAATGCTCGCTTAGCTGAATATTAAGAATGGATTGCAGGTTACTTTTGATCAAAGTATCAATTTTCGACAAAAGATCTTGATGTTTCCAGAACGGACAGCAGCGAAGCACATAAGTAAATTTAGGGACAAAAAGACAGAATTTAATAATTAAAAGGGCAAAATGTGGACTAATGTCAAGAAGCCGATGGGAATGATTTTGAAATTTAGAAATGGAATTTTGAATATAATCTGAAAAACTTTCTTCAAAAATAGGAGATCCCAGGAGGCAAAGTGTTCTTTTATCTACTATTTTTATATTTGGTGCAATTTTGTTGAATTTTTGTGTTATGTCATTGTCAGCGTCGGAAGGTTTTTGGATGAAGAGTTCACACTTATCAAAATTTAGCTCTAAACCAATGGATTTAAAGTTATTTTTTAAAGATGAAAGATCGGAAAGTACTGTATTTACATCACCTCCTAAGGTCCCATCATCTAGATACCAAATATTAAATTTTGAAGCTAAATTTTGAATTAAAGGATTAATAGCCAAACTGAAAATTGCTGGCCCCAGGGGATCCCCCTGCTGACAACCAACTTCAGATGACAACTCGTTTGATCGGTACATCAACTTCGTTGGATCTGAATAACAGTGAAGAAGATAGTTGTAAATTTCAGGAATGTTGTTTTTTATTTCAGACAGCAGGGTATCCCTATTTACCGAATTAAAGGCGTTTTTAACATCAATTTTGAGTAACACTTCGCATTGATCGTCGCTAAGGTAGGTGCGAAGAGCATGAACGGCAGCCTCGCAGCCTCCCTTAACGCCAAAGCCTAACTGAACGGGTTCGAAACAAGATTGTAATTTTGGTAAAATATGTCGAACGGCGATTTTTGATGCAAGGCGGCGAAGTGTAGCTCCAACAGCAATAGGTCTCACCCCACCGTCTTTTTTACTGAGGGCAATGAGGTTCGCACCATACAAAGTCGGTACAATGTCCGGATGAATGTTGCCCAAGTACATCATGTTAATAAGGGTAGTAATGCCACTGATAAGATTCTCACCAGCATCACCCACACACCGAGAAGTCAGATCTTTTAAATTAGTTTAGTTTAGTTTATTTATTCATCAATGTAATATTACAACATTAGTTGCATTTCATGTCAAAAAATATGAAAGTACATTGAGATCGTCAAACATAAATACTAATAATCAAAGAATACAAAAATTAAAAATAATTATAACAACAACAATTACACATCTAATAAATGGTCTCTCGTCCGATGTCAATATAATGTAGGTACAAGAATAAATAAAGTACATACATTTCCAGTTCCATATATTCATCCACGGAGTATAATGGATTATACAATGAAAGGTTCCATCATCAAAGGTTTTAGGTAGCATCAACATTTATTTTTGTCCACTGCTCAAAACATCCTGTGTGTGGTGTGTATGAAATATGTATAGACTACTAAGGGCCACTTGCATCAAAAAATTAACACTGGTTTGGTTACGACACTAACTCGAGTTAGTAAACGTCAGACTCATACGAAAACTGTCATTTTAACTCGAGTTATAGTGTCTTAAGTTCTTAAAACCCAGTGTTAAATTTTCTGTGCACTTGCAATTGATACGGCAAATCGTCAAAATTCTCGTTTTTACGAATTGAAATGCAAATAAATTGTAAAGACATTGTTGAAATTAATTTTAGACAGGACCTTCATACTCGTAGTCTAGACAAAATGATCGTAACGTGCTCAATGATAAGTTTACATAGAAATCTTAAGTTGTTTTTAATTACTAATGTAAATTGGCAAAAGGTCACTGTTCCCTGGCATGTTTATAATAATGGAAATACGTACAGAGAAGCTAACTAAAGGTTGCAAGTCGACATCGCCCTGTAATCTCGTTAGTGTGCTCCCAGTAAGTAGATTATCGTGCAACCTCCCTCGTGGCGCCGATATAGACGCTGATATACTAGTTACTTATGCAGTCCTAGTACACACGTAACGTAAACAGTTCACTAACCAAATAAGGAGAGCCTACAAGATGTATTCTGCGAACGTGATAAATTCAACAATCGAAGTCAAAAAAGACGGTCGCGTCGGGGGCCTATATAATTCATTTTTTGTCAGTTTTTGAAAGTCGTTACGTTAGCTATCGGAGAATGAAACTTGTCTAGGCACAATGTTCAATTTATTACGATCAAATCACACTTTACTGTTGATTTAAAATAAAAAACGACGTAGTATATTTAAAGTAGAACGCCGCCGTTACACAGCCCTAACCCTCTTTTATTTAATAACAAGTTTCAATGCAAGTTGCATGAAAATCCCGTAACAAATCGACAAAAACTTTACAGTTTTAATAGCTATTGAATCACTATTCACTACAGTGATGGCTTTGTATTTGTTAAACATGAAGTAATAAATAATTATGCGCAAGCCTTGCATGACGGAATGCTGTTACTACATGCCTGAAACTGGTTGGAGCCCTAAGAACCGCTTGGTTAAAAATGAAATGACAGAAATATGAACTAAGTAGGCCTCTTTTATACTGGGTAAATCCATATTGCCTTTAACATGTTATCGTATTGTCAACTATACGATATTACTTTTTTACTTGACAATAATGGCGGCCGAGTTAAAAACAATACAGTTTTACCCAGTAGAATAGAGACCCGGGGTCTGACAAAGTACCAGGGTAGCAACATACTACAGGAGGTCAGAGTATCAGCGTATGGACCACCCGCAGCCGATCCACCGAACTTACACCTGTCCAAACCTTATGGCAACTGACTGACTCATCCGCTAATTTATGTTTTTAATGATCGTTGTGAAACGTTGTGACCGGATTTATGTACAAAATGGCGAAGGGCTGATTGCTTTTCTCTTGAAAATTGCTGTTTAATCAGCGTGTTTGCATCTACGAGCGCAATTTTGTTTTATTATTACGGGTACGGACGGTCAGATAAACAGCCTACGGCCACACAAGAGCAATATCTTGAGTACTCTTGAGATATAAAAGGATTCTCAAAGGCTAACAAACGTTATTGTACTTAATGCCGTCCAGCGAGCCTAGTATGGCTGCGTCTATATCGCGTGTCAAACGTGGATAAAGCATCCTTCACTCTCATACTTATTTGGTTCCCTATTGAATGGCATAAAATTATTTGTCATATTATTGTTACGCATAATTGCTTTTAGCCGAATTAGCGATGGGCATACTCATCTTTACGCATAATTTTTTACGCATAAAATTTAAAAGCATAAATACAGAAAGCATATTCGTCATAAAGACTAACGTCAAATATATAACGTCATAATAATAAATTAGCATCATTACAAAGCGCATAACAGTATTTGTCCTAAAAAATAGTCATGGGCAAATGGTAAGTTTTGTGTTAATATATATTTAAGAAGTAAGGCGAGGTCGACGGAGGTCCGCAAGCGGACCTCCTATTTTTGCGTTGCTTGGGCGCTTCGCGCCTGGATATCATACTAACCTAACCTAACCTAATGTACCCAACGTGATCTAACGTAACCTCATATTTTGTTGTTAATTTTGTAGGTTCATTCATTTAGGGAACTAAAATTATGGTTAATGACATATATAACAAATAATTAATAGCCCAAACAATAATATGCATTAATGTGTATTAGTCTAATAGAAATTAGTCCAACTGAAATTATGCTAATAGCTTAATATGCCAAAAAAGTAGTATGCCAAAGTATTGCTATGCGACAGTACTATTATGCCAATACAAATTATGCCAAATGAATTATGCGAAACAATAATGTCTAAAAAAAATTATGCGATTGAAGGGGATCCCTACTTATTTACGTGTCAAAAGGTGACGGATGCCTAATCTACACTTTGACACGCGATAAACGCAGCCATATTATAGGCCCCCTGTGGGCCAATGCAAGTTGTCATTTGCGGACGTTAGCCACTGCATTAATTACGTAATATGATTAGGATTGACGTAGGTAAGCTTTGTTGCGTCCATATATTTTGTCAGACTTCTACAGTCCTATACTTCCGTTGTTTAGGCACTATAGTACGTGAATGTAAACAAACTAAACCACGTGGCTCAGTTAAACAACCAATCATAACTGTGTTCAGAGCCTTGACGTATCATGTGTTCTGCTTCCATTGGCTGGCAAACGTAAACTTCCTAATTAAACAAATGAAGTATATAGTCATTCATTAGCTTTTAGAATGCAACTTAACTATCGTTTACGTATAATTTAGCTACCTCAATTGTTCCCCAGTATTTTTATCCAAGTTTCCCCTCTAATTACTAATTTCATAATTAATTTTCCCATTCGAAAAACTAACCACGACCACTAAACAGCGAGTGCATTGATTGCAGCGTCGATGAGAACGCCAGACCTGCATTTATTTTGTCCGATAAAATGATGGCGCGATGCGATCTCGCTGCAGGCCCGCAATTATTAATTAAGTTTTACTTTTTTTCAATTGCACACGGGGCTATTTGTGGACCTTGCTTTATGAAAAGATGCAGATTGCGATATGGAATTAATTTGCAATTATGAATAATGCGAGTCGTACAAAGAAAATAAATATTTTAAGGATCATTCAGTCTACGATGTATGGTCAGGTATCGTGTTTGAAGTTGTTAAAGCTTTTTAGTGCAATAATTTCTAGCTTTCAGTTTCAGCTCATCCTACATTGTGTCTTTTGGATTACTTTTCGAGACGATAACGCGTTTTTTTATATTTTCCGTATGATGTTTTATGACATGAAGATAAAGCAAACAAGCAAACCACCTGGTCCCATGGACATTTGTGATCTTACAACCAAAGAACCGCCTGGATAAAATTAGGTAAAAAAAACCACTGTAAACTGGGGTTCCACCAAATATGATCATAACTTTATCTTTTGTGGTAATTTTATTTCATTCCACAACAACGACATTAAATTTATTTATTAATTTACAATACAAAATAATTGGAACGGCCACAGACAAAAACAATGAAAGAAAATTTTAAAACTTATATAATCTATAATGTCATTCCTTTTACTCTATTTTGGTAACGAAACCTCCTAGACCTGTTGAGTTGGCTTGTGGTGGTTCAAGGCAAGCACACATGCAAGCCGCGCGATATAGGTACCTACCTTTGTTTGAAGACGAACTACTGTTTATACAGTGCCTCGGTGCACGAGCCCAATCGTATTTAACTGTTTTTTTAAATCAATTTCGAAGTATATGGTAAAAATAAACGGGCAGATAACCAGCGCCCGCGCAAGGACGCCGTCAGTGAGCGGACACGTCGTGCCAATTTGTAATGATGCGATCACAATCGCGGCACTCGGCTCATTAATAAAAATAATAAATCTTCAGTGTAAACAAGTTTCTGAACAGGCGGTTAATAAGTTCACTACTTGAGTAAAGGTAGGTTTTAAAGTTCAATATTATATCATTTATGTTGGCCAGTATACTTTACTCGGTCTCCACCATCAATGGGATCATTTTACATGATCTGGCACTATTTCAGTTAATTTGCCTATTGTCCTTTTGTTAGATGTAAGTAAAGTTTTGTTAGTGTTAAGGGAATTTGCCGAAATGTGCGATGATCATTCCTATGTAAAGCCTGTTGCTGATAATTTGTTAACGTGTTATTTTCTTGTGTGTAAATTAATTGATGTAATTAAACGTTTCTTATTCTTTTTAATAGTTTTTTTTTATTCTTGAAGCTACTTTTTATTGCATTTAAGACCTGGTTTTAACTTAAATATGAGCCAAAGCTTATAGTTAATTTTCAAAGTTTTGAACAAATAATATGTAGATTATATATTCATCATGGCAGAGTTTAATCAACATATTAAGCAATTATTGAACGTTCAAGCCTATCAAACTATATGATATGGCAACCAAATACATGGCCTGCTCAAATCTAGAACTTAAAATAAAAACCATATCGTATTTGACCTATTATGGTATTGTTTTAAGAGCTAGGAAAACGTTAACAATACAATGACTAGAATAGAACTGACTGCCTAGAACCTCGGCTCTGTATGTACAGTCACGGGCAAAAATTTACTATCCAACATTGCGCTCAAAAATATCTGACACGGTATTATGCCTCTATAGCAATAAAGACGTGCCAGGTATTTTCAAGCCCTATGTTGGATAATATAATTATTATTGCTGGAGACTGTACATCACTCTTCGTATTGACTAGGAGCTCATAAATAAATGCAGTTCAATTATCAGGTTCATTTGCATTCGTAAACAAACTGCATCGGAACCAGTTGACCCGAATTACTAACGGTGCGCACGCGTGGGGGCGGCCATTACCGTGAGTGGTCTATTCTCTTACGCGATATCTTATCTTATCTTATCTTGATGGGGCCTCTCATATACACTTTGTACTTGTTGGATCTTTTGTGCAATTACCCTTTTGACACATTCAGTTAACTGCATGAGCAGGTTTCCTCGCGCTTTTTGTTACCATAGATGTTTCGCAGGTAGTTATTTAAGGTAGGAAAACTGATGGATACGAGGGCTGCTACTTATGTAACCGGAATAGAAAAAATAAACAAACGTACATGGCTAAATATGGTTTTATTGTTTTTCGAAGTATTCTCCGTGATAATCGATGCACTTTTGCATACGTTGAAACCAATTTATAAAGCACTTTTTCCACTCTGACTGAGGTATCTCCAAAACGTGCTGTCTGAACGCGTCGACGGCATCTTCACGGGTCGAAAATCGTTGACCACGTAATTTATTCTTTACATTTGGAAATAAATAGAAATCATTGGGTGCCAAATCAGGGCTGTAAGGTGGATGACCCGTTAATTCTATATTTTGACCTTCCAAAAATCGAGTCGTTTCACGTGATGTATGACAGCTGGCGTTATCATGGTGCAGAATGATTCTCCGTCGCTGGTTGTTTTTCCGTATTTCTTCAAATACTTCCGGCAAACAAATGGTCGTGTACCACTCCGAACTAACCGTTTTACGATTCTCCAGGGGCACTGTAGCCACATGGCCATTAATACCAAAAAAGCAGGCCACCATTTGCTTCAAGGTGCTTTTTGCACGAGTTACTTTCGTAGGGTTCGGCTCATTTTGAAACACCCACACCGTTGATTGTTGTTTGGTTTCGGGATCATACGCATAGATCCAGGATTCGTCACCTGTGTAGATATTATAAACAGCTTTTGAGTCACCACGGTTATATTTTTTCAACATTTCCTTGCACCATTCGACGCGAGCCTCTTTTTGATCCTTAGTTAAGTTGTGCGGGATCTAACGCGAACAAATTTTTTTCACAGCTAAATGTTCATGTAATATCTTATTAATGCTCGTCATACATATGCCTATAGTCGCCTCTATCTCGCGATACGTAACATGACGGACATGCATGATAAGTTTTCGCACAGCTTCAATATTTTGTGGTACAACGACCGATTTCGGGCGACCATCCTTAACTTCGTCCCTGAGCATACTACGTCCACGATTGAACTCACTAAACCAGCGATACACAGTAGTTTTGGATGGAGCTTCATCACCAAAAGTCGAAGTTAGTTGATCTATGCACTGTTGTTGCGTTAAACCACGCTGAAAATCGTAATAAATCATAGCACGAATATTTTCACGAGTGAGTTCCATACTTGCAGCGAGATTAAAATTTAAACCCGCCAAAAACAAAAGACTACGTAAGATAAGAAAAAAAAATATAGCGGCCAGTATTCAAAAAAGTGAAAATTTTACCATGGAGGTCAGATATAGCGTTTAAAAATGTTGGAATCCCGGATTCCGGTTACTTAAGTAGCAGCCCTCGTACATTCTGACTTGTTAAATATAATCACAAGACTGAAATCCTAAGAATGCAAAGCCAACCCTTAGGACTAGGTCCACACCTCTTTACTAGTAATTTCACCGGTGTCTTATCCCCACACCGGAATACAACATTGCGAACAATGCTGCATGGCGGTAGGTCGAAGAATAAGGTGGTTTTTTGTTAACATTTTTTATTTTATTTTCCCTTTTTGAAAACCAGCGTCATGAAAAGTAGGTACATTCAGTCAGTGACAAAAACTAAGCGGTCACCATTTTGGCCGTAACTAAAAAAAACAGTTTTATTACAATATTTTTTTCAGTTACGCCCAAAGTATTTATGTCCCTAAGAAATAACTTTCATTCGATTTATCTTTGAAGAAATTACATTTATCGCACTAAGAAAGGCCAGTAGTTTGTTTACTTATGGTAAGAACTTTCAAAGTGGTGTCTGGTGTTGCAAATGTCCATAGGCGGGGGTGACCACTTCCCATCAGGTGGGCTGTCTGCCTGTTTGCCAGTCGACGGCAATTAAAAAAAATAAAAAAATGTGGCCCTTTCTGTTAAACACATCTCTTTTCTAATCGGGTCACTTCATAAAATTCTTACTACCTACAAGTCCTGCTTAAGACTTACGTCGGATGTACCTAAGCAATCGCTGCAGATTTCAAGAAACCAGTTCAAATTCGCCTTTGCTGCGTAATATAAATAACCCCGTTGGAAACAATCGATGACTATTGTGTGACTTCATTAACACTATTATTCGAGCTTGAATTGCGGTCAGCATTGCATTGACCTAGCGTGATTTATTGTGACAACACAATAAAACCACTCATATAGCCCAAGTACATCCGATAGTGAGACAGTCAGAATTAAAAAATGCTTTGATTTGAATTTATTGTTAGTTAACCGTCATTATTTTCCTTGCTATTCTCACTAAACAAGATAGCTAAGAGTGACAAAGATAGGGAAGTGCCAAATTTGTAGTATTTCTGAAAGCCAACCTGGGGTTCTATTCTGCAAGGTAAAAATACAGGGTGACTCCTAAGTGGTGAACAAAATGATCACCTCTGTGTTCTACTCACGAATATGAACAACTTTCACTATGGGACCAACCCTGAAACACGAAAAAAAAATCAGCTGTTTCATAGAAAAGTTCAATACGTACTCGACCAAAATGTATGAAGCAGCTGATTTTTTTTTTGTGATTTCAGAGTTGGTCCCATAGTGAAAGTTGTTCATATTCTTGGGTAGAACACAGAGGTAATCATTTTGTTCAGCACTTAGGAGTCACCCTGTATATTGCCTTTGTCGTGTTATCATATTGTTTTTAACACGACCGATATTACTCTCAAGTGAATAAGAATATGGTCCAAAGGCAATATGGTTTTACTATTGTAGAATAGAGGCTCTTGGTTCCCCATTACTAGGATGACATAAAGCAGAAGCAGTCTTTCTATTGTACCTCTATAGATAGTCAACAGGTTATATGGAATCATTGACCAACGCTGCCGCGGCTAAGCCAAAGCCAAAATTTGCCTACTATTTGGTATTAAAAACTCCCCGCTTTATTGCATATAAATCCAGAAAATAAAGGTCTGCTGTATGAACAGTTCATTTATCAGTCTGTCAGTGAAATGAGCTGTTTAGTGATAAAGCGCGATAGTGCAATGGCGCCCGAGGCGGGTTCAAGCGTAACGGGCCGGCACTTCGTATTCAAATCGAGTTTATTTATAATAAATAATAAGTGTCATGGTTGTGCAGTGCAAGAGAGTGCGAAAAGCGGGTTTGTTATTCCTTTTATATTTTATTTCAGTAGATAGCAGATGTGTCCTTAGGCGAAATTCCCAGCTTTACAAAAGGGCTTGTTTCATTAGAAGAAGATGCATAGTTATTTGTTATGCAAGGCTGCAAAGTTGTTATTACACGCAAGTGTTGAATCGCAAGCAACCAAATAATTTAAAGTTGCACCACGAGCGAGGAATTCAAACGCACAAGACGCAAATTACCTGGCTCGCGAAACACAATTTTAAACTTCACCGTAGCGAGTAAAATACTAAGTAAATAAGAAAAACAATTCACATTAATTTCCGTATTTGTGTAACTCCAGCCTCTGTTCCCAACGACTGGCTGATAATGTGTACCTTTGCACGCTGATTTTAAGCGAAAAAGTAGGTAGTATATGAATTTACCATTTCCATTTCCAGCACTTAAAAATTACTTAAAAAAGTCGTTAATATCTAAAGCGTACTATAGGGTCGAGGACTATTTAACAGATAAAAATGCTTGGCCTAAACCCGTAACTTAGTCATTAATAATTTGTAAAATTGCAAAGTTGTTTGTCTAGGGGACACCGTTGAAGTAGGAAAACATATCAAACTTTTATTTGGTTGTCCTGTGTTTTTATTTTCCTTTTCTCCCTTTATCTCTCTCGTAATATTTTTGATATGTTTTCCTGCTGAACTACGCATGCTATTTGATATTATATTTAATTTAATATTTATAGCTTTATATAATGCTAGACTAAGTAGTATCATTGTAATATTAAATATGGTTAAAAAACGACTAACTGCTGAGTTCCTTGCGGCGTTTCTTCTCGGCAATGATCTCCTCTTGGGAAGAGCTGGTAGATTCTTGACGTGTAAAATTGCCCGTGCGGCCTACTTACTGAATAAATATCTTTTATCTTTTATCTTTAAATATCAGGAGGATGATTTTATACAAATTGACCTAGTCCCAAACTGAGCTATACAAATACACTTACTTATACTTAAACACGTCACACCAATATTTATCCTTACCGGGAATGGAACTCGTGACCGCTAGCTTCATAGCCCGGGCCACTACCAACTTGGCTGCGTCGTCAATAATCAATATATTATCAGGACTCGCTCCCGCCGCTCCCACAGGCCCACCACAGTCTCTGTCTGCCCCCCCCCCCCCCCCCCCCAGTAATGTATGCACGCCGCGCCGTCTGCGCAGCGGTCCGCACTCCAATAATAGGCACACATAATTAGACTGACCCGTGACTCACAGACACAGACTTGTCCTAATTCCGTGCACATTTCAGGTCTAAGCGTTCATTTTGAGTAGATTTGCATATCTATTTCCATTTTATCCTAATATGGAACAGCAATTACTAGGTTGCTAGTAGACCTCCTAAGATTCACCTTAATATGTTGTCGATTCTACTAGTATCAAACGATAGCCGTAGCCTTGCTTTTTTAGACCAGATTTAGTGCCCTGTCATATTAAACCTCAAACAGAACGTAGAAAGACAAGCACGCTTTGCTCAATTCTATTTAATTGAAAAAGTTCTAAGCACGCTCATTCTTCATTGGCCGATTGTACATTGCATGAATGTTGAACGAGATATGTTTGTTTATATTTCCGCTTCATAAGCCACGGCGGTCGTCGCTCTGTTATGACAATTGATACAAGCATTGTAACATTTTCTCAGAGGAAATTATCACTCGGCCGATTTCTCAGAGAGAATCTGCGCGACGCACGATCGCGCCGAGTCCGACGTTGCATGCATCGCACCACAGCCGCCATACCAATGCAGACTCTTTCCTGATGCAATAGAACCCTGATTGTAAGAGAAACGGTTGAACTAGTAATTGAAGAGACATGTGATACGGACATGTATAATAGCGCTCGTGACAGTCGTCGGATTCAAGAACGAAGAGATTAGACAATTTGTTAGTTGACGGTGATTGTTGGGGTTGACGGGGTGAGACTTTCGCTTGTTACAATACTTACAATGTAAGGATACTTAGGTATAAAACTGTTTGATATCTTCAATCAATTACTTTAATAGCGACTTTATCCGAGCTCTAGTTTTGACAGAGCCTGACAATAAATAAATATTGTCGAAAAGTATCGTATGTCCTAATCCTAATGCAGACCATTGGTGTGATTGAAAGACAAACATCTTTAACAATGACAACTTTTATTGGTAAGTAAATACTTGTATTATATTCATTAGAAACATGTGTTCAACAATTCGACCTGTTTGAAAAAAATAACAATGTGATTTTAACAAAACCATATTACTATCTGTTGTGGAGCTCAGGGATTGTAACCGGTTACAAATAAACCGGTATTTATTTAGGTTAAACCGGTTAATAATTTAGGTTACGTTCGAACGAAATGATTTGGGAACGTTATTTCGAAGCGCTCCCTAACCGGTTACTCTGTGTTTCGATACGGGATGAATGACCGCTGTCGCGCGTCGAGGCGCTGCTGGTGGCTGCGCTATCAATCTAATACCATAGCAAACCAATCCTGTCTCCTTAAACGAGCGGTCATTCACCCCCCACACGGAGGAACCGCTCTCTAACCGGTAAATTGATTTCGTTCCCTGTTTACGCTCCGACATAGAGATACCGGTTAGAGCGGTTCTTGCGAGCGTAACCTTTATTATGGGTTAGGCTCTCAAAGTGCGGCTCTAACCGGTACGGAAAATAAACCGGTTTTCAATCCCTGGTGGAGCTACCTATCGAATATAATGTCATTAACTCATTACTTATTATATTAGGATTATTAAGTGCCTATAATTCTGAATATATTTGTGGCATAGGCCTTATATGAGTCAGCTATGAGTCAATCCAGGTGCTAAACCTCAGCTAGGTAATTTGTGGGCGACGGGTGACACTGCGCAGATCCAATCCGCACACGCGCAATAGATATACTTCATTTGTTTAGGTAGAATACAAATGTAACGCCAATCAAAGAAAACTGATACGTCAAAGCTCGAGACAACTTTGATTAGCTGCACTGCGCGACGTAGTTTATTATTATTATTATTGGGGGGGTTGAGATGGGCCTTGTGAGCCACTTCGACCATTGCTGATCTTTTGTGACAGCCCTTAGTTTATAGTTCACCACAAAGGCCCGTTGCGTCTAGGAATTTCCAGATGCTTTGGGCAGTGAGGAGTTGTATCTCTTGTGGGTCAATGATATGTTGCCCTAGGTAGATACTTCTATTACGCATTAGTGGTCCGCAAGAACAGAGGATGTGCATAGCTGTCTCCTCTGTTTCTTGACAGAACCTGCATGTCGCTTCTTGTTTCATACCCATTAGAAACAAATGTCTATTCAATTTGCAGTGGCAAGTTAGGATCCTAGCGACGTAGTTTGGTTTGTTTACATCTATACACCTACCTAGATTTTTACCGTGTACCTAGAGATCAACTATATCTAAATGAACAGTGGGAAGGCTCGAAGAGTCTAAAGTAGGGTTAAAGCAGGAGATGACGATGTTTTAAATTTAGGGCCGTATTAATAAACTAATCTCAACTCTAATGCTCGTCTCGATGTGTCAAAAATGACAGTGTTCTATGGTTTGACGTTTACTTTGACGTATCTTGTGACGGGAAGATGTTATTATTAATACGGCCCGTAGTGTGATGACCGAACTCGAATGCCCAGCCATGTGACTTGTGAGAGTTGTGAGCTATACGTCCCTCGGCGCATGCGCGTAGGCTGGTGACGGATCTAGCCGGACCTGTTATTGTGTTACGCGCAAAGATTGAATGAATTAATGAATGAATGAGTCGTTAATAACAAAAACAACGAACGTCTTACTTGGCCTGTAAAGTGAACGTTTATGGACCTGGTCTTTCGTGTGCCAAGATTGCAGAGAAAAATGTTACCAGTGATGTGCTTTATTATTTCGCACTAAGTCAAGTTAAGCTTGTCTCAATTTAATTTCAAGGTTTATTCTAACATTGACGCGCTGGCCTAGTGGGTAGTGACCCTGCCTACGAAGCTAGCGGTCCTGGGTTCGAATCCCGGTAAGGGCAGATTTGTGTGATGAGCGCGAATATTTGTTCCTGAGTCATGGATGTTTTCTATGTATTTAAGTACATATTTCTCTATATTAGTGTTTATATCGTTATCTAGTACCCATAGTACAAGCCTAGAGCTTAGTTTGGGACTAGGTCAATTGGTGTGAGATTGCCCCCTTATGTTTTTTTTTTGTTTATTTGCGGCAAAAGTGAGAAGGAAAGCACAAGTAAAACTACAAGAGCAAAAACATCTATGCAATTTCGCGGCGAATTGTGTTTATCTGCACAAAATGAGAGCCAACCAAGAGATTTTTTTTCCTTAACAGCAATCCGCAATCTCTTAAAAAATGCAATAGGTTTAGGTGCGTTGGTTGAACCAGTATTGAAGACACGAATCACCGCACGTTTTTACTGCGTGCAGATGTCAAGTTAAGGCAGTTCGATGGAACGAACTCGGCTTTGCGTAAATAATAATGTCCATGCGCGTGCGCCGCTAAATCACACACCGACACCTCGAGGATACGACACGCGTAATTTACTGCTCGCTACGTTCGTGTTTTTGATCGACCGCTTACCGCCATTCTTGGAATTAGGTCAACGTTTATTACAAGTGTATTTTGGAAACTTTGATCTATCGCAAAAGGGACTAGGAGTATGTGGGTTTATAAAATACGTTTCGCATTCAGTTACAGATAGGCCATTGGTTTCTTTGCAAAGCGTTTCTTACATTCATACATACACATAAACTCACGCCTTTATTCCCAGAGTGGGGTAGGCAGAGCTACAGAATTTACAACAACTATAAAAGCTTTTTGATAATTCTGTAACCACATTTTGCACACTTAGGCGAAGATGTTTACCAGTGTATTAGTGAGCGTTTCTTATTATTAACAATTCTTATTATTAATCTGGGATTTAAATTTACAATTGATACTTAAGTTTTTGCAAGGTGGTAGGAACTTTGCGAAAAAAAAAAAGATGTGAATGAATTCCGCGGGGCCGTACAAGTATAAAAGATCGAGAGGACGTCCCAAGAGAAGATGGGCAGACATATTCAAACTTCAGCTTTATAATATTAGTACAGATTATAACTGTCGTCATATGAATTAACGATCTAATAAAGGGAATTTTAATTAATTGTTTTGAAAATGTAAATGTTAAATAAAAAATACAATAACAAACTAACGACTGCGGATAAGAACCGATAAATACTGTATAATTAATGACTGTGATTTGCTAATTCCAATTAAGAGCTCATTGTTAACAGTTTTTGCAACGAATTTAACATGTATCATGTTCAATGCCATTTTTATTTGTTGCTATTTAAAATGAGCCCGATAATCCAAGGAACCGTTATAACAAGATGCAATATTTTATAAATTACGTGTGGTTGCCGTGTTAGAATAGTGCCACCCTATGTCTTCCCGTGGATGTCGTAAAAGCCGACTAAGGGAATAAAGGCGTGTAGTATTGTTAGGCGATGGGCTTGCAACCTGTCACTAATACACTGGTAAACATCCTAGCCTAAGTGTGCAAAATGTGGTTACAGAATTATCAACGAGTTTTTAGAGTTGTTGGAAATTCCGTAGCTCTGCCTATCCCGCTCTGGGAATAAAGGCGTGAGTTTATGTATGTATGTATGTACGTATATTTTTGTCATGTAAGTACTGCAACTGCTTTGCGTGGGTGACATTATGAATTATTTTCCTTCATCATCTATCCATAAAATGCACAGTAATAAATTAAAAACTTAATAAAGTAACATGTACTTATTCCGAAGTAGTATTTCTTGGGTTAGGTCAAAATTGATGCCAGAGCGTAAGTCTAATCGATTTGCGCGAAGGCTTTATTGTTCTAATGTATTTTTATACCAGCGTGGGACTTGAGTCGTCGTAGGCGTGATATGATAACACGCAATTCTATAGCACAAACAACTGCCGCAACGTAGTCTATGGTGACAAACTTTTTACGTCGGTCAATGCGGTCATAAGTTATAAAAACGTGTTTGTCCGCGAGTCTGGCCCACTCGCAAAAACGATACCGATATGGGCCGATGATATAACTCTTGTCATGTAAAAAGAGGGTTTTGTACTCTGTTTTACATCCACTAAGCTTAATCGAACCTTGTCGCAGAAAGTCCGTAACGATATTTTAATAAAATATGTTTCAGAATAAATTTTATTTCATTATGATAGGGTTCTATAGTGGCTAAACAATCCGTAATGCAGACTTTTTTTTACGTGACCAACATTTTACGGCCTATTGTTGAATTTGATAATTGATGTACTAGGAGGTCAGATGACCATAGGAGGTTAAGCAAAAAATATTATTGGTGGAACGTAGCCAAAGCATGGCCGAACTAACCGAGTAAAATGATCGTAAGATTTAAAAAAGAGTTTTTTTAGCAATTCGAAAACTGTGTAAACCAATCATAGACATCGTGTATAGTAAGTTTACGTCAGCAGCAGTGAAATCCTAAAAAACCGGTAAGTACGTCTACATTACTTGTTGATATAGCAAAAATAAAGTAGGATCAATTCTTTAGGGGAACGTTTATATTCTACGCTGACCACCACCCTAGTTAATGACATCCTGGGATCCGTGGAAGGCATCGCACCAGAAGAAGGACTGCAATGCAATGGGGTCACGCAGTGAAGGATGCTGCTCTTCAGTCTTAAACTGTCAATGCATAGGTAACATTGCATTCCCACCTTATCCTTAAACCTACGACCTAGCAGCAGCATCCACAATGTTGTGTCCAGATGTGAAGACAAGACAACCAGTGAATTGTCTTGTATAAAGGCATTTTGACTTAGTTCTCAGGGTTAGCAACGCTTTTGCAGTCTTAGCTCTACTGTCTGTCAATGGGCCGTATCAATAAAGTGCTTGTCATCGTTATCGTCGTCGACGTCGTCGTCTTCATCATGATCATCATCATAAACATCACGTTTACTTTGACAACTCACTGACTTCAGTTTATTAATACGGCCCTATGAGTCTCAGAATACTTATCATCAGCTGACCTGTCAAGTCGTCTACCTTCCCCGTGCCAAAATCCTCAGCTTTGAGCCTTTCTAAGATCGACTAAGAACAAGTGGAAGTTGCCACTCACCGATGGTCTTATTGATCCAGTCAGCCAGGTCCTCCTGCAGCGGGAACAGCTGGCGGGCCTGGGAGTACAGGATCTTCTCCCGGTAGAAGTCCTCGTCCTCCACGCTTGGTGTCTGCGCCGCCAGGGCGCAGTCAGCTCGCTCGAAGCTGCTGCTCTTCTTCCTGTTTACCACCACCTAGTAGAAAAACCGCGTCAGTAACTCATCAAAAACAAAAACTTATGCTGGCTTTTGGATGCTACTGGTCTGGTCAGAAAAGCAGGTTTTCAACTTAGAACTGTTAGTGTTTTATAGTTTAACAAGAGAAGAGTTCAATGTAAGTAACCATACCTGAACTTGCTTGTTACCTTTATCTGACGATGGAAACTGTAGTTAAAAAAAGCGGTCTATTCGTATCGCTGCTACCCCTTATTCCAGAGGGCCCAGACAAGATGCACTACGCTAGCTAGTGTTTCTCTTCGTTTAGTTTTTAAACCAATCGCGTCACTGGTAGATGACGTGATACGAAAAGTCACGTGATGTGCCAGTGACACGATTGGTTTAAAAACTAAACGAATAGAAACGATAGTTAGCGTAATGCATCTTGTCTGGGTCCTCAGTCTTTCCATGTAAGGCTACTGGTGAAATAACTGGCATAAAGACATTCCCCCTTAGTCCTCAGAGCTGGCAACGTATTTGCAGACATGGCATTGCATTATTTATTTTTCAAGTGTATTCGGTCCTCAAAAAAATTTAATTCTCACCTCTCCATGCCCCACGCTCCTCTCCTCCTCTCCCTCTATATTCTTGACGTACTCGAAGGCGTTGGTCCGCTCGAACGCGTTGAAGATGCGGTCGAAGTTCCCACTGAGGGGGCGATCGAAGGTCTTCGGGTCCACGGAGGGGGAGGTCACCGGACCCCAGGAGGACCGGCTCCCGATCGCCGTGGGTCCGCACCGGTAGTAGGCCATTGTGACACCCTTGTCTGGAACAAAATATAAATATAAATCAATAAAAGTCAACTTAGTGAGCTGGTCTGACAACATAGACCACAGAACCAACAACCGTTGAGGTAGGACCTAATGCACCGTTTATCCGAATGTTCGTTTATCCTAAAGCCATTTCCGCTTAAATTTTAAAACTTTTTAGCGTTGTTATAGTACAACTGTAACCTAACTGAACCGCAGATATATAAATGGAAATCCTATAAAGTTACCTGACTCATCTGAAAACCAGTTATGGCAAATGAAAATTCGGACAAATGATGTGTTAGCACAAAACGTTGTTAGCGATTTTGAGGGACACCCCTCGGAGCACTGTTTTGTTCGATAAGTTTAATAACTTCTCCAGACGATTCTAATGTTTTCGCTTCATTTAACAAATACGAACATTATAATGCTCGGTGATCAACTAATGTATAACTCAGACGCATGACCATTCGACTACCATTACGAAAAAGACACTAATGGGTTCTGTTCTGCGTCGTTGTTCAAAATAATAAGGTAATAAGAACTACAGTCACCTTCATAATTTTTTTTTTTTTTTTAATGAACCAAATCCTTGTCACTTTCTTTAAATATCACAATAACCCTGGAATAAAAGGGAAACCTTTCGAAGTTTCCAATTCGAATTGATTAGTATGTATGTATGTATGTATGTATGTATGTATGTAAACACTATTGTACAAAAGAAAAACCATAACAATACAATTAATATAAAAAATATGCACAAAGGCGAACTTATCCCATTAAGGGTCTCCCCAGACCTATCGACGCGGAATCGGCTTGAGCCGGTAAGAACTTTTTTTATGTCCGTGCAGTAAGAGTGAAAATGGTATCGCTCGGCTCGGCTCGGCTCGGCTCGGCGTTGCGAATGGAACGACGTCGTTTTCGATCTTATTGCGTGGACATAAAACTTATTCTTACCGGCTCAAGCCGATTCCGCGTCGATAGGTCTGGGGAGACCCTAAGGGATCTCTTCCAGCTAACCCTTGAGAGATTGAGAAGAGTGAACGGTTGTGCAACGAGTAAACAAGTGTACAAGAAGAAGAATATAACACATTTAGTAACCAATAAGTAATCTTGCCTCTTTTATATTTTTTGAACTGTCAGACGAAACAGCCAAAGACATTAAACCGAAAAAGAAATAAAGAGTTCTATTAGAGGCATGGTGGACTCTGTAACCTTTTTTTAACCGCAGTAATGACATAAGTTTTTGTAATTAGTTGTTAATGGTAGTCTTTGTTCCATATTCGTCAGCGGATCATTTGGATGGCGGATCGTCTGGAAGGTTTCAGTGCCAAGGCTTCCAGATTGGGACCATTTTTGTACAAAAAATATAGACACTGGCATTTATTATTAGACTCAAACCAAGGAATATATAGTCACTGTTATTTTTTAAGTTTATATGCAGAGTTAGTGAAGATCACTGTGATTTCTTCAACCAGTTGAAAAGTTAAATCTAGTTTTTTTAATACTTTCAAAATTTAATTAGGTCTAACAAGTTAGAAAATATGTCGATGCGTTTTATCTGTGTGTAAGACACGTTCAACCGTTCTACGTCCATTTTTAATTAAATCTTCCCAACTTACTCTTTTTACCCAACTACCGAAGGAAGACGATTATGTGTTTATCAACCAATATATGTATCTATGTTTGTTATCTTGTAGCGCTCTAGAAACTAAATGCGTGAACCGATTTTGATGAATCTTATGTCAATCGAATTGGTGTTAATCTTGTTTGTGTCACTAAAGTGAGAGTAATCAAAATTAAATATGGCGGCAACCAGACGCCATATTGTAAAAAGAAAAAAAAGTGATGAACTATGACAAGTGGGGTATCATAAATCATAATCATTGAATATGTATTTAAAAATCATCTTTAGATTTCTTTTGTAATTTTTCATTATCAATAATCATTTATAACGATTTAAAGTTGATTAGCTACAGTCGGGTTTTTATACGTGTGAATAAGGAATCCACGCTACGCTAGCCAAATATCCACTCGGTATATCGTCATTGATTTGAAAAAACCTCGTATCTCATAATTCGTGACGTTCGATTTTAAACTTAAACGTGAAGAGAATTAAGTTCAAACTTATATATCTCGAAATATCAGATACGAGTTTTTTCTAAAGTAGTAAATACATATATTTCGGCAGACACCATTTGCATGGCTGACAAGGGCGTCATTGTTACCAGCTAATGGAGCCGATTTGACGACCTTCCACAGCCAATTATTAACCAGCTAAGAAACCGATCTTTTTGTAGAGCGCGTCAACAATGGCAGGTGGTAATTTAGAATTGGTTTGTTTCTGAGAACGGCGAGTTAAAAGACCATTTTAATTTTAACCGCTGTGCTAATTTTACTGCTAATGATGGCTTTTTTTTATTGTGCTGCTTTGAAGGATCAAGTTTCAATGGATGACAGAAATCAAGTTGTATTTGTTTGTGTATTTTTCAGTATCCAAAGGTTATGATGTGACGTTATAATGGGTAATCGTTGTACACACATACACACAGACAGATAAGATAAGATAGTATAAGATATGTTTCTTTTTTATTGTGTATGTATAATTGATCTCTGTATGATCTCAAAATTCTTTTCATTTTTGACGCCATCGATCGCCATTCTCTCCCTGGTCTCACTGAAAACCAGCGTCTCTGAATGTTTGTTTATCACATTCAGAGGCACAAAGCGGAGCGGAGACCATTTTGGCCGTAAAGAAAAAAAAGTATTTAGGTTAAGACTTTTTTATGATTGTAAACTGTTTCTTTTTATGTGCCAAATAAATTATTTATCATTTCATTTCTTTTTCATTTCATTATGTTGAACACTTTAGTGCCTTGTCTTGATGAATTTTACACTGAAGAAAGTACAATTTTGTCAGTCACATTTATAGTGACGAGCTTTTACGTTGCTTAACATTGTTATGTGTTAAATGTAGAGGTACAGTCGCCTACGTATCCTCTATGCCTTAACGATTGTAGAAATTGAGATGTATGGAGTTGACGTAAGCTTACGAATGACCACGTCAACTTAAAGCGAATTCATAAATCTTTTCAAATTCCTAAGAATTTTATCAAATGCAACGCAAATGTCCGTTCCCTGTAGATGTTTTAATGTGAATTAATTAAGTCCAAGCAGTTAAAACAGAATAGACAGTCATCGTAATCGATTCGTGTAGCATCGTGGAACCCTGTCGCAATACCTCGTAAACTTGACTAACGTTGCGTTTGATACATCTTATTGCGTCATAGTTCTACGGTGGCACATCGATCTAAGCCTACCGTTGCCTAAGTTTCGGTACGCACTTCCTAAATACCGCTGCGCTCCTGGTACTTAATTCAAACACGCAAAGCTTTTTTTTATAATATGACGTAGCTCAATTATCATACATAGACTTCGTGGCCAATCGTAACTTTTTAAAACAAATACTTTCCACCCTAGAGTTGAAAACGCAATTTTCCACCCGGCTAACTACCCACTCAAATATTTTTTTCCGAACAGGAGAGATGAAACATTCATAGCACCTTCCATCGGCAATCGTCACGATAGCATTGCACCAATGCACATAGTCTAGATACTTCTATTTCGGTAACAGTCTGGCCGAATGCAGTTTATTGATTCATCGTAAAACCCCTTCCTCAGCCGCACTTAATTCGGAACCAGATAAATGCATCTGCAGTGCGGAAAACGAAACAATATTATACTTTTGGGCAGACGAAGTAAACTGACAGGTGTATATTCGTTATTTTGCTAAAAATCAACAGAAAATATAAGCACAGTTTGGTTGAATAAGCCAGTTGTAATCGAGTAATACATTAGTTACAATTAGGAAAAGTCGTAACAATCCACAAAGGCGTGCCCCATTACTTAATGTTACGTTAAAAGATAAACAGATAAAATATATTTATTCAGTAAGTTTGTTTAACTAACAGCGCTTCCCAAGAGGAGACTTCTGCCGAGAAGAAACGACACGACGCGTATTCTCCTGACAATAGAGTCGAGTGCAGATCATTTTGACCTCTTCGGTTGCGTAGCTACTTCTGCTGCTGACTATACGGAACCCTCGGCGCGCGACTCGCACTTAACCGGTTTTATTCAACGACGCAATAATAATACGGTCGTAGCTTTTGATGTTTTTTTTACGATCTTCAACTTTGTACAAAGATAATTGACAACCAAGTTTAGCAATCTCCCATCCAATTATCCTCAGCGGCTCCTAAACAGCTATCTCCTGGGAACGGCAGATAATCAGGTAATTTTCCCGACTCTTGCGCATACGGCCCGGGCCTTGAACCCGGCGTCTGCGCATGTGTAGTACAAAGACGTAAAAGGGGAGTTTCAAAAAAATACCACACCCTTGACTTTTTCTTCAGATTTGGAAAAAAATCTGGACGCTCGTTGTGATCGTCATTCTAAATAATAAAAAATAGTACCTACTCCCGATATGTCCCCAAAAATATGTATGGAATTGTCCGTTTTGTTACCAATGAAACGTATTGGATTTTGATAACAAAACGGAACAATTCCACACATATTTTTGGGGACATATCGGGAGTAGGTACTACTTTTTCTTGTTCAGAATGATGATCCCAACCAACATGCGTACGTGTTCCAAAATAGGCTCCTTGATTATAATCTTGTATAGATCATGCAAAAAAAGGCCGGAGAAGGTAATCGAAAACACAGGCCAGCTGATGGTTAATAGACTCTGAAAACCATAGGCGTTTGCAATCTTACGATGATAATCTTAAGACTGCAACTGCGTTACCTGCGGGGTTTACTCAAGATGAATAACGCTAAGTTAGCGATTTTCGATAATCGACAAAATAGGATTAACGTAAGTTCATGACAGATCGCTTCGACCGCTTGCGTCAACTCCATACATTCCGAGTCGATAGAAAACTGAATCGTTGGCTGGCAAAACAATACCTACGATATCATTTCAAAGGCAATATGTTTTTACCCAGTAGAATGAGGCCCTGTTTGTCTGTTTGTATGGTCCTTTGTTCTCTTGTAGGAGCTGAACAGCCGAGTGGAACAGATTTCAACAAGCGAAGTGTCTTTAGATGCGATTTAGCGTCGCGAGAGTCTGGGTATAGCGATAGCTCTTAGAAGATGCTTCGGGTTTGTAATTATCTTTCACTCACTCTCATACGATCTTATCAAGAGCGAGTGAGAGAGATGTACAAAACCGAAGCATTTTTTGTGTCCTCACAGGCTGTTTAAAATATCAATATGGCGGATTTGAAATGTACAGTTAACCATCGTAGCTCAATTTAAACCTGTCAATTGATAACTCACATCGTGGAATGTAATAAACGTTTGAGTATTGATTATATTATATAGACGACTTTATCAAAATATGCAGTCGGGTTTTTTAATTTGTTTTTTTTATTCCTAAGTCAAAAAAAGTTGTATTGTTGTGTTTAAATCCGTTCCTTTATATACTTATGTATTTGTGTGTCGGTTCCAGATTGCCTAGGGCTGGAATTCAATGACCATCGTAAAGACACTTGCTTCGTTTGTGGTGTTTTAAGTTAGTACTAGTTTCTTAATTGAACTTCAAATTATAAAACTACTTATGTTTGCTTGAGACGCTAATTCATAATTCATAATTCATAATTCTTTATTCAGTAAGGATTATACATTAGCTAGCTTGTTGAAAGATGTAATGCTAATACCGATTTCTGCTGATTTCTGTATGTTCTTATTCGGATCCCTTTGACTGCCATACATATCGTTGGTCATAATGTATTGTTAGTCATAATTTTTTTTGTCATAACTTCTTTCAGGGTGAAGTTACAGTTTTTAATAAACGTTTATAGTGTAGATTCGTTAGGTTAGGTTAGTTTTATAAAAATCCTGAAAAAATAACCGTGTCCTGAGAAAAATGCATTATGACTTGCGAAAATTATGACTTAAAACACATTATGACTAAAAATAATTATGGCAGTCAATAGAGACCCGTTCTTATTTTATAGGTTGATGCAAGTTGGAATTGAGTTCCTGTGAAGACCATGAGGCTAATAGGATCTCAGGATATATATTAAACTTTAATGCACAATATACAAAGTAGGAAACGGAATATTATTGTATTATCTGCCATTTTAGCTATGAGCCCAACAGAAACAATTAGCGGTTTAAGCTGAGGTCAATATTATAACAGAAGATCAGTCCCAATTAAGATATAGAAGCAAGATGGCCTAAAACAAAGTAGAATGACTTGAAATACAAGCCTCGTGTAACCAGGACATCAGAGAACAACAGCGCAGTAGTCGTACTAGTCGTGCGTTGGCGCCTATTGTCCGCGCCCGCGCCGTGATGGCACGACCAGGGGATTATAATCATACAAGCAGTTCGTGGGCGAGCCCTGTAAGTAGCCGGGACGCTGATTGGTTCCGGTACGTGAACCGAGGACCGTTGACCCCTTTGTCTTTATAACGCCCTGGTACAATTTCATCAGATTGTTTCTATTGTATGATATGATTGACTAGGTAACAAAATTGGACGTAATGGTTTTAACAGTGTTGATAAGTGAGGAAATTCCTACACATCTCCAAAAGCAAATTAATTGTTAATAGTGATTACGTCAGGATTATAGTGTCAGACTTGCAATAGAAGAAGCTTCTTAGACGGTTATTATTGATGATTATAAACTTAATACATACTTACAAACATTAAATCACGCCTGTTTCCCAGAGGGGTAGACAGAGACCACTTCTTTCCACCTGCTACGATCCTGACAAATCTATTTCGCCTCTTTCACATTCATACATCGAGTCATGCACGCACGTCGGTTTCGGGTACTTAAGATGCGGCCCTTATCCAGTATTTCTCCGATTTGACTCGAAAAAGTACGCCTATGGCGCCCCTTCCGACCCTTCCACTCACTTTCGCTCTGTATATATATTTCGTCAATCTTCTTTCATCCATCCTTTCCAAATGACCGAACCATCGAAGCATGCCCTTTTCAGTCTTAGTCACTACATCTTATTTAAGACCACATTTTTCTCTGACTTTTTCATTCCTTACTCTATCAATCATTAAATAATTGGAAAAAACACATTTTTTTTTTTACAACTTTGTCGGCGTAATTTAAATGTATACCTATGCCAAATCAGCTTTGTAGTATCAAGACTCTCTGAGTTAAACCACGGACAGGCGGACAGACGGACATAGCGAAACTATGGCTTTTTTGTTTTCCTCGGAACCCTAAAAAGATGCTAGCTTAGCCACAATTTATTTTTATTTAATGAAATGAAATAAAATTTATTTGGCACTTAAAGCACTTAAGATAATACAATTTTCTTAATTAAATCAACTTATACTAGATAATTATATTATAATTGCATCAAGCCCAAAATGGTCTCCACTCAGCTTTTTATGCCACGGTATATTATTTCAATATTCCGTGACGCTGGTTTTCAGTGAGGCCTGGAGAGGTAAATGGGCACCGTGATAACTATACTATACTAATTAAAATTTAACTAAAACCAAAATACTACATACAATTGCGTACAACTAATCGTGCAGTGAGTGAACTTACATTATATGCGAGTGTGTGTTTGTGTGTGTGTGTACATGTGTGTCAGTACGACTGCTTATTTACCAGATACTTTGATTGATAAAGCAAGTTTCTTAAGGTTATGTTTGAACGACGCAACGGAATTAAGATTTCGTATTGGTAGTGGTATGTCATTCCAGCACTTCATTATTCATTTTCAGGCAGCATTATCATTTAAATTGATAACCCAACTTTTTTACAAATTTAACCTCAATTACTCAAAAAATATCGTCTAAATGAAAATATCTTGCGTTACAATAACGAGCGGGGCCAGTCCGTCCCGGCCTCGCAACACGGAGGAGTTATAACCATCGATCTCGCATTTAGGCCAATATTTTGCATGTCACCGTATTATTTTAGCAAATTATCATCTCTATTACACAAGGAATACAGTCGAATATCGTTACATTTTATTTGATTGTCTAAAGACACGCAACGTCACGAGGAATCGCATTCAACTTCCGAATATCTATAATTTTAAAGCCAAACGAAATTGAGCTTTCCGCTGCTTAGTAATAAAGTTGATCATGCGCTTCTTATCACGAACGCCTTTTTTTGGATACGGTATTTTCCTCAAGATTGCGGCTTTACTCGCAGGAGGAAAAGTACGAATATTTTTGTTATTGGACTCGGAGACAAAAATATTTTTTTCAAGAAAGTTTTTCCGCGTATTATTGAATATTTTATACTTCCAGAGGGAGAGAGAATACTAAAAGTAGCTAGACAGTGAATATTACAGTGGAAAGAGACTGTCTCATCTTAGCCTTTAATTTGGCAATGTTCGTCACACACAGCGAACATACCATAATGACTAATGACCATTATTTTTTTGCTGATTTAAAATCAAAAAGTGTTTGAATTCCCGACTTTTTTTTGTTTTTGCCAAATGAAGGGTTAAGAAATGGAAACTACAACACCGTAAACAAGCCAACGAAAGCCATAAAGTTAATACAATTGGACAGCCGTCAAACGTCTAACGTCTCTTTTAATTGATCGCGAACTCCTTTTTAATGCCTTTATTTTAACCATTTCGAAACCTACAGGAGGCATTCATCTCACAGGCAAAGTATAAAAAGAAGTAGTTCGTCTCCGGTTTTTTAGGAGTTTCAATTACCTATTGCCGCTCGGATCACACGCAACTAAATGCAGTGACGGCGAGGCCTCGACTAAACCGGCTTGTAGCGTCTTATTAAGTTTGTGGTGGGTTGCGGCGCGTACAGTCGAGGCATGCACACATGCAAGCCACGCGATATATCTTTGTATGAAGATGAAGTACTGTTTGGTTATACACAGGTCAACTGATGATATATTATGTCAGCTCTGGGACTCATGAACATGTGCAATATCAAGATTAGAAGTACGTTATCGACTCTTAAGACTAAAATGGATAGCTTCTATGCCTTCTGCAGGGTCTGTTGGGACAGGGCCGTGTTTAATCTATTGGAAACCCTGGGCATATTATTGGGGCCCCTATGACTTTGACAGAACTCACAGAACACTATTTTGTTCCCCCCCCTATTGATCGCGGGGCCCTGGGCACTTGCCCAAAGTGCCCAATGGAAAAGAGGGGTCTGCGTGGGTCTGTGGGATCCCTACCACCATGTCCGATAACTATCACTTTTCTTCGGAACGTCGTTATCAGAAGACTATGTACACGTCTCAAACCTTTTACCCTTGCTTGATAGAGACGCCAATTGTCTCGATTTTTAGCCATTCGCCAAAGCGGTCGTATTTAAGATATTATTTGATTACAACCGAAGTCAAAAAACGGTCCACCACAGTTCTCATCGTACTGTCCCGATTTGAAAATCACAGAATCACATTTTAGCATATAAATAGTTCCGATTATCGATAGTCTAGCCAAGCATCAGAGTTCGAGTTGTGTTCCGGTATGGGGATAAGAACACGGGTGAAATGAGATAATATCAATCCACCTTGATCCTCAGGGTTGGCAATGCATTTAGTATTAAGAACCCGCTAACTAAGTAGACCATCTCCTTTAAAAACCAAACAAATCTTGGTGTGGTGGCCGGCTTAGAATAGTGCCACTCCATGTCTTCTCGTGGAAGACGTAAGATGCCTAAGGGCATAAAGGCTTGTAGTATTGTTAGGCGATGGGCTTTCAACCTGTCACTAATATACAATGGTAAACATCTTCGCCTGATTGTGCAAAATATGGTTACAGAATTAACAACAAGTTTTTGGAGTTGTTGGTAATTCTGTAGCTCTGCCTACCCCACTCTGGGAATAAAGGCGTGAAGGTATGTACGTATGTACATTTCGCAGTCTGTCTTTAAATAATTGCTAGCGTAATGAAGCAAACTTCTCTGGTTTTTGATAACTCAATACCAGCCACACATTGCTGCCGGTAAACAGCTTGTTTGAGCTCATAAATACAGTCATTATGCAGCAAGTGCCGGGTCAAGTTGAGCGCGAATCGCGAGGCCTCGAACCGCCTTTACGTAATATCTTCGTAATTGTTGTCGATGCCTTCATTTAACTATGGCCATGGATAACCTGAATTTTAGTTAGACAGTAAATCCAGCATATCTCAAACAGGCTTTGTCTATTCGAAGAGGACAATTTTTGTGTAACCGCAAATATTCCAGAAGTTTTTGTACAGTTTCAAAAATAAAAGCGGGTTGGCAAATGAATCGGTTCGGAAACGATACATTCGGTCAAACATATTTCTACCAAAAAACAGAGAACCCCTTTTTTCACTTGCACCTGACAAGACTTATTCCATTTTTAACTAGGACCTCCAATTTGCTCTATTGAGATCATTTCTCCCGGAATTTCTTTGCCACTCAAGCGCAGGACGTTACGTTGGATGTTACCAACAACGCAGCCCTTTAAAAGGACGTATCCGTTTTATGAATCGTAACGCAGACAAGACCCTACGTTAAGGCGAAGAGGGTTTTATATGTTTTGAATATTAAATTGCAACTGCCCTTTTTGCTTTGGGGAGCGGTACCGGCCGTTGCTCCCGTCAGGGCTCTCGCAAAGAAAATTCAAGTGCTAATAATAATAATATTAAAAACATTAACCCTTAAATAATATATATCAAAATAACTAAATCGCTTTAGCTTTGTGTTTGCATACTTGTGTGCGTTGAATACATTTTAATAGCAAAATATAAATGTTTAGATGTAGGTATATCTTTCAGGGCTTTACCGATTTGGATAAAATTCGGCACACAGTTAGTTCATGTTCTGGGACTATATTCTACTGGGTGAAACTACATTGATTTATTGTTGACATTTTATCGTATTGTTTTTAATTCTACCACCATTACTGTCAAGTAAGAATTATTGTAACGTTGACAATACGGTAATATGTCAAATGCAACAACTTGCAATGCTTTTAGTAACATTATATAGTTCCCTATATTTAACGTTTATAATAGCACCTAACTATGTGAACCGCGCACTTTAAAATGTGAATGCTGTATATCCCTGTAATAGGCTTACATATAATGAATAATGTGGTCAGGATATATCATATAATGAATTTAGGATATGTATGCTGGTGGTATGTCGTTAATAAATAAATAAAGAAATATGCGCAGTAATTATGTAAAGCAGTAATTTAAATTGAGATCGATCCATAAGTAGATCTTAGACCTGCAGTCTTTAGTTTTGGACTTTCAAAGTACTATTTATGGAAGATTAGCGCTAGCTATAACGCCAGCATAACACTGAGTAGGAACCATGTCGTGTCAACAGGCCTTTGTCTATATTAGTATTTGGTTTCTTTTAGTTTCGTTTGTTTGCCACGAATAAATGTTCTTTCTTTCCTTATTTCCCTTTCCCAGTGAAGCTATGACTTACAAATAATTCTGATCATTAAATTCAAATCAAATCAAATCAATTATTGTGTGGAAATTAGGTACTACAAAGATAATGTAATATTGCACATATTTTGGAAACACCAAACTCTACCTATTCAGGTGTCACACATCAACAACAAAACAACAACAACGACAAACAACAACAACATCATCACTATCATCATTACAACAACAACAACATCAACATCATCACAACAACAACAACTCATCATTACATCATTATTACTTGTCATTACAACTCTTGCTCCTAGCAAGACTCGATCTTCTCAACGCAACATAATGAACTAATTTTCCTTTAAACCATCGAGGAAAGAGTTAAACATTGGCAATAATCACAACAATACAGTACTCCCAGCTTCTTAATGGAGTTCGGCTAGTAACTGATAGTATATGTCACTCGTGTTTCATACAAAAACGAAGATGGCCGAACTACATTAAGAAAATAGAAGCACTGTAATAATCCAAAGCGCAGCCCTGCGGTTCAGGGACAGGTTTCCATATTTGGACGATCACGCGCCGGTCATGCCGGCTCCCAAACCCGAGTAAGCCAAGCTCGCAGAATGAACAAAACATAACCTCGCATAGTTATAACCACTGTGCAAATACAAAACCATTATTTTAAGCAACAAGACGGGCCTACGAGTTAACATACATACCGTAAAACTACACAACTATGGTCCTGACCTACAACAATAGTCCAATTTTACTTTTCATATTATTCTAAAAATATGATAGATAACAGTAGAAAAGAAACAGTACATAAACCCAGCAATAATAGCAGTAAGGTATCATATTTTAGAATAATGTAATGAGGAATATTGGACTATTGTTGCAGGCTAGGACCATAGTTGAGTAGTTTTACGGTAGTCAATAACTCATCTACAAACATCAAAGGAATATCGCACCATTAACAGTTCACATATTCAGCAACTGGCGGGAAACGGCATCAAACAAGGACTGATGTACCGAAGAAACATGGTTTATTCTAATGTGTCTAGTAATTGTAATGAAAGCGTCTTTATTCCGTACGAGCATAATTAGACGTTGGATACAACAGCTAATATGTTAGTTAATTACATTTTCTTTTTAGAGATATATTATCATTCTCCTGCCCTCATCCTAAATTATTTGGGGTCGGGCAACATGTAACTTTGCTCACACAGTTGCTTCTACAGTTTTGGTTTAGTTTTACGCATTTTCAGAGACATAAAGAGATATTTTTTCATTTGTGTGACTACTATACTTTTTTTATTCAATCTACTAATCTACTAATTTTATTTTATCTAATTAGTTGGTAATCAAAAATCACTACTACATTCTCTTATTGAAACGAGGTAATCTCATCAATTTACTTATGATTCTGTTACTTTTTCTCTTCAAGCATGAATTTTTTGACGGTCTCATTAGTTACAGTAATCATAACTAACCAATACAAAGTTGAACTAGAATATAACCGCATATATTGAAGCCCCAGCAGTTTACTTCGTATACCAACAAACATGCAAAACTGTGCTGAGGTTTTCAGAAAGTACAAGCTCGTCACAAGTCACGAAAGCCATCAAAATTGGTACACGGTACTTCGATACATACTAATACCATTATAAAAGTATCGCCGTACCTAGTACGAGCATCGCGTACATTTGGTTTTATATACGACATAACATGTTGTCTCGTCGCTATAAAAAATGAGGAATAGGAATAGTAGGATCCGAAGATAAACAATTTAAAAAGTTTGGAAGGTAATAATCAAGGATTTTCATTTTAGAGAAATTGATTAGTTTTTATAATGCTTTAACAATACTTTCGTAAAATGAGGTCTTTTTCTTTGTATGATAATGCTAAAACCATTTGAAGGAGTAAACCTAAACCACCACTAGCTGGTTAGACCTATTGTACATTAGTCCCGACAGGACCTCGTGAATTTTAATCACTAAATAAATACCCCACTCGATACTTAAATTTAGTCGACCAAGTCCTTAAGCACTTTTGGACCTGAACTTCATACAAGTCGAAGCCAAAGAGTCGAAAGTAAAAGAGGTTTCTTCGTTGACTACAGTAACAAGATTTAATTTGGTACCCACCGTAGGTCCAAAGCCAATCTGACATTCTACAACAATAACGTTGAGTTTCCTAAAAGTTACAAATGACTTGACATCCCTAATGACATTGACGATTTCAAGCATATTTTTTTGAAATGGGTCCCAAATTAACGCTCGTGACCGTACATTGATGTAAATGTGTACCGTCAATTTACCTTGCCGGGCCTATATGCATATATTGGCTCAGGAGGATTGGACTAGATGCATTGCATAAGCTAACGTTATCAATTTTCGAAAACTAACAAATACGTAGTTTGGTCGTAAGCTGGCGATCGATCGTGTCAGCCGGTTAAGTCAGACCCATACATTTTGTTAGCTTTCGAAAATGGCTGACGATAGCGCATGAAGTCTAAGCCTCACTGGCATTTGGAACAGGTTCTGAAAACGTATACAAGGACTACAAAGAAGAATTCAAGAGTCATCTTGCGGTTAAAACAAAATGGCATCGCCGCCGCAGGCAATTGTTTTTTGTAATGAAAAGAATGAGACCAAACGTGAGTTGCACACTTTGGATCGGTGTCACTGCTATACAGTACGGTGGTGACAGTGAACGGTGGTAGCTAGTACCAGAGGTGGTCACCGCCCAGTACCGCTGAGCCCCAGTTCCCGACCACATATCTTCGCTTTCCGTCGGTTGATCGCCTTGCGGTCTAGCTATCGTATTTGTGGTCGATTTGGCAAGAGGAAATTATGGATCGATTACTAACATTTGAAACCGATTGTCAAATGCAAAGTCTAATTCGCGGTTGACATGCAACCATAGTTGATACCCAACGCGGAGATAGATTTTCTTGCAACTACCAAATTACACCTATAGGATATTTTTAACGAATTTTCTGGTGTCTGATAGCTAAAGCCGTTATATTTACAAGTTTACAACTAGCGACCCGCCCTCGCTTCGCTTCGGTTTATGTGAGTTTTCTGTAATACCCGTACATAAACCAGAATCTATTATACATATAAACCTTCCTCTTGAATCACTCTGTCTATTGCTAAAAACTGCATTGAAATCAGTTAAGTAGTTTAAAAGATCTAAGCGCACAGACAGCGGAAGCGACTTCATTTTATACTTAACTAGCGACCCGCCCTCGCTTCGCTTCGGTTTATTTGAGTTTTCTATAACACACGTACATAAAACAAAATTTTTTCTTGAATCACTCTATCTACAAAAAAAAACCGCATCAAAATCCGTTGCGTAGTTTTAAAGATCTAAGCATACATAGGGACAGACAGCGGGAAGCGACTTTGTTTTATACTATGTAGTGAAGAAGATACCTAAATTAAATACTATGTGGAGTTTTATCAACGATGGAACTGTGAGACCATTATAAAAAATATCGACATCTACCAAAATGTGACGTGAAATGAAAATGCAGGATTTCAATCAGTCATTTCATGCTTAAAAGTTTTGCATTTATAGAACTGTGTCACAGTGACGTTATAAAACAAGCTGTAAAAATTGACAGACAAAATGTTGCTATGACTCCATTTTGCTGATAGGATCTGTGAGTTGACGTTAAATCAATGGGACACAGCAGTCTAACATAATGGCACATTTCCTCTGTAGACTCAATTGAACTCCTTCCATCTATGATAGCCTGGTACATTGAAGCATATCGGATGCGTGTCTTATTAACCCAAGGCACTTTGTAGTCAGTTCTTGTTGCTCGACAATTGCCATTTAGCCGGTCGGGCATGACACACATACATACAAACTGCACATTACTGACTCGTTTACAACGCTCTATTTTGTCCTTGTGTCGATATTACATTTTATATTTTAGTCCAGTTTTATATCAAACAAAGTCAAGATGAATCTATAGCTACCACATCTATCTAAAAGTGTGAACTATTCATAACCCCAAGGACATAACTCAATGTCAGTTATTGAAGCTTGAAAGCTTAAGTCATGACTCAGGATTTATGTAATAAACGGCTTGTTGAGCGCTTGGATTATCCCAAACGAATAGACACATTAGCGGCCGACGAACCGTATTACATACTTAACATTATATTACGTAATATAAACCTTACTATAACCACATGTCGCATTTTCAAACAAAAATATTCTCGAAATAGTTGCCTGGATGCCGACTTTGCCGGCTCTACGCGTAAATATTATGTTACATCTATGAACAGACCTCTACTATATTCATGCAGGCCTGGTAGACCTTATGAGCATGACATAAGTGCCATGCGGGGCAACGTGCGCGGGAGTCGAACAATGGGGTACGGACGGAGTGGATTTTGGTTTAAGTCATGAGAGCTACGATATGATAATTGCCACAAACCATTGCTTATTCTGTTTCCTATCCTTTATTAATTTTGTTAGAATTGTAGATTTTTCGTCATGTCTGTTTGTCTATGTCAAAGCCATTTCACAGCAGAAAGATAGGTAGAGTTCGTCTAATTTACAACTGTACGCCCCTCCACTAATTGTTTTTACTTTCTCATTCGAAAGAATAGAAAATTTTAAGACACCAATTGTATTAATATTCAATCATTATTTATTTAGCAGACATTTTATGGATGACATGATTATTTTAAATTTGGGATGGCATTTTCTAATAAATTACAACAATTAAATGTTATCCAATAAAAACATGTGATTGTAATAGTGTATTAAAACATACAATTTCAAACTGTTTTCGTCTAACCCGTAAGATACACCTAGGAGGGCTTCAAGCCGAAAACGAAAGTTAACCAAAGGTTAAATATACTTTTGTCGAAATATTGAAAAAAGATAAATGTTTCAAAAACTTAATAATGCAGAACGGCTTTAAAATCCTATTCCTCGAAAAAAAATATGAACAATCCCAATTGACCTATGAAAAATGCAGCCACATATAAGCGTAAACGTAATGGATACCACCTAGGGCGACGGAACCAGTAATGGACAAGGACTAATGACACTTGATTCTTATTATACAGAAGATAAGGGTTATTCATTTGTTTTGCAACAATCAATTTAGGACCGTTTGAAATCGGAACTAAGAGTGAAGTGTCCATTACTTGTGCCTGCCTGACAGGCACCAGTAATGGACACTACACTCTTAGTTCATCATTGGTGCGAAAGAAATGGAATTGCGAGATATCGATAGTTACGAGTAGAAGGATAGTCCGAGTGCGGCCTATTCATATCCAATATTCAAGATAAGGTAAACTTGTATAATTTAATAATTGCCACGTATACAAAAACGAGTCAAATTTTAACCTGAAGTAACCAAATGTATACGCGATTTGAACATTTTATTATATTTTTTAATAAATTATTGGTTACAGGCTCTAGTCAAGCCCGCGTCAGCGCATAGCTTGCGCCGGCGTCAGCGGAAGCGCCCCTCCGCCGCGTTCATTGATGGATGCAACGCGCGCCGTCAATGGATCGCTGCGCGGGCGCCGGCCGGTGCGCGAGTTGTTAACGGGTTTACACACGGGAACAGCTTTATGTTGAAGATCGTCTAATAATGTACGCGTAGTTAATCTTCGAGTAATCCTTAGTGGCAAAGAGTACATAATTTCGAAGAATCATAATTTCGAGGTGATCGGAAATCTGAACGTATTTTGTCGATTTAGACTTTGTAGTTAGTTACATTTATAATTTTACGTAACACCTGGCCATAATGTGAGTTTTATCGCACGCTGCGCGCACGGTAAAACTCGCATTGTGGCCAGGTGAAGACGTAAAATTGTGTACTCATCACGGGCAGTAAAAAAGAAAGCCCTCTATCGCATATTTACAACCCTCGCCTACGGCTCGGGTCTCAAATACCTGCGATTTCGGGCTTTCTTTCTTTTACAGCCCTTGTTAAGTAATGTACTATTATAGCTACCTAACCTACGCTAGTACCTACGAGGCTACGAACATAACCTTACCTAGGTAAAAGAAAAAATGTATATTCGGACAAATTAATGTAAAAAATAATAATTGTGTAGTTCCCCAAACGCTAATTTGTATTTTAAATAAATATCAGGGGATAAACTTACTCATTAACAAGACATTACAGCATCCCATATGCATTCATTTATTATTTATGTTTCACTAAATTAAAGCTGTAATATGGGTATAGATATTCTATTCATGTATGTATTGCAAATGCTTAAAGTAGGGATTAAGGGGTGTGTAGGGACACAACCTAAAAGAAGCGTACGTTACTAATTATAAGACTGAAATTATTCCCAATAGACGTAATGTTATTGTCCATTTAATACTTGTTCTTATTTGTAACAAGTTATGACTTATTTTAGGTTGTGTCCCTACTCACCCCGTTTTACGGTACTAGTTTAAGTTAAACCAAAAACACAAAGAAAACTTTGTCTTTGCATTTACAACTCAAGATCAAACTTCTGTCTCAAATGTACACAGAAATAACACTTTACACGACTCCGAGACCTTCTGGTTCATTTCAAAACTTTGCTGACTCAAAAAAAACTCATGTAAAATGATAATATAACAATACTAGATAACCATCACCACAATTTAAACTTCTTTTAGTAAATCCAGGTCAATTACATATCCTTATCCAAGAAAACTGTTAAAAATCAGAATTATACTTAGTTTGCTCAAGATTTCACAAGTACTTGAAGTCGTAAAGAGCCGCCTACGGCTCTTAAGTACTTCTCACGTCTCACGCGCATGCGTGCGATGTGCTTAGTAACTGTTGGTAACGAGGAAACGGACGATCAAACACTTAGTATACTATAAGAGGGCTAAGCGATATCCTTGGTAATTGTCTTGTATACACCCTTCACAATCTTCACATTAAATTCCAAGAACGTCGGGTCTCTTACACTTGAGGGACCAAAGTGGTTATCTTAGGACCGTATTAAGAAACTTTTGGTGAGATGGTTGGTTTAAGTAGAGACGCCAAAGTATATGACAAGTCTGACTGTCATCTCCGGCGCATCTTGGTACAGAGATCTCACTTAAAACAACTTAATTTACACAAGGAAAGGCATTCAAACTGCAAAATGTTCTTTATCATTACATATAATTGGAAATTGATGAATTTGAATACCTATGCAGTATTGTCTGATAACGAATCACTTACCTACGCTTTGCTCATTGAATATTGTAATTGCTATAATTAGATTACATCCTATGTTATGTAGCTAGCAAAAAACAGGTATTATAACTTATATAATACCAGGATTGCATGATCTGCGAGGCGCTAGCGCCGAAATGTGTAATTAACGCCAGCCTATGTAAGGAAACTTGAACACGTTGAGCATGACTTGTCGATCAGCAAGTCTACCTTCAAAAATGTGGCTTAAAGTCACTGGTGTGTAAAGAGGGTGGATAGGATTTCAAAACACGTTTACACTCCCGGGGAGAGAACTGGTCACGTCGGCAAAGGGAATAAAACTCATCGCTGTAGGGATCAAATAGTTATTTTATTTGGTTCTAGGTAAAAATTGTCTAGGCCATATTGTAAACTGACAGTCTTTTTAAAGCTATTTTCTTAACTTAATTTTCTTGGCAAAGCTCTAAAGGACAGATTGAGACAAAGCATAGCGGTATGTACTACTTACACAACACTGCATTCTCGTCTTACTTTTACTGTCGCCTATACGAGGTCTATGCAATAAAGACAGCACCATTCCCCATAACGCTAGTTTCCAGCTTGCGGTACCGTACCCACTAACCCATTGGCACCCATTGGAGCCTATTGGCCTGTCGCGCTTGACTAGAGCGCCCGCCGCGGCGTGACGCGTGTCAGTCACCCCAGGGTGTGTAATAACTGCTACAATATGCTGCGCTCCTGGTACAATTGTTATAAAAGTATTAGAAATCATCCGCCTAATCGAACCCTTGAGATTCCTTGTGTATATCGAATATCACGATAAAAGGTATTAGATTAAAGTAACTCAATATGGTAAACTTATTGTCAAATCCAGATAATGTAGAACAATACTTTTTTTAACTATTATAACAGAAGCTAGAACACTTTAACATACTGACTGATTGACATTTCTAGAAGAAAAATAAATACCAGGTAAGTATAACAGAGGAAAACTACAACGTCCAATTAGATAAAAATCCAAACTACTTGATATAATGGTTAGCTAATGCCCGAGCACGTTCGTTGTTCAGGCATATCGCAGAACGATCACCTAAGTAGCTGCTATTAGATTAACCCGATACCGTCGGAACAAAGCTAACTATTAAACGAGTTAAATCTAGTTAGCACTTTCATTAAGGGGAGTTCTGCATATTTTTCTAGAAAGTCAATGCACATGATTGAAAATACAAGAGGAAAATATTCTAGTACTTCTTAAAAATAAGACACAGGGTGGACAGGGAGAAGGACAAAGAATACCGTACATGTGTGAAATGAAATAAAAAAAGTGTAAAACTAAATAGAAGGCAGAATTCAGCAGGATGAACTGGAACAAATAACTACAACGGGGAATGAGCACAATTAATGAGCGTAATTATCCATGACGTTGTAGGGAGGTCCTCTTTGTCTGACGTGACTTAATATATTGTTTACATGTTATCGCTGCAAAGGGTAAAGTATAGCAGTCGTCTTTAATCTTGGAAATACCTACATTTTAAAGAAGATGAAAATAAGTACGACTTTATTTATTTGTGATTATTTTAACTCACGAAGATCGCGATTTTTTAGATTGGAAACAATATACGAGTATGTGAATAAAAATATATTACACATAATCATTAAGTATCGATTCGTTTTAATGGTTCATAAAAAAACTGAGTGTCGCTGACAAAGCTACGATTACATAACTAGACTGAAAACGTTCATGTTAACAACCAAACATTATATTTTAATATAATTTGGTACCAGGCAAGCATAAACATAAGGTACAAACGTAAACAAAAACACGCCGCACAGGTGCGCCCCTGCGTGGGCGCCAGATGTCGCTGTTTTTGCCCAATCTCTTAATAAGCTCAGAGGAGTCCACGACAGATGGCTGATTTTAATATTTTTTATCTTTTTATAAGTCTGACGTCTTCAAATTAAGCCAATATGGACGCATGACATCACACTAACAAAGCTTATCGGTATCCTAAGCTATTTGCACGCATTATATTCTAAATTCTTTGCCGGCTGCATCCAAATGAATGCTTAAATTTAGTAAACCAAACCCATTGTCATCTCCTCATCTCGTAATGATTGTAAAAAGCAACCACAAACAACTAGCTTGAAATATAATGCGTTTATTGTTTATCGTACCTAATCCATTCTATTACCTATTCATATATCTGCGGCCCTAGTATGGCTGCGTCTATATCGCGTGTCATATGTGGATAAAGCATCCGTCACCCTCGTACTTATTTACGTGTCAGAAGGTGACGGATGCCTTATCTAAACTTTGTCTCGCGGTAAACGTAGCCATGTTAAGGTACTGTACTACATTACTTTTCTTTCCACTGTTATCGATATTTTACTTTTAACAGTGTCTCGGCAAGGATAAAGGTATCGTTTCGTACTACATATAATTATTCCTACACTGCTGAACAGATTTTGGTGCATTATGGCATATTTTGGATTTTAGGCAGGATATTTTGGTAGTATCGAGAACTACAATAATATATAAACGCAAACAAAAGCTATTTACTTACAACCTTTAAAAAAACACATTGAAGCAACTAGTAGGTCATACTTATTAAGTACTAGGGCTAGGCAAACATAAATTGCCAAGCGTTTGCATGAAGTAAAGAAACTGGAGCAAAGTTAATAGGCGCATCTAATAATAACTGCGATAAGTCGAGATATCTGATTCTGCTCACAACGGAACTGGAAATTAGAGTTTCTTTATGTCTGTTAACTCTCTGATCTCCTGATAACGATGGAGCGAGAACAGTAACTTTGATTGACAGTTATGAATGACAGATTTATGGTTGTTGCAGAAATAAAAAAGTGAATAGGTTTGGTAGTTACAGATAAATAATTTTAAAAATCAAAAAAAAAAATGTCTAGGTTCTGGATATTAGGAAGGTTAACGAAAAATCTGATTTAGTCGGGAGTGGTACCTACTGAACTATACCTACTGTCACCACGTCAAACCAAGTTTGACCATACTATAGTACTAGGCAGACACAAAGTTAATCCTGGCAGGTTACACCACTCACAACCATGAAGTTTCTATATATTCATAATGTTGATAGCACTAAAACAATGCTGTTATTGCTATTCCTTCGCCCGCAAAAAATAAGTTTAGAGTGTTTTACTGCTGTCAACATTAACAATATTCAAAAACTTCATGGTTGTGCAATATGTCAGGATTGAGTTCTTATCTGCCTAGTACTATAGTAGCATTATTATTGCGTTACGCTTGTTCAGTGGTTTAACCATAAAAAAAGTATTAGATAGGTGTATTCCAAGTTTTGAATGGAAATTAGGGAGTCTATTAAGCCGAATTTACAAACATAATGAGTGTGTGCAGGCATTTACAAATCATAACAAACTGAGATTCAAACTATAACAATCGCTTGAGGTGTGTGCTGACTTTCTTATGATTTCTCCATACAACTACACACAGACTTAGAGATGCATCCTTAACGTAGATTTAGAACTATTTGTATCATAATAGTGGTTCTAGAATCCTTGGAGTCGCTTTTTCCTTATTATTATAATACATGACAGTTTGATGTTGACCTTCAGTATTTTAATATTTCAAATTCATTTATTCATTAAACCGCTAAACGAATTTAAATTATTTCTAATATGGTATATAATAGTAGTCATGGAATAACCGATCTAAAAATGTATTATTATTATTATTATTAGTTTAACCATCCAGCGAGGAAATGCTGCTAGCATCTTTGGTACAATGCCGCAGGGGCCATTCTTAGATTTAATGTTTTAGTTAATTTATATATTTAGAGGTAGTTTTATTTAATTTTAGTTTTCTTTGTCAGTTATTGTGTTAAGGTTTTTGTATTATTTTATGTTGTTTTTCATTAATTAAATTAATTTTCAATTTACTGCATTGCTATAAAACGTATTTAGTTCATTTTGAAATATGACCATACTGAAGGTCAAAATCAAAGTGTCATGTATTACAATAATAAGGAAATAGCGACTCCATGTATTGTAGAGCCACAATATGCCACCAAAAATCCTCACCCTACGATTACCTAAGCCATACTGAATGTAATGTGTTCTGTTACGCCTTAGTTGCCGAACTTGTTGACGTGCCGGTCCCCATGGTTGACCTTAGTTCAATGGGCCAATGTCAAAGCTAAGGGCCCTGCTACTTGAATCGGTTAAGGGCTTCTCTCGTAGACCACTCGAAACGAGATGGCCTTGCTGTTGGCGTGCTATACCCATACAATGTCAAAAAAACTGGACAAGTGTGGGTGTGAAATGTGTGAATTGAGCACCGAGGGTCCGCGGGTTTTTTTTTTTGAAATATTAGAATTCCAATAAAGCCCTGCTGCTGCTTGCGCTGTCTTACTTTTTTTTAATGCCCACCATTTTTTTTTTTAATTTTCAATAATGTGTTTTTTTCCATAAAACGAAGTTTGGCATAGTCTGTGACAGTTTTCATCCCTTTTCTAAAAGACTATATGTGTTTCATCAATTTTCCCTGTAATTTATTCCCTAGTCAATGTAATTTTTCGAGATCTCTATCTTCAGTAGTTTCTTAAATTAAAGGGAGCTTTCAAATGGTATACCAAATGATAGGAAAAAACATATTTTTCGTTGGCTCGTATTTTCCCGCCGTAAAAATAAATAATTACCAATTTCAAATTTCTAACGTCGTGGATTTATAAATAATACAAATATTCCAAATTTCACTCCGTTAGCTTTAGCCACTTCAAAGAAAAGCCCTCCTTCTGACACAGTCGGTAAAAAGAGTCTGGACAAACAGAAGGATAACAAAGTCATATTACAATCAATCATTGTTATTTCTTATTTTGCGTATGGCTCTGTCGACAGAAATGACTATGTCACGGTAAAAATAGGTTCGTCACTTTTCGACTCTATTTCAACACTCTTAAGGTCCAAAACTATCTTCCTACTGTGACTCTACCTACACCTATACCTATAATTTATTCTAAGATACAACTGGTTAAGCGGGCTTCTCTTAGCAAAAGTATCTAATATACTTAAAAAGTATCTAATATACATACAATTTCAGTAACTGAATAAATATATTTATAAGGGTTTAATTTTTTAGTCAAAAAATTCAAAATTCAATTTATTTACCTATTCAGTTAATAGGCCACATGAGGGATCTTTTACAAGTCGGTATTTGGTAAGGAACCCTAAAAAATATTGCGATTGCTTCTATTCGTAAATATTGGTTACGATCGATAGAACGCAACTTGTCCACTGAAATCGCCTGTTTTTGTGCGATGGCTAAAATTTGGGTGCATTTATCATTATTACGGAAACTAGATCACAACAGAACTAGTCATCCGTGAAGAAAGAGCAATGAGCTATCAAATAACAACAATGAAGGGGAAAAAATACTGTGAGTAAATCGCAGTTCCATTTCGAAAAACTTTACAGTTCGTTAATAGGTTAGTAATCCAATTAAACATGTAGAAATCACTACATAGTATAAAACAAAGTCGCTTCCCGCTGTCTGTCCCTATGTATGCTTAGATCTTTAAAACTACACAACGGATTTTGATGCGGTTTTTTTTAGTAGATAGAGTGATTCAAGAGGAAGGTTTTTATGTATAATAAATTATGTTTTATGTACGTGTGTTATAGAAAACTCAAATAAACCGAAGCGAAGCGAGGGCGGGTCGCTAGTAAGTACATAAACGTAACGTTACATACTCCTTTTTATAAATAAATAATAGATTAAATTATTTTTCTTTACAATACGTTAAATGACTCCGTGGGTCCCAAGGTCAAAGGATCTCAGGCTCAGCCTAGTTTGGAGTCCACCGCTAGTACAGTAAGCAGCAGAAATAGCTACGCAACCAAAGAGGTCAAAATGATCTGCACTTGACTCTATTTTCAAGAGAATAAGTCATGTCTAGATCATTTTGAGCATGTTGTTCTGCTTAGCTACTTTTGATGCTGACTGTACTGCTTATGTATTTGTAAGTTACAAATATACATAAGCAGTAAGGTTATTTAATGTTATTTAAACAGGTTGCATATGGTTACAGATTATACTTAACTTTAGTTCCATCATACTATATATTTTTATACTATATATTGTTGTTCTTTTAATTTGAAATAAATGATTATTATTATTATTTTTTATCATACATACATACATACACTAAATCACGCCTGTTTCCCAGAGGGGTAGGCAGAGACCACTTCTTTCCATTTGCTACGATCTTGACAAATTTCTTTCGCTTCTTCCACATTCACCACATTCACGCACGTCGGTTTCGGGTACTTAAGACTCGGGCCTTTTCCAGTATTTCTCCGATTTGACTCGAAAAAGTACGCCTAGGGCGGCCCCTTGCGACCCGTCCACTCACTTTCGATCTGTATATCTCTTTCATCAATCTTCTTTCTTCCATCCTTTCCAAATGTCCGAACCATCGAAGCATGCCCTTTTCAATCTTAGTCACTACATCTTCTTTTATTCCACATTTCTCTCTGACTTTTTTATAACTACTTAATCAATATCATGTACTCATACATAGCATATCTTCGCGTACGCTTAGTTTTTTATCAAGGCTGGCATTTTAATTGCATTGTCTTTACCAAGAGATCTATGACAGCAAAAAAAGATCAATCAACACCAATCATAGACAATAATCGATCTACGGTTCGCTCGTTCGGGAGCCGCCGGTAACCAGTCGAATCGAATCGAATAGCTATTGTCTCGTCGACGCTTGTCGAATCGATCTCTAGCGGTTGCGTCGTAATTAAATACTTATTTAATTTATCCTATAATCGCGTTCTCGCTTACCATACCCAAACATAACTTTAAGAATTAATTATAATCGCAGAATTTATATAGTGTCTCTTTAAGAATGTAAGTGTGTTGTTTAGTAAACACGTTTATAACCTCAAAACGCTCCCTTTTCGCCTTAAATAACAATGTCACAAAAATGTAGTCTCTAGTTGCTTTATTCAGCAGAAATGTATATATACACCACAAAGTCTCAAAAACCTGTACACAGGCCTTATTACTATGGTGATAAGGTCTATGTGTACATATTTTTACACCTTTGTGCGGATATTTATTTTTACCCTTGAGTGTACGTACAATCAGCAAAGAATAGCAACCATAAGAGCAGACTAAGGGCCTTTCCACAATACCAGTGCAGCGGTACGCCGCGGCACCACACCGTGCATCTGTACTTCTCTCAGAGACTAAAACATTCGCAGTTGCACTTTCCTACCAACCTTCAAATTCAACTTGTCGTTGATCCAGAAGTCAACCATCGTAATTTTAACAAAATGTCAGTCGGGTTTCGAAATCTTGTTTTCTTTGTTTCACGTACTGCTTACTCTACGCAAGATAGGTCTCTTCTTAATTGACTGCCACTTAAAGACTGATTTATGCGAAGAAAGTAGGGAACTTGCTGATAACAGTGGGTAGGCGTGTCAGCACGTTAAACGAAGCATGGTGCGCACGCGTGGATAATGGACCGAACCCAAGACATTAGGCCAAAGTACAAAAAAACATGGTTAATTAATACAGTTGTTTGAAAGAGACCGCTATGTAGCGATAACACCTATTCTTGATTGTTATCTTATGATTTGTGTACTTTAAATATACTATAACTAAATAAGACTTAAAGCAACAAAAATAATATAAAAATATTAAAAATAATGTCAGTTTAATGCTACAGCACGAAAATCAATGTATATTTACACGAACCCTTGATTGAGCCCTTTTTCCCACCCTCGCTATTATTTTTCTACTCGGCCGCCATTTCTGTCAAGTCAATAGGAACTATCCTAACGTTGACATTGCAATGGTATCTTCAAAGATTGAACACACTATACGTCTTCAAACTCAAGGCAGAAGCTACAGGCGCGTGCGCAGCGTGAAAGTGCGCTTTAATTAAATTTGGTGGTTCAGCGCAATTAGCGCGGAAAGCGGAACGTTACGTCAGCCTGGAGCTATATGGCTGCAGCGGCCTTCCGAGTTATATCAGCGCGTTACAACGCATGACTCCGCTATTCCTGCCTATCATTAAACTGTCATCAATATGTGATAATTTAGCGTAAATGGCGTAGATTATATGAAGCCCAGCGACCTAATAACTAGTCGACTTTGCAATGTATATCGAATAGGCACATGCATGGTGTTACTGTACCCTTCCCGTGAGTTACAATTAACGTACTCGCTAGCGCGTCGAAGCTCTGTCCCTCGTAGACCTCGCAAGTATTCTTATAGAGTGCAAGACTAAGTGACAGAGTAAATATTCGACTCGTTAGCGAGTACGGTAATTGTAACTCATGGTAAGGGTACTGGACACATTTACAAATTTATTCGCTATTCTAACTCCCTCCAGGGGACAACCTAGCTTCTGTGACTCGTAAAGGCCTCTTTCCCGCCAATCATGTCTAATATGATGACGATGATGAAGCATTTATATTTGCTGAGCTCTCAAATGAACGCAATATGTAAATTAACTTACAATCAGCGCCCATAACCGCCATGTGTATAGCTTTACGACGCCCCATTGCGCCACGGGCGTCAAACGCTTTTTATAGTGAATAGCGGTACTATACAGTCGTCAATGTAAGTCATAATTTGAGCATTAAATTGTAACTACAATAGTTAATGGTCGAGAATCTGCAGTCGTGTGAAATATAATTCTCGTAATAATTAACGACCAAGTTTCCAATCTGGCATTGAAGTTTATTGTTTTGAATTGGTTTGGTAGAAGTAGCGTAACGAATATTAAAACTGAGCATTTCTCACTCTCACGCGGCCGCCATCTTTAACCTATTGGATGCTCTAAGGTCAATTTAGGGTGAAGGGCTCTAAGGGCCATGCCATAGGACTGTTTTTATCCTCCGATGCAAAGAGAGAGGTTGTCTGTGGCACCCTAGTTTCCAGGGTCGGATTTAAGGGAGAGCAACCGGGGCAACTGCCCAGGCCCTCCACACTAAATCCGGCCCTGGTAGTTTCCAAACGGATGGACCAATTTGAACGCTTTAAAAAAACCAGTCAAGCGCGAGTCCGCTAATACGCTTGGTAACCGCAAAAAAAAACATTTTGCTATGAACGTTATGTTCTATGCAATAAGGTTATTTAGACAAGTTTTATTTTTAGATCTCAAAAAATATAAATAATGTATGTATGTTGTATGTAAACACTTTATTGTACAAAAAACAGAAAATCAAATACAATATTTACAGAATGAGAATGTACAAAGGCGAACTTATCCCTTTAAGGGATCTCTTCCAGCTAACCTTTGGGCGATTGAGGAAAACAAAAAAAAAAAATATATATGTGGTAGACTAGACATTAGTACAAGACGTAGTTTACAGAAACGCTTCATTTTATTTTTCCCACCAATAGGGTTCATTTTTTACCATTTTAATACGGAACCCTAAAAATAGAAACCTACTTTAACTGGCGTGGCTCCTAGCTCGAGCTCTGAAGAAATTACTGTTTTTTTTTGTCGGTTGGTAATCTAGAAGGAACTAATGGGGTCCATAGGGACCATAGAAGTTCCCTGGGCTCTTGCACAGAGTGGCCAATAGAAAAGCAGGTTCGTGAATGAACGGGACGGGAGCGACAACCACGTTCGTAAGTATAAATGGAACGCAAACGTTAGAGCCTCCGACGGCGATCTTAACGTTACAGCGATAGATTGAAAACGTAACGAGCGACTAGGCAAGTAGTCACGTACTGGGTGAGGAAATCGCTCCGGCAGGTGGCCTCTGTGACAACAGCCGCACAGTGATATCAGTCTTAGTTCCGGGTGTTGCTGCCAGATCGCAGCCTAAATTGAATTCCTTACGGTCGATTACTTTAAAGAGATAAAAACCAAGGGTGTGATTCTCTCAAGAGGCAAAGGTGAACGAATGAACGAGTGATGTCCAAGCGGCGAGATTAAGTAGTCCCGTCAGCGTCAGTGCGAACAAAACACATTGCAGCGCGTGCATTTTCAGTTTGACAGCATGGCTTCAGTGGATGAGATAGAGCGTCTTAACGTTACCTTATTAAGAATGCATCATCCAATATCTTTGATTCTGTCAAACAGAATTTCAAAATAACCCATGGTTATTTTTTCTTAAATCAAAAAATTGGATATAACTTTTTCATCTTGGCGTCAATTGATATGGAAACTACATCTCAATATTCTTCATTAATATATCTAATAAATCATCGAAGGTGTTTTTTTTCTTATAAAGGCCAAAATACTAGACAGAGTAAAAATGGAGTAAAAATGTCAAACTTTGATAGTATAAATCTTGATATCAGTAACTTGTATAAGAAAAATTGAAATGGCAGCTAGTTGAGAACAGCAGTGTTAATCCAAATACGTTTTAAAAACAACTGAAAATTTAGAGCTTCAGATCGTAGGTCATCTGCCCGTGGTAGCCCTCTAAGAATCACTTTACGTAGCCACTACGGACCCCTAACACTCATTTCATGGACCTCTTAAGGATCCCACAGACTAATTTTACCTGCAGTTGGGACTTTGGGACTGTGAGAGACTTTGGAGTCTGCCTTGCCGCCTGCGTATTTAGTACCTACCTAATGTAAACACTTTTCTAATCTACAATATTAAGACTGCGCCGAGCGTACGCCGGATGTACAGTGGCGCCTTCATTATTTTTACTGTGTTCTAATAAACTAAAGTATTTTCTTGAAATTGGTCGGTAGGTTTTTTACTACAAATGAAAACACAACTTATAAAAAAAGTGGCCACCTTTTCCCGTTAAGCTGACTACTCAAAGGGTAATTGTTATTAAAGTTGGTTACATATCTCATAAATTGTGTTTTTATTTGCGCTACAAAAACGTATCGTCTGTTTGCATGGGAATTCTTCAGTTAATTAGAAAACACGATAATAGTAATGAGGGCGCCACTGGACGCTCGGCGTTTGCTCGGTGCAGTCAAGGACCCCACAGACTAATTTTACCTGCAGTTGGGACTGTGGGAGACTGGAGTCTGCCTTGCCGCCTGACAGCCCAAAGCCTGTGTAGTACCTAATGTAAACACTTTTCTAATCTACAATATTAATGGTAGGTACTCAATTTAACGGCTGAGTTAATCACCCCTTTCCATGTCGTATAAGCCGGAACACCCAGTACACAATTCAGGACGCATTCTCCACGAATCCTTCAACTTCCAACCTTGTTAAAACGAAATAAGAGCCAAGCCAAATTAGCGAACAGATGCGCGTGCGCTAGGTCAGTTACATAAACGTCCTTATAAAGTCCCGCGGTCGTTAGAGACCGAAACGGACGACGACAGTAGTTCCGTTGTGTTACCGTACACGGTGAACGATTTTTTTTAATGTTCCTGTTTTGTTACCCCCTGTGTTACCGTTACTTTGGTGATTCAGTTTTGTTATTACTCAATTGACGAGATCGTGAAGTCATTTTAGAAAAGTGCCGATTTCATAAATAGGTAGGTAGGGTGAGAAGGGATTAAGGGGTGAGTAGGGACACAATCTAAAATAAGTCATAACTTGTTACAAATAAGAACAAGTATTTAATGGACAATAACGTGACGTCTATTGAATATAATTTTAGTCTTATAATTAGTAACATATACTTCGGGTCCATATTATATTCGGATGTGTTGGACACTAAATCCCTATTTCTGGATTATTTCTTGGATTACTTGCGCTATGCACATGCCTTTAGCCTACAGTTTATTTTAAGTCTCCGAACAGGAAGCGACACGCAAAAACCCTTTCCCATGATCATGCGAACAGAGAAATGTTATCGAAGTGACAACTGATACTATTCACCTTACTTTATGCGAGAAAACACGCAAAAACCCTAATGAAATCGACAGTTGCCGATGTTCACCGATAACGTTAGTAAAAGTGTTGCAGGGTTTCTAATGCCGTCACCCGACAGATCATTGCTTTTCTAAGCTGGTAATCCTGGGAGAAAACCGACAGTAAAGACCATATTTAGTTGTAAACTTACCGTCGAGAAGTCAAAGTGTTGTCATCCTTCAGTTAACAGTGAACTGGAAAAGAAAGAAATAAATTACATTATTTATTATTAAATAAGTTTTACAAAATATCTACACTAATATTATAAAGACGAAAGATTTTTATTTTTTGTATTTTTGTGTGTGTGTGTATGTTTGTAATGAATAAACTCAAAAACTACCTACTGTGCCGATTTAAAAAAAAAACCATTGGAAAGCTACCCTGAGTAACATAAGTTATCATTACATAGTATAAAACAAAGTCGCTTCCCGTTGTCTGTCCCTATGTATGCTTAGATCTTTAAAACTACGCAACGGATTTTGATGCGGTTTTTTTTAAAAGATAGAGTGATTCAAGAGGAAGGTTTATATGTATATATTTTTTTTTTTATGTACTGGTGTTACAGAAAACTCATATAAACCGAAGCGAAGCGAGGGCGGGTCGCTAGTGTTTTATATTTCTGCGCGGATGGAGTCGCGGACAACAGCTAGTGGGTTATGGAGAGGGATAAACTTATATTGGTCCTTCTTGGTGTTTACTGTTAATATAACCTTATTTCTATTTTACATAACATAGTAATACAAATATAAATCGATGACCAGTCAGACCAATAATTTGTTTCGATTTCACTTCTCAATTTCCAGAATAAATTGGCATTCACTTTGCGATTCTGGAATAGAAAACGTTTTAACACCGATATTTTTATAGCTCATTAAAGAAAGATAACTGAGTTAAATACTTAGAGAAATTTCTTACCAATTGACTAAATTCTTATCGACATATGGCGATACTTTGACAAAGTTCAATTGTGACCCCGAAATTTGGTGTGAATTCAACGTAATCCCGAATTTTCATAATAACGAAGGAATTATTTCGATTGATATTTATTTTTAACTTATGAAATATCCATTTAATCTTGATTATAAATATAACAATACTAACCTAACAGTACTATTATATATATAATAGTACTGTTAGGCGATGGGCTTGCAACCTGTCACTAATAGGTACACTGGTAAACATCTTAGCCTAAAAGTGCAAAATGTGGTTACAGAATTATTAACAAGTTTTTAGGGTTGTTGGTAATTCTGTAGCTCTGCCTACCCCACTCTGGGAATAAAGGCGTGAGTTTATGTATGTATGTATGTATAAATATAATAAATTTGCATTGAAAATAATGAAAAATCGGACTGATAGATCTTTGGAAAAAAAAAAACGGAATTCGATGTTCCCGGCCATGGTATTATATTCGTTGTGTATCCTAGGTGGCAATCTGGAAATATAGCTTGTGCTTGATATCATTCACATTACCAAGAAGACTTAACTGCATCCCATAATAAAGATAGTTCAATAATGAGTAGGAGCGGATAACGCAGCGACGGATGCAAATGATCGGGCTAGATCGCCGCCTATCGGCTTTCTCCGGCCGTTGACATTGCGCACGCGCCGCGACTTGTTCACAACACTAAGCAACTAATCCTTTTCTCTCCATCTTTTTTTTTAGCTGGGTTAAAATCAAAATAAATGTACATAAAGACGCTATTTAAATGTCACTTAAATGATGTCTAACTTACAATTTCATTACAAAATGACGTATGTTTGACGTTAACCAACAGTTTCGTTACGGTGACAAAACTCTCTTTAACTGGACATTTATTTTGATTTTTACCCAGCTGCATCCCACAAACGGGTGCTTGCATTACATAAGCGCACGTTTTTTTTATGCCATCGAGAATATGAGTGTGCACGCAATCTCAACACTGCAATGCATTGCCGACCCCGAGATGCCTCTATGCTTGCCATTTAATCGGAAACCTACGGATCTAATTCATCCGATATATGGTTCTCCTTTCTGCTTTTTCTGATTCATTTCACAAACATATCATTTTGCAAAACACTTTACTTCCTAGACTAAACATTTCAGAGGGCCCAGACAAGATGCATTACGCTAACTATCGTTTCTATTCGTTTCGTTTTGTAACCAATCGCGTCACTGGCACATCACGTGACTTTTCGTATCACGTCATCTACCAGTGACGCGATTGGTTTAAAAATTAAATGAAGAGAAACGCTAGCTAGCGTAGTGCATCTTGTCTGGGCCCTCAGGATTTATTTTAGAACAGTTAGGTTAGTTTTATAAAATCCTGAAATATTGACAGTTGCCAGGTCTCAAAAGCGGGAAGAAAAAAGCATTGCTCAAACTAAAGGCGCACTCGCGCTTGACGTGTATCCCTAATACCTCGGGATGCTCTTGACCACTTCTGATGCCTTGGTTAAAAATCTACTATTAAAGACTACAGTGTAAAAACAGTATGAAATATCATTCAGAATTACGTAAATGGAAACCTCAAACCAACCAGTTTGTGGTCAAACTCTCGTTTCCTTGTATTTCCGATTTCCGAGCGGTTTCCGCGTCGCGCAACTATAGCGGCGTACGCGCAATCCCGAAAGGAAAAGCCCGAGGCGCGCCGGCCAGCTGCTCGAACGAGTCTGGACCAGGAAGGCTATACAACTCTCTATTGACAAAAACTAACACATACCAAAGAAACGCCTGCGTTGGTATCTAAAAGCGCGATTAGATTGGCTACAAGAAACTGATCCGCACGCGACTGGGATCTATGAGACTTACGGCAAGCTCCAGACTGACTAAGTCTAAAACCGGGCATGCATATTTTGGGACCGAAGGTATACAGGGGGTCCCAGAAACCGACGCGTAGGGCTGATAATAACAGCTAAAAAGCCCATTTAACCCATACGTATGTTCAGCGATTTTTACTAGTTTCGGAGATATTGATCATTTTAATCTGGTTTTTTTTAATTTTCCCTTGTGTCCATGTGCGAGTAACCACTAAAACGGGCAAATAAAATTAAACTTCAAACGTGTTAAGTGTTCGGGAAAAAAAAGGACTTCTAAGGTGTTACCAATCAAAATTAGGCCTTATTAATTTGAGTTACTAATAATCTTAGAAAGATCAAGAGAACAAGAAAACTAGATCACTTCCAAATTTCGCTCTCGATTGAATTACCTCAACTGAGCCGTATCTGAGACATCGAGTCTTGCTGTTAAACTACAACTTGACAGGCATGCTGTTTGAGAGAGTACTATCGCTTGGACTTTGGAGGCGTGACGTGATGAATCCGTCGATGCCACGAATAGCGATGTCATTGATCACCGAAGTCGGAACATCGCGTAGATTTGGCTAGACCGCGCGCGTGTCCATTACACACACGATACTTTTTATAATACTCGTGCATTGCTCGTTGTATGCCTAGAATTAAAAAAAAAACTTTACGTAGAATAAAATAAGTTTTTCTACTTCTACTTGGTAAAACCTAATTGCTTTAACATGGTACCGTAAAACGGGGTGACTAGGGATTAAGGGGTGAGTAGGAACACAAACTAAAATGAAGCATATAATACTAATACGTAAGACTGAAATCATTTCCAATCGACGTAACGTTATTTTCCATTTAATACTTACTTGTTCTTATTTGTAACAAGTTATGACTTATTTTGTGTCTCTACTCAAACCTGAAACATACGATGGCATGTCAAAAGCAATTAAGTTTTACCGAGTAGACAGAGCCCCTGTTATTTCAATACTACTTGTTGCATCGTATACAAAATAATTTTCTGAAAGTAGTATAAATACATCATACCTATATACCTAGCCCAAAAACAACAGTTCAACAGTGAGCCTAATCCAACAATTTACCAAGAAAAAAGAGGCTAAGTCATTTAAATTTAGAATCATAATATATACAAGACGCAGTGGAGCCGCGCATCGACCGGGCATCGATCGCCTTGACCGTGACGGCGCGCGCGCGAGAGTGAAAACAAGCTTCCGAAATCACGACCACTTCTGATCTCTGCGGCCCTGGTAACAACAGCACTTTCCTTTGTATACTAAAATCCACAATAATGTGTAGTTTTTTTTCTACAACGAGCGTAGGTATATCTATACTAATATTATAAAGCTGAAGAGTTTGTTTGTTTGTTTGCTTGAACGCACTAATCTCAGGAACTAATGGCCCGATTTGAAAAATTCTTTCAGTATTAGATAGCCCATTTATCGAGGAAGGCTATATATCATACTCACATAAACCGAGGCGAAGCGAGGGCGGATCGCTAGTTACTAAATAAATATATCAACGAACCATCTCACATACAATACCATCCATCATACCATACCATCCATCATTCCGATTTTCAAATATTGCTTGTTCTTAGCGGGTGAATAAAATTTCTAGTGTTCATTATAACTATCATTAACTGTATATTATACTTTATCTTTACCTGTCACTAAAACGCTGGTAAAAATCTTAGCCAAATTGTGCGAAATGTGGTTACAGAATTATCAACAATGTTTTCTGGGAACGAAGGTGTGGGTATGTATGTATAGGTTATCTATGCTAGAGGAGTGTTTAAGATAAGGAGACATTTTATGCCAATGCCATTCATCAACATTAACAAGCGTTGACCATTCCGGGATTTAAAAAATCTGTGTATGCCAGATCACCAGATTTCTAAATTATTTAAATTTCGACAGCGTTACCAGCGAAATGGACATGCGTTCTCCATTGTTGTCCATCCGACCTGTCACAGCTGGACACGCATTAGAGGTGCCTTTGAGCTAAAAGTAGGTATTTGAAAGGCGTGATTGGCGTGAAGAGGCTGGTGTGGGCAGCGGGTCGCCAGGGGCGTGACAGTTTTGATCTAAGCAGATTTCACTTTCTCGGGAGCCGTGGCTGCTGAGAGCGAAGTACACGACCTTGTTGAACAAGAAGTTTGGTAGATATTTATAAGTGGCGGGTGGTAGGACCTTGTGCAGGGTCCGTCCGGATCGCTACCACCATCTTATCCATTAACCTAGCGCCAAACAGCAGTGTTCGCATTGTTGTGTTCCGGTTTGGGGATAAGACAGCCGGTGAAATGACTAGCATGGAGGCATTCCGTCTTAGTCCTCAGGGTTGGCAACGCATTTGCAGTCTTAGGATTGCATTGCAGTCTTGTGATTGCGAATGTCTATGGGTCACAGTTTCTACTTACCATCAGGCAGCCTGTGTGCTCGTTTGTCTTCTCTATGCCATAAAAAAAAAAAAGTGCCGGACAAAATGTTGAAGGTATTGTAGAATTATTTACGTATTCACCAGAAAGATTTGAAGTCAGGGTCCAATCAAATACTTCAATTTGGTACCCACCTTAGGTCCAAAGTCAATGTGATGTCTTGGCATCTCTAATGACATTGACGACTTCGAGCATTTTTTTTAATGGGTCGCAAATTAACGTTCATGACCGTACCTAAACAAGATTCATAAGCTGATTTTCGAAAACTGACCAGAAGTATACAATTGTCATAAACTGACGGATCGCATCGGCCGCTTATGTCAATTACATTTTGACAGTTTTCGAAAATCTTTAACGTTAACGTACTTCTTGTATGTTCCTTACCTATCAAGGTTCACAACAACAAACGAATACTAGATACAGGTTTAAACATATAAAGGTAAAGAGATCGGACGATTATTCTGATTCATATAACAGGCTAAGCCAGTAAAGCAAAGAAACTTATTCCTATGTTGTGATGTGGTTTACTTGTTTTGGTAGAAAAAACGAAAGTAAAACGTCATTGGAGCAAGACGACCACGCAGTAGAAGGTAAATCACGATCTCAGTGTACCAGAAAGTCATGAACATGAATGAGTTTGTATTACTACGTGTCTTTCTCAAAGAATGATTATAATTGCATTTTTTTTATATTAAAATAACTTCAATTTACTAAAAACAATAAACCGACCTCTCTATTAAATAAGGATAAAAAATAAAACCACAATATATAAAACGTTATTGGTAAATCAAGGAAGAAAGTACTAGAAACGCATGAACTAGAGCAGATTAAAAGATTAAATGCATTGAGAAAAAAACTGGACGTGTAAGAATGCTACCGGTTTTGTGCAACCGTTTGAAATCGCGTTAATTGATATCAATCGACAAATTGTATTGTGCAACTTGATCGCTGCTATTAAACGCGTTCAGTGCTAAAAGCTCCATATTAGGTACATAATGTATGGTTGGAGGAATGTCGGGCACTGATGATGCCGTGGCCAGCTCGCTTGGAACTCACGAAGTGATCGATGAAGTAGAACATAGCGCATTCATCTAATGCTTGCTGTCGGAATAGGAAATACTTGTCCATTGGGGTGAGTATGGGGTGAAATAATGCCACCTGCCGTCACGAATCAGTGATCGGAAATATCGGTACATGTAAAACTAAGGGCCATATCAATAAACTGATCTAAAGTGAGTAAGGTACCCGGTTTAAGACGAATCAGGAAAGATAGCTGATGACTTGAATTTTTTTTGACGTGTCTTTAATGAGCATATCTCTCAAGATCGTTTTATTTCGGCCCTTACTGTTTCAGAGGACTATGCAGGATTGGTATTAGTGACGATGTTCAAGTAAAAAGACTTGTTTAAACGTGTTTCAAATAATATGACGATGATTTATGAGGTAAGAATTTACCACAACCGTACAGATGGTAAGCAAAAATAATTTATTTGCTAAACAACACACATAAAGACAAAGATTTGGCATGATTCTCCGTTACGTAGACTTAATTACCTGTCATTCTCGATTTGAAAATAAATAACTGTAATCAGATTAAGAGAGGTTAAGAAAGAGAGTCCCATTCCATAGCTAAAACCAGACAGCTAGCACGATGTGTCCGCGTCCCGCGACTTGTTTGACGCTCGGGTATCTAGCGATCTCTAGCGATAATTATGTAGCAATAGAGACGCGATGATTGACAAGAGGCAGAATACCAGTGGCCGTAGACAAGATGCATTGCGAGAACATTATCGTTATCGAAAATGTATGTATTGATGTAAACTCTCGAACGATCGCGTCAAGCGCTTACGTCAATTCCATACATTTTGTCAGTTTTCGGAAGTCACTGTAAGGCATGTTGTCTATTCTCACTTGTGCTAACCGCTCAAATCTCAAGAAGCGTCATTATTCGTTTAGTTCCGAGGTTCCTACTTCCCTTCCGACCGCGACTTGATCGTGTCACGCGCAGGCACCGGCTCGGAACAGAGCCAATCAGTCGGAAACCTAATTACAGGTAATCCCTCGACATTCGGCTAATCGAAGGTTACTCGACAACCGGCTAGCGGGGAATTGAGCCATGGTCACGTGTAACCAATCACTGCAGCAATAACGTACACTGCATTTTTATTGAGCGATTTCGATTGTGGATGGCCCGGAATGTTTGAGAATAACGGAAAGCACAAAAATATCTACACTAATATTATAAAGAGGAAAGATTTGATTGTTTGTTTGTTTGTTTGAATTGAATAGGCTCAGAAACTATTAATAATGGCGATGGCCTTGCAACCTGTCACTAATACACTGGTAAACATCTTCGCCTAAGTGTGCAAAATGTGGTTACAGAATTATCAAAAAGTTTTTATAGTTGTTGGTAATTCTGTAGCTCTGCCTACCACACTCTGGGAATAAAGGCGTAAGTTTATGTATGTATGTATCTACTACTAATAATATTTCCGAATAATTTATATGAACCAATGCAACACAAACACAAATAACTAGGTACACAATAAGTCTGCAAATTATGTAATTACCTAACATACTCTGACTGGTTGAAGTTTGGTCTAGATAGCACAGAGAGGTAATTCAGCACCTTTAGAACATTTTAAAAGTGTCTTCTATCTTAATACAAGATTTCTGAGTAACGAAATTGGTCTTGTGTCTAACGCGCTATAATTTAATCTAGATGATTTAAATGTATCGTTGCATTATTTAATTAGATTGCGTTAACCAACATAAAAAGTATTTTTTTTCTGGACTACATAAGGGTGAATTGCAAAAATATTGTACATAGTTAAGGGCAGAGATGTACAAAATTGTTTTAAAAAACCATTTAAATACAAAATGCAAAATACTTTTCAGATTTACTATTTCAAATGCAAAATACCAAATAGTTTTGCGTTTTGTATTTGAAATGCTAAATGCAAAATAGGTATTTTCAAAATACTTTTTCAAAATAAAATACCTTTTGACCAAATCTCAGATATTTTTATTTATTTTATTACGCTTTTTAACAATACCAGTTGTTCGAATACCTTATCACTCATTTTTCTTCTGTGAGGTCTCATAATCATCCCACCTTACGAAAAAAGTGTTTCTACTGGCGCTGAACTTGGTAAGGATGTGTTGTTTTTGTATCACAAAGTATTTTGCATTTTGAAATGAATATTAAAAATGCAAAATATATCTCGAAAGGTATTTCAAATAAAATACAAAATGCTTCTTACTAAAAAGCATTTAAATGCAAAATACAAAATAGCTATTTTGCATTTTGTATTTGCATTTTAATTAGAAGTATTTCAAATAAATCGCATCTCTGGTTAAGGGCTCAATTAAAAAATCCTTAACGATCCTTAACTTTTTCCTTTGTGTAACGAAGATTAGTCATATAATCATATGGATAACTTTCGTTACACAAAGGAAAAACAATGGAAGAAAGTTAACGTTGCCTCAATTAAGCCCTTAACTATGTACAATATTTTTGCAATTCACCCATAACTCGGTGTCCAATTGATGCCATAACTCCTTACAATATGCCTCTTTCGTCCAGTTACACGAAATATTAAATTGCCGGTCTGCCAAAAAAATACAGTTCATGGATAAATAGTTTGACGTCAAATGTTTTTGCTATGAAATTGACTTGTCAAGTAAAACGGCCACTTTGTCTTGTCACTACCATTGCGCAATATTTTTGCCGCTTTGTCTATAAAACGCTTGTTGGTCAAATAGCGTAAACGGATAACATAAACGACTGAGTAGTTACGGTAACTACGGATAACGTCCAGTGCCCAACACTTCGATATAGTAAACTGATATTTAGAGCGGGCGGAACGTGAAAATTGCAGCTTCCGCGCTAAACCCCGGTGGCTAATTAGACCAGGTTTTAGGAAAACATAACGTATTAAGAGTTGATGAAAGTCAAATAGTAGATATTTATAATTGAAATCCTTAATTAAATATAATCAAAAAGGCCAACCAACAATGAGTGATAACAATCTACCCATTATTGTCCCAGTAATGGGTAAGACAGCCAGTGGTACCTACGTTATTAAGAAACTCTTATTAATTTAAATGTTTACATAATTACTACGTTGGTATCAAAAAATATAATGACTGTGATCAATCCACTGAGTAAAATTAATGTTTCTGAAGGAATGCCATAAGTATTCGTCGAGAAATTTAATCTGACACGTTTCATTAGGTACATATTACATAAACTTATTAGTTATGCTGATATTCCATCAACTCATTTTAATATTTGACCGGATGAGGTTAAGTGGCCTGCCTTTATCTTTAGTTTACGAGTTTAAAAGGTTCCTAAGTGAAAAGAAACCAGATGCCCTTCGATTTACATTGCTAATGTTGACATTTGACTCTTGAGGGAGATCTTCGCATATTGGGTGCAAAGGGACGTAACAGAGGTATTGTACTTTACTGTTTCCGTAACTATTACGACATTTTAAATAACAAAAAACATTACTCAACTTCAACTTAGACTGTTAATGAACTAGTGAACTCCACCCTCCGATTTCATCCTCAAACACCACTTACCAGAAGGTGAGAGAGAGGTCAAACGCTGGTCAGTCAATTATAAAAGAAAACCCCTGCACAGTACCCAAATCTCACTAACTGAACCATTGCGTCAGACAAACACTACAATAGATTACATCCAGTGCAGGAATTTACAATAATACAGTGATTCAAACTTTTGGATTCCACTCCACTGGGCACTCTAACCACCCACTTTCATCCAATCTGTTGGTTCCGAATTCAAATTTCATGGGCCCTGCTCGCGAGCGGCGCGCGCGCCGATCGATTCTAACTTTCCAAACAAATCGCTTTCTATTGTCGCTCCAAGGATTTCAATGGTTTTATGAGCTGTTATGTCATCAACAATACCATGGCTTGTGAATGTCCCGTAACATACTCAGACTTTAAATATTCTGTATTCATTTGCAAAGACCAATAGACATACAATAGTTTACGACCAAAGACAAAAGATGTTGAGTAAGAGGAAGGAGCTTGTGCAAGGTCCGTCAGGGTGCCGCGAAGTAGCAGAATTCGCCCTGTTGAATTCCGGAGTGAAGGGGAATCAAGCAGACATACAGAGAAGTGAAATTAATCTTGGGTAGGCCGTGCGTTTTCGATTATGAAATTGGATATCTCTATGGGCTTCAGAACCTTACCACCAGCCCCTACTTTACGAAGACTATTCGGTGTACATTGATCTAGAAACTCGTTGATATTGCAATTGTATACCTAATTGTCACGGGTTGGTAATCCTTGGACTCTGATTTTTCGCTATAAAAAACATGATACGAATATTTAATACTGATAGGTTCTAAACTCATCTCTAACTTTGTATTCAAAAGATGCAACTACTTATTACTACCTACTTCTTCTATCTACTTATGGTTCCCTGATACCTACCAATTTGTGCACGCCTAGTAATCATACTGACTTAGCACAGCCAAATTTTGATTTCGTACACAAACAAAACTTTTTACATCATGACGGAAATTAACGACGTGAGTTGACAATGACAATGACGAGCAAATCATTAAATTGTCACGCATTTCCACGATCGTCACGAACAATGGTGGATAATCCGTCCGCCGTCGTTAAATAACTTATTAATTAATTACGACTCGGTCAATGTCAGGAGATAATGCAGACACGGCTGTTAACAGATAATTAAGAATTTAATTTGGAGTTGACATTGCGAAATTAATAACGCGTGTGGCCTGAAGATATAAATATAATAATAAAGTGATTCGTTCACTTTCCATGGATTGGGATCAGTTGACGAAATTTAAATGAGCCCCATGAGAACCCTATGCATGAAAAAAATAATCATAATACAAAATAAATTTGGACTGGACATATTTATAACCTCCTTTTTGGAAGTCGGTTGAAAATCCGCAGCTTTTGACTATAACAGACATAAAACATTTTGAATTTGGAGTTGCATTACTACGATAATCAATATTTTGAGACAAAGAAATGAGCATCAAATCATCCATGTAAGCTATTTTTATGGCATATACAGGCCATCTGATGGTGGGCTCCTTGGGTTAGTCGGTAAGATAATGAATAGTGGTAGCCGATGTAGTAGCCGGATGAGCCCTGTGCAAGGTCATATCACCACTAGAAAATAACATACCAAATTAATCATTATGGCAAATTATGATGGCTTCTCTAGATTGACGAAAAACACCTTGTCACATTTGAAGTGTCTCAATCCACAATCATGACAAAATAAATTTTGAGTACAGATACAAGTAATGTGCCCATTTTGCAAGCAGAACGTTGTTGAATTAGAAAAATTCAGTGCAGAGAGCGTAAGAAATGCGAGTAATGTGAAAGTGGCGCATAAGCGCATCAGAAATGGTAAACAGCGCGTGCGTGAAGAGTTACGCTAGTTACAAATGTTACAAACACCGTCTCGCCGTTATGTCACCCTGGTAACCAGGATGAAGTTTCGGCAGTTGGCATTTTAACTAGATCTTACTTTAACCTACATTTTAAAAGAAATGCAGAGCAGAACAATTAAAAAAGTAAATTTTTCGAGTTCGGGTAAATTCTTTTAAGCATTATATCGCACTATAGGAGCGGAAGGAAGATTATGTAAAAGACCGAGTAACGTTAGCTAAAATAATAAGCAATTAAGGGACCGTACACACTGGGAGCGTTCTGCGTTCTGCGGTACGGGTTGGTACGATGCAGACAAACTTCTGTTGCTTCCTCCACACTCATAAGTCTCTTCATACACGTGCGTCGGTTTAGGGTACAACAGAGTCTCCTGACCTGGCCCTTCTTAATACGGCCCGATCTGAGGGGCTATTGCTTAACGCACTCGCAATCGCAATTGTTTTCATTTTGAATATCGAAGGATTGTCTGCATACAACATGAAAACAATTGTTCCGCTTTGAAGCCAATTTAGATCGCGATCGAGTGCGTTAGGCAACGACGCTGATCGTGGAACGATCGCCTTGGCCGCCCTCTTCCATCATTTCCATATACTGTTGCCTCGAATATCTGTTTCGTTAAACTCACTCTCGTCCATTCTCTCCAAATAACCGAACCACTTCAGCATTCCTTTCTAATTGTCATTTTCTTCTAACCCACTGCGTTCTCTGTACACTGTTCCTTATCAATGTTACCTACTATACAAACGTCAGAACATTCTCCCTACATCTTTAAATTTAACTCTCGTGCCTCACTCGTAATATTAAGTGCCGTTTTTTATCCATCGTTAACCGGTACATTTCACAACCGCAAACAATTATTGTTAATGAAGTTACCACTAAATTCCAACAAATAGGTACTTCTTGCATTCAATTTACTATGGCAATAAAGGAAATGCATTCAGCCTTCTTTAAATCGCATTTTATTTAAGTGAATGTTTGTTGTAAAACGAGGCGAGGACTCAAAATAATTGAGGATGTATGAACAAAGTAAAATAAAACATTGCACATTGCTCTCGCTTAGAAGCTTATAACTTTCGGAAGATCCAACTGATTCCCGTCACTCCTGTTTGAGAACTGGGAATCATAACGTTCATATGAACTATCAAACAAAAACGTCAATAACCGCATTAGTGTTTTCTTGAAATCTAAGGTTCTTTATTTGTCGTACAAATGATTAATATAAATGAATAAAATTAATAACAATTGACCGATGAGTGAGTAACTTAACGGAAAAAGTGTCCACCTATTTCTATAAATTTGACTATTACACGAAGGTTAGGTTAGGTTAGGTTGTTTAAAAACACACATCAAAAATTGTGACGATTAGATATTTCTAGACAACATTAGCTAGACATTTTTGAAGCATGTCATATATTATATAAATTGTGTATTCATTTTGTACAGCAAAAAACCAACCTTCCAATTGATTCAATTCATTGTATGAATGTGGAAGAAGCGAAAGAAATTTGTCAAGATCGTAGCAAATGGAAAGAGGTAGTCTCTGCCTACCCCTCTGGGAAACAGGCGTGATTTAATGTATGTATGTATGTAATGATATTACTTAATGAGGGCGCCACTGTACATATGCGGCGTATGGTCGGCACCCTTTCGGCTATAAATTAAGTAAAGTATTGTACCTATGCTCCTTACTCCTTACAATTAACATTATTCATATGCGCAAGCCTTTGCGCCTGAATTACACGGTTGTTTCGCCGGTCCGGCGGCCATTGTTCGGGTTTATCGAGTTGGTGCGCGCGCGCAGCCTTGAGCTTGCCGATCGAGTTACCGGCTGCGCCAAAACATAACCCCGTATTCGACGTGTACTATAAAGCAAAGGCCTATACTCGTCCTATAAAATTATACGGCTTTTCGTAGAAAACTACAAAACAAATGTGGATTGTTTTAAGACTTTAAGCAAGCGCGTTAAGCGTAAATACGAGTACTTTGCAAAAAGGGTTACGTATATTATAAAAAATATATATTCTTGACATTTCTGTCCGTTGTTTTCGCTCAACATTAACTATAGGTACGTAGATAACTAACTCACTCGCTACGCTGGTCGTCACACTTGATCACTTTTGTACTTACAGATATTTTTAACAAATATTTTCGTCGTAGTTTTTTCATTCCTTGTCCAAAAATAGAGATGTAATCTTGTAATGTGATTTACTGCATAGATTCTGCTTAGGGAGATGCTTTCACAAAAAGATCACGGAACCATAACCTTCTTATGTCAATGTCATACTTTAGAGCGGTTATCATCGCACGCGTGACGTCACGCTGCGCTGGCGCCGTTATATGTAAACGGGGCTTAACTGTGCCCGACTTCCCTATATCTATATAAAATAGACTCCATAACGAGCTTTAGGCCTTAATTGTCTGAAAGTATAAAGATGCACGCGAACTGGCGATAACATCTCACCTCATAATATTGCTGGAATATCAACTTAGAAAACGAACTATATTCCATTAATCTTAACGTTCAATTTTAATAGCCATGAGTTAGCGACATACGTGAAATTGGGTGAGCGTCTCTTATCAGCGTAAATAAGGAAATCTCCAATGCTGTCATGTTCGCCTGGTACTGCCGTCGGATTAGCGAGATGTACCACTGCTTTCCTAGTATTTATTTTAAAAAACATGCGTGTTACGCGCAAGTAAAATCATAATTAATTGCCTTGAACAAGTGATTTTAATTCGGTATGAATTGAAGAAAAAATGGAAGAGGCGGTTCTTGGTAGAAAAGAAAACTCGTTACCTACCTACTCGTTAGATATAAAAAAAGTAGAGCAGAACCCATAAGAGTGTAATTTTAACTATTACTCTACCGTATCATAAACACATCTCACCATTTTACATATTTATAAACTTTGTTAACAACCATACATGTGGTCAAATTAGGAAGTGTCCCTTATATTGTAAATAACAATTATTATTACAGAGTACATTCTCAGTTTAATTTAATAAATAATGTATTGTAAAGAGGCTTAAAACTCACTTACCAACCTACAAAAAAAAGCTTATGGTAAGTCACTTTTCGATTTCCAAAATCCTTAGTTTCCGTAAACTATGAATCACTACGAATATAAATTTTGAAATTATTAAAAATGCTTTAAAAACTATTCCGCTTGCGACCTTAGCCTATGGATAGACCGAAAAATAAACAGCTTAAGGCTACAAAGTTGAAACACCCTCTTATTTGAGAGTAGCTGTGTTAAAAATCCTCATAAAAATAAACAAGCAAACTTTTACGTTCAAAACATTAAATTATACCACTCCTAGTGCAAGTATAGGCAACCGGCAAATATGTTTTCCCATAACCTCCACAAACATGTGCTGAAACCTTTGAAAAGACAAACAAAATCACAAAATCCAAAAGTCATTTCCCTAAACTCACCTTAATTTTAGTATCCTAGAACTATTAAAGCACATCACTAACCACGTTACAGTGAGAAATGTTTTATTTTACAAAATCAGCGCATACCGAATAATTGCGCGGTTTTTGGATGGTGTTATGCGACACGGCCGGCGGCGCGGCAGCGCGGCGGGCACTGGCGGGCGCGCGATGCGAGAGGGAACCAGGCTAAGGTCAAGTTCATTAAAAAATAACTATTAAAATCTGTATGGCATATAGATCACCAGAAAGAGCATTGATTAGTTAGAATAAGAGACTTAAGAATGCGTAAAATCCAAGTCCATAAAACTATGGCAAAGTAAGGTCACGTGCGCAATCGCAATTTATGTTTTAATTTAACACTCCACCTTAAGAAATAAGGTCACTAATACAATATGAGGTTCTATGAGACATACGCCCCTTTCTCTTAGGAGGGCAGTGTAATACTTTTTACCATTACACTGAAGATAAACTTTTCAAACTAAAATTTTCTTCTGGGAAATTCTCGATAACTCGAGTTTACATAACTTCTCTTTTCTTGTTTGTATTGAAAGAGAACATTGTACTCGTAAATGCTGTTGTTGTTGTTTTCGAATATGTTCTCAGTAATTTCCTGAGAAAATTTCCAAGCTTTTCGGAATTACCTGCAACTTCAATATTGCTGGTGCCACTTCATTAATTTATATACTTACAAATTACTCAGGCAATAGTAATGTTAATAATTTTCTTAGACGCGGCATACGTAGTTAGTTAATAAAAAGATATATATCAGGGTATACCATCCCAAATATACAATCCCACACCAATTGGCTTAGTCCAAAGCTAAGCTGGAAATCTACACACAAATTAATAACTAACTCAAATTTTGTAATACTTGTATGGTGTGTGTCAAATATGGCAAAGATTAACGGGTTTAAGACATGTCAGCAAATATGGAGCCTTTCACACTTTTGGCAGGACCTACAGACAGTGGATATGGCGAGTAAATATGCATAATCTCTTAGTGTTTCCCAATAAGACAATATTTATTCTGGTTCTTAAAAGCTTCCGCAAATACAAGTGAGGACTCCCAAGAAAGTTATTTATTAGTGTTGTTGTTGATTTCTCATTAAAAGAGGTGTGTTCGGAACAAATTAACATTACTTTCACTTATTTCTCTTCACGATTGAATTTTTGCATTCGTGTAAAATGTCATTAAACATTCATCCTATTCTTCATAAACGTTCAATAAACCTATTTTAGTTAATTTATGCTTTGTCACATTCTCCCAAGTTCAAATGTCACAGTTAAAGATAAGAACAAAGCATATTTAATCAAACTTTAGCTATTGTTCTTTTATGAATAAGAGGGTAATGCTCCATTGTTTAGGTAGGTACTTCAATATATGTAAAAAAAACACGTCAGTAATCAGCCAATAGAAGCAGAACATTGATACGTCATTGACAGCAGTTTTGATTGGCTGTTAACCAAAAACACGTGGTTTGGTTTGTGTACATTTAGTTTAGGTACCTAAAAATGGAGATAATTTTCCAAAACTTCTAAAAAAAAGGAAAGTGGTTTGGTTCCGTTCAGTATAGCAAGGCCACAGCATCTGCAGCCGTGAATCAATCTTTCTGCGCCCCCTCTTTCTCACTCGCGCCCCTTTCCTCGCAAGCGGGAGTGTGACAAAAGTACCTTCACGGCGCAAGTCACCCTCCGGGGTAGTCCGTTTCATTAGTTTACAATCAATATTACATAACACGTGCTGAGAGGGATGACTGTCAGCACACATGTGATTAAACGGGTTAGTTTTATCATACTGTCTAGAGGGTCATGTGGTCCTGGTAGACTGGCCGTGTCATTGACCTACTCTATTCATATTTTTAGTTGTTTTTTTTAGTTTTATCAAAATATCACACAGCCTAGACAAGAAGTATGTATAGCGTCTTTTTTTTAAATCTCTTGGAACCAAGAATGTTTCCTATAAGTTCATAACTAACTGCATATCAGTCTGGCATTCTGATTAGAAACTAAATCTATAGATTATATATACGATACTAAGGCCCTGTTGTTTGATCAGTAGTTAAACTAATTGTTAAAATTTGAAAAAGGAATCGAAAATTTTAACGATAGGGATTTTTATTGAATAACGATTTAGCTCGTATCTTGCAATGGAGTAATGGTTTTGGTTTGAGAGTCAATCCTGCTAAAACTCAAACTATTATTTTCGGCAGTCCTAAGTTTTTGTCCAGGGTTGACTTTGCAACTCTCCCGCCTGTTTATTTTGATGGGGTCCTTATTCCTTTTTCGCATCAAGTCAAAAACCTGGGTATCATTATGGACTGTTCCTTGTCGTGGGTTCCTCAAGTTAGCGAGGTTAGCAGGAGGATGTTTGCGTCAGTGTGGTCTCTTCGGCGGCTTCGTAACTTTCTCCCTATCGCGACTAGAATTGCGCTTGCTCAGTCATTACTTCTCCCTATTTTAGACTATGCTGATGTGTGCTTTTTAGATCTTACTGAGGAGCAGCTTAACAAGCTTGAGCGAATTCAAAATTTATGCATTCGGTTCATATTTGGTTTACGCAAATATGACCACGTCTCTTGTTTTCGTTCGCAACTCAAGTGGCTTCCTATCCGTTTCCGCCGGTACTTTCACATTCTTAATCTTCTCTACTGTGTTCTGTTTATCCCTGCAACCCCCCGTTACCTCAAGGAGCGTTTTAACTTTTTTAAGTCGGTTCGTTGCTCACAAAACTATATTTTAACTGTACCCTCCTCTTCATCAAAATTTTACAACAATTCCTTTACTTTTCAGGCTGTTCGACTGTGGAACTCCCTCCCTGTGGAGCTGTGTCGGGCTAAGTCTTTGCCTATTTTTAAGAAACTTCTTCATGAGCATTTTTTGTCGCAGTCATAATTGTACTGTCTCAGTTAATTTCTCTGTCGTGTAGCTGTCTTTTTTATTGTTTTCCCTGTTGTGGATGTATTGATATTCATTTATGTATTTATATATATTTATCTATTTATTTATGCAAGTCATATATATATTGTATTTATTTGTTTATATATTTATTTTCTTATCTATTTATTAGTACATATATAGTGAGCCTATATTTATCACTTTAGCGTGAAGTTTGTACCACCTACCTCGTAAAATGTTTTAATCTGACACCTTATCCCTAGTAAGGTTGTCTGGAAGAGATCGCTAATCAGCGATAAGACCGCCTGTTGTTTACCTGTGTTGTTTTTAATAATGCTGTATCTCTGTATTGTTATTGTTTGGTGTACAATAAAGTGTTTTGTATTGTATTGTATTGTATTGTATTTTAAGGCATCTCAAGGAAATGTGTCAAATTTTCAGTTCCTTTTTCGAATTTTAACAATTAGTTAGTTTAACTACTGATCAAACAACAGGCCCTAACTAGTCTTAATCAAAAACGTGATTTAACTACAGCTAATACTAGATCCGAGAGAAATATCCGGCGCTATTCCGGCCGCCTAAAGCGCTCCGGGCTTATTTCCGCCGTGATCAAACACGAGGGAAGTTATGTTTACCTAGTACACTCAGAAGTTTCCATGTCCAATATACGAATGAAAATACACTTGTTTTTGCAAAATCTAAAATTCCGAGGTCAGTAGTGTATAAAATGCACAATGTACAATAAAAATTGTTATAATAAACAGGACAACGGTGGCCTGTTTTATAAAACTACAAATTACAATTCACAGGTTACAAGTTTCCATTTGACACAACCTCGTCCAATGACGACCAGCCATTTGAGCAGTGTTGCCAGTTTAGACCTGTAAAATTGTTACTTTATAAAACGTGCCCCAGACATTAAGTAGCAACATAGGCACTTAACCCTGTTAAATATCGCCCACTCACCAATAAAAGATCCCTATTCCATTGTTACCAAAGAATTCCATCCATAAATTATTGACACACAATAGTAAAACCCCGAAATATTTTGATGTAATCCTAGTAACAGTATCCCGATGTCACATAAATTCTGAGCGTTCCCACGGTGCCCCTGATTCGACTAGCCAAGGGATCTATTCCAAATCAGAAGCGACAATAGTCCTGTCTCTTTCCTTGGCACTGCCAGGAGCTATGAAGTATAGAGTCAAAGCTAACGATTACATAACTAGTTGACCGAACAAGCTACTGGGTTCGCTTAGGGGGATTAACTATGGGATTAACAGTGTCCGACAGATCAAAAAGGGCTGTCTAATCGAGTTTACTGAAGGAGTTTTATTTAATTACGTGCTTTTATTTACTGTTTCGTTTGTTTGGATATATCGTTAACTAGGTTAATTTTTCCTGTGACTTCATCCGCGAAAGATGCTTTTATTCTTAGGAACAATCAGGATTTTGCTATGCGCTTAAGTTAAACCATGACTTTAAACTTTGAATTAGAAAATTAGTATTAAAACTAGTCGTAACGAAAAATGTGCTTAATTTATGTTAAAATATTCCCTATACAGTGTATGGTTCCGATTTTGAAACTCTTCGATGCGCAAGAAAGCCCTTCTTTTCCAGAAACACGCGGAGCTTGGACACCTTAACCCTCCCACAGTTATAACGACGTCCGGACGCCTTTTTGTTTAGTCCTTTTAAAACCTGGTCCTTATTATTAACAATGGCTACAGAAAAACTACTTCAAAATGCGAGTCGAAGTCGTGTTTCCTGTTGTATAAGTAAAAATCTTACAAATAAGAAAGGACATGTTTACTGTATATTTATACAATTCGATATTTCATATTAATCCTATACAATCTCTAAATGTTATCTTTTGTAAGTTTTCATAGATACTACTTCTGCATTTAAGGTATATGAGTGCAATGATTTTTCATGTAATGATTCTAATAATTTTTATTTTATTTTTTTATGGCATACTATGGAAGACAAACGAGCACACAGGCCACCTGATGGTAAGTGGAAACTGTGACCCATAGACATTCGCATTCACAAGACTGCATTTCAATCCTAGGACTGCAAATGCGTTGCCAACCCTGAGGGCTAAGATAGAATGCCTCTATGCTAGTCATTTCACCGGCTGTCTTATCCCCAAACCGGAACACAACAATGCGAACACTGCTGTTTGGCGATAGGTTATTGGATAAGATGGTGGTAGCGTAGCGATCCGGACGGACCCTGAAAAAGGTCCTACCACCCGCAAAAATCTAATACATGTGAAGGAATGGTCATTTGTAATAACTCCTCCTCAACCGTATGTTATCATAAAACCTTCTACGCATACAAGTCACCTACAAACACCTATAACATCTGAATATTATTAAATTAACAATGTTTCGAGTTCAGCTACCTTCAGACTCGTTCCCGGTTCCCACAGCAATCGAGTGAGACACTGACGTAGTTACATTATTAATTTATTATCTTACATAGCGCCAGATGACATCAGACCTGATAAGCGATAACGACGCGTCTACGGGCTTATGTCAACGACCAATGTGCAGTAATTAATGAAATCATGGAAAGAACCACGAACATCTGGTAAGCAAGTGATACTTTGGAAATCCATAACTCAAGGGGTACACTTTTTTAAACTGTAGCAGGGTTAATGGCGATTGTGGCAGAATGTCTGTAACCGCATTCGTAAAAGACTGTGGTTAAAATAATTGTAAGATGTGTGGCTTGAAGTGCAACAAAGCCTAAAAATGTTGGATGAAAACAAGGGAGTGAATACTGAGATGACGACTGATAGGGACGTTTGGAAGAAAAACACGTGCTGCGCTGACGCCAATTTTTTGGAATAAGGGCAAATTGATGAAGATGAAGTTGTTATATAATGATGGTGATGATAATACGGTTTCAGTACATACCCATCTGCGTTACAAAAACCAACAACACTGTTACAATAATGGCCTGCTGTGACCAGTAAAATCGTGTGTAACCCAATATAGTAATACTTAGTAAGTTTAACCAGCGTCGACAATGTCGGCGGTTAGCAAACAGACGCAGGCGCCACCGCGCAGCGCGTGCGCAACTTGCGCAATAGACGAATACGTTTATGTAATTTAGATCGAAGAAGTTTTAAATTCTAGGAACAATTAACTTTTTTGGGAAGTGCCTATTATTGGGCTATGAGAAAGCCTAAAAAGAAATGGATCGGCATGATGAAACACCGAAATAATAAGACTAAATCAACTGAGGGGTTTTCTGTAGATATTGTGGAGACACTGGAAACTCATACTGCCATGGTCTGAATGTAATTTTAGGACGAGTTCGGATTACTAGTTTTCTTTTAGTTCTTGTAAAAAAGCAAAGTCTTGTGCTTAATACCAAATTACCAAAAACACGTTACTACTTATTCGCATCTCTAATTCAAGCAAGGCAAGGCAAGGCTTCTTCTATCACCCCTGGATAATACCATCATTTAAAATAAGTTAGCGTCATTAGTAAACGAGACGTGTCAAATTAAGTAAATAACATCACATGCAGGATGCGGTAAAGTTTTCCCGCAGCAATAAACGTAGGGCGGGGCAATGTCTAGACGTGCGTACCGGTGCAGCACTGCCTGCACCTCCACTGCACCACTCCCGTTTGCCTACTTAATGTTATTGGATACTTTGCTACTAAATAGATGTGCTATGCGCTCCTAGTACCTACAATCGACTTCAAAATTAACCCCCTTACTTTCTGTCAGATGCAAATGTCACAATTACAGATAAGACAAAGCATGGCATAAACTATTCCAAGCTTATTTCACGTTTATAAGTAAGGGGGATAGTCTATACGGAGTAAAATTAAATTATGTTTCCAATTTCGCTCCTATAAGAACCTTAAGTTACTAGGGTATCAGTTCAATAGTGGAGTATTTTTTGTTTTATAAGTATCTGACGCGTATACACATTGTCTCTTGTTGCACACGCATCTCACAATAACATCGCATCTTGTATAATCAGTTAATCAGCTGTTTATTTTGTAATCTGAGCAAAACGCGTAATAACGGGACTGCGGCGGTACGGCACCGTCTGCGGCTATCGCGTCGCGTTATTCTCAATTTATAGCTTGAACCGTTTCCTTGCTTGTTTAACGTGTAACGGTAGGAGAAAGCTTAATATTTTGTACAATATTTTGAAAGCAAAGTACCTATTTTACTTAACGTTTATTACCCGCGGTCCATACGGTACCAATTCAACACTTCATGCCTCTTAAATCATAGTCTCACGCAATTAAGTAGTAAGGCAAATCCGTGAACTGGAATGAATGGCTGAAATGTGTGCATTTGTCACTGCCTCCAGGTGCGTTTTATATTTATAGCGGCGTCTCCGCTTCCTCCCTGGAAGAACCGACCGTGAACAGCTTTCTCCGAATGCACACAAATAGACACGAAACGAGAAATGTTATTTTTTACTAACACTTGATATTTGATTCTAATGGACTTTTGAAATACAAGTAAACAGAACCGAACACCATGATGAAGGTAAAAGCGCGATTAGCAATGAGAGGAGGATTGGATTATCTGCACCTTTCTCTCTCTTTCGTTGTTCGGATGCTAGTTAGTTAGAAAGAAACGCACAGAAGGATAATTTATCATTGTTATTAATTTACTAGGCCCGCAGGATGCTATAAGAAGTATGATTTTGACCAAATAAGTACCAGGGTATCAGTAACAATGAAGTGGTTTCAGTGAAAAGGGAAGCGGGGCCGTCTATGGCTCTTCTGAGGGACCCGCATCCTGCCGCGAACGCCAATTATGTCACTGACACTCGTTGGCCACTTTATTGGAAATTCCTGAGAGTCACGTGATCAATTTAGTGGCGAGTGACTGATCGCTACAATGTACGCATTTATCTTCATAAAAAGGAATAGTAGAAGAAAACATTGCGTTAGGTCAGGATAATCTACTTATAAATAAGGGGTATTGGGATTTAAAAAGAAAAAAACCGGTACGAATTATCCAAATCGTGATCAGTGAAAATAAAAACCTTGGCAGGGTACTTAATATTTAATAACACGGAGATACTAAAGCCAGATTGACGTTTTAAAATAGAAAATGTACCAGGGTATTATAAATAGCAGGCAGGATAATGTTTAATGTTGCTTCTGGGAATAGTAATCCTGTGAGTCCGTCTGTCAGCAGCGGATGAGAGTGCGTCCGACGTTAACTTATGAACTTAGTGTTGTACAAATTGCTGGTATCGTTTTGTTTTAACTTAAATAAATGGGATACTTAAGTTTCATATTAATAGAACGTGCATTTCAATCGAAGCCAGGGTTATTTCATATATTTAAAATGATACCGACAAAGTTAAGCGTATATGAATTGAAATTATATCGATTGCGAAATTTCGTCTCGATTTAATTGTTATCCACATTCTCTGTATTGAAGGTCAATAGTAAAATATAAAAGGCATTTAATTAAAAATAATGTTGATATTTCGAAATCATGCCACCTTAGTCACTCACGTCTCACGCGATACTGGGTGGTCAACTTTGCATTCAACTAAGGAACATTATCAATTCCCTACGAACGTGCAATCCGCAAGTGATTCGAATGCGATCCACGTCGGGTTAACACCTCTAGTTCCTGGGAGCCTGGTAGCTCAGTCGGGACACGCAGTCTGGCTTGCCACAATGGGAAGTGATGACAAGCACTCTCTATACCCTCTTTGAGCTTTGTACGTGCCTCACTTAGCCACAGACTGTGTGGCATGTCTCGTTTCTGTAAAACTCTGCCAACAAAGCCCTGCATAGAAGGGGAATTTTCTACTTGAACAATTTTCCATAGGGCGTGTACTTTAAATGGTTTCACAATACACAATATTGCAAACGAATTGGACAATTGATCTTGACACAAGTGTTTCAGTATGACGAAATGTTTTCAGCCATTTCTTTAATGTGACGGAATCGATAAATTTATATTATGACACAATTACGTGGGTATTTCTTCACTGTTTGCTAAATGTTTCAGTGTTTTGCCGGACCGGAGCTCTACACCTGATTAAATAGCTTCGGTATCCGTCGTCTTACAAGATTCCAATACAATACATAAATGTATTCAGGTTAAGGAATGCAAAGTTAATTGGATATTTACTCGTGATTATAATACAATAGAGTCAATCGCCATTTTTGGGCAAAACAATGTTGGGTAAGCGACATTCGAGGCATGTGACATTACACGCGAATCTACCATTGTGAAATGTCAAAGCTTTTCTTACGTAGTGCAACACACTCTAGTTTTCCAACAACAATGCAGCCATAAGTCCTTATATGTAGACTTTCTACCCGTAAAGGGTGTTGCATCAATCTCTATGACATCAAAGCACGCAATATTTACGCCCCGAATTAGAGAAGCGGGAACGCAGCCATATTTATAATTATAAGGAACGCATCCTTTGGTGCGGCGTGGAAATAGCCGGGACGTCACTCGGCACTTCCGACGCCGGGATCAAAGATGGCCGCTTCGAGCTGCAGCGCACAGTATAAACATAACCGTTAAATATTTAGAGGCGAACAAGAGAGCATCGTACCAGTAGATTTAAGACAACATATCGGGAGTTTTGATAGGATTGGTGCCAAATAACATAAATGTTGGCTAATGTGCTCAGGACATAGATAAGAAGTCAATCCTGACACCTGACATCCCAGTACAAATTATGATCAGAAAGACAGCAATAGATGACAGCTTGGTTGACTTCTTAACTGGATATTACAATAGGTACTCGTACATTTTGGTAAATTGATCTAACCAGTCCCACTGGAGAGCGTACGCCTGCAAGACCGGTGCTGCGCCCGCGCTGTTTTTACGAGCTCGTCGCCATTAGTCTCGCTATCCCGGTACAAGTGGTACAACCAGTTTGTTAAGGAACAAGGAAACTTATCTCTACCAGTTCCGTTTAACACTTGTCTTTGAAGATCATATCTACCAACATAACTAAGACATGAAGTTGAAACTTTAAAGCTGAATTACGTGAAATACGACCGACACTAAAGTTTACGCTTCGAATCGACATGCATCTTAACAAATATTGACTTGATTTTCAAACGAAATTAAATCTTAACGTGACGTTTGTTTGGTCAACTGTACATACATTATGTACTGGCCCATGGCTGCAACGTCTAGGATACTTTGTTGAAAATCTTGCAATATTTATAAAGTTTGATACTTCCTTGAACTTCTCTGCATGTAATAGACATGTCCAAGCAGATAACAATCTTAACCGAAATGTTAATGTTAGAAGATGCGCTGGCCTAGTTGGTAAGTAACCCTGCCTACGAAGCTAGCGGTCCTGGGTTCATGTCTCTGAGTCATGGATGTTTTCTATGTATTTAATTATATATTTCTCTATATAAGTATTTATATCGTTTTCTAGTAACCATAGTACAAGCCTAGCGCTTAGTTTGGGAGTAGGTCAATTGGAGTGACATTGTCCCCCTGAGATTTATTTATCCGGAATAATTGGTACCTTTACCTTTACTACCCTTTACCACTGCTGTTTTGCACTTCTCTGCTTTAAGATCATACCTGACTTTCGATCTACATATATAACTAAGTATCGTATTAATAAACTGTTCTAATGACAGTTTTCTATGACTTGACGTGTTTTAAGACATGCATCTCAGCTCTCACAAGCCTGCACAAGATGCATACTCCACGCGAACGTCCGGCACCTTACGTCAATCATGTGGATTTTCGATAACGATATCGTATAGTCTAACCCTCAAACGTTATCGTACGCGTAAATAGTAGGAAAAATATAATCATATATAATATATCAATCAGTATAATACTTTGATAAGTATTGAATAGAGTTGCATTAGTAACTAAACCTCTTTGAGATCTGGTTGACAGAAGGCAAGATCAGTTTATTAATAACTTTCCAACGGAGGACCAGCGCTGACTTTAATGCCAGCATTTATATACGCTGAGTTGGGACCATTTCGTGGCTACTTTCTTCTTGTGCGTATTAATCTGTTCTTTGATATGTTATGTCGAATAAATTATATTGATTATTTTTTCTTTCTAATACTCAACTCTTTATCGAATATCACTTCATCGATTTTATCATTTCATCGGATTTCATTTCACCGAATGCTATTATTTTATGAAGAAACGATGATATTCGAGGATATCTTGAATACTAACGTAGGTTAGGTTAGATTAGACTTGTGACCAAAAAAAGCAAGTCATGCGAAGAGAAAACCTTTCAATGAAAGGAAAATTCTGCGTAATAATATTTAGCGTTGCCGGACACGTCAGGCTTTTTGGTTGCGTGTACGGCCAATCGTACTTTAAAAAAAAAGTATAATACCAAAACTTAATAATTAAGGGTGTCCGGCCTTTTTATCCAAATGTCCGGCTGGACTGGCTGTGTCTGTCCGGCTTTTAGGTTTTATGATCTGGCAACTCGATGCATAATGATACGTTCGTTGAAAGATATTTCGATAAAATAATAGGCACCCGACCTAAAACATGAAGTGGAAATTCTGGTAAATTATGCATATGATGATCGTTTTACAGAGCCTCATTCCATAATGGCTAATAATGTGTAAAACAATAATGGACAAACAGACAGTGCAACCCGACCCGCGGGGGAAAGCGGACGGACAGACCGACAGTAATGTTTGTAATGATATCATGTGGTGTCTCTGGTCACTGTCCATAGAGAAGCCATACAAGGCTGGGGCTATGACATTACTTGTGTGTTCATTGATCCATAGAAATAAAGAGTTATTTTTATAATGTACGTTGATGACTTTGTTACTCGCATACAATTGCTAACATTAGCCTAAGGTTAAACGTTTGTCCCAAATTTGATACAGAAGTCATTTGGCTACAAAATCTTTGATAAAACATGTTGAATTCCTTTTCGATGCATTTTAAAACAATACTTTGTTATTGCAATTGTACCAGAAATATGATCTGTATACGTTTTAATTAATTTACTCAGCCTTGGGAATAAGTATAAAAAAGTCTATAAATACTAAAATTATTCACATATGGACCCAAGGATTACTAATCTGGCCTCCTAAGCCAATGGATAGTACATATATCGGATAAAACTCGTGTAGCAATCAACCTTATTACTAACAGGAGAAAATTAAAACTGCTTTGGTTATTGAATTTGAGTTACTGCTTAGGAGCCTGCTGAATTAGGAGGGCAGTAATTTTCGAAAACGAAGTGTACTTTGGTCGAAGACCTTACTTTGATCGAGTACGTTAAGTAGAAGACTTAATTACTTCAGTCTTAAAAACTTAAGGTCTAACTTTTGCATGCGACTTCATCCGTGCAAAGGTTTTTTTCTTCTTATTTCCTGTATATCCGTATCCGGACTATGACATCAATTAGTTGAGACGTTGAGTCGTAAAGACGAAACAAACAAATAAACTTTTGCATTAATAGTATTAGTACTCAGAGCTTAAAGTTAAGTTAATACCAGTTTCCAAAATCGTAACGATAAATTTTTATAACTTCAACATAACCTCAATAAAGCCATTCTTGTGTTATTTCACCAAAACATGCATTTCTTTATGGCGAAGAAAGTAGAGATCCGTATCATATCATAACTGCTCGTATTTCCGGCAACTGCCAAAACTTGTATACATGTAATGTAAACCATAAAATTATTGTTTAAGTAAGAAAAACCAGTTCAGCGGGCTAGCAATGTACAAGTTGCAGAATATACTCAGAAGTTAAGAAATCTTCTCAAGAAATTACCGAGAATATTATCGGAAACATTTGAGAGCATTGAGAATGTTCTCTTTCCATACAAAGTTTAAGAATATTCTTGGAAATTTCCAAGAATTTCTCATAAGAAACTTTCACATTTTGAGAAGTTACTTTTCGGTACAATGCTAAGCGGGACTCGGACTTAGTACTGTCTTATATGACTTAATACTCAAGTGTTGTTTACCGTAAAACGGGGTGAGTACGGATTAAGGGACACAACCTATAAGTCATAACTTGTTACAAATAAGAACTAGTATTAAATGGACAATAACGTTGTCTATTGGAAATAATTTCAGTCTAACATGTGCTTCATTTTAGGTTGGGTCCCTATTCACCCCGTTTTACGGTGTGTCATATGCAACAATAGAATAATTACTTATGGCTGGGGAATTGACAAAAACACGAGGAGCTACTCGTAACCCCAAGTTCTGTTTAGTCCACAAGAGAAAATACTCTTTTAAATAAAATTAATAAAATAAATATCAGGGGACAATGTCACACCAATGGTCCTAGTCCCAAACTAAGCTCAAGGCTTGTATTATGGGTAATAGACAACGATATAAATACTTATATAGAGAAACAATATACTTAAATATATAGAAACCACTCCACTCCAGTGCCGCTCCGTATCTTTCCGTGGATGTCGTAAAAGCCGACTAAGGTAATAAAGGCGTGTAGTACTGTTAGGCGATGGGCTTGCAACCTGTCACTAATACACTGGTAAACATCTTCGCCTAAGTGTGCAAAATGTGGTTACAGAATTATCAAAAAGTTTTTATAGTTGTTGGAAATTCTGTAGCTCTGCCTACCCCACTCTGGGAATAAAGGCGTGAGTTTATGTATGTTATTTATATAGAAAACATCCATGACTCAGGAACAAATATTCGCGCTCATCACACTAATATCTGCCCTTACCGGGACAACAACCTTTCACTGAACAACTGTCCTCGCGTGTGATATGCCTGGACTTATTGCAATAATAAGTCCCTGGGAGGGTCTATAAATAATTCAACATTGGCGAAATACACCTTAAGCCTTTAATCAATATTAGAACTAGTATTACAGGCAGAAATTCCAATTCTTTTTGCTAGCTGCTTGGTAGTAGGTATCATTTTCGGTAAACAATTATCCACTTTATATATTTTTTTTAATGGTATATGAGGCAAACGAGCAGACGGATCGCCTGATGGCAAGCGATCACCGTCACCCATAGACACCTGCAGCACCAGAGGACTCACAAGTGCGTTGCCGGCCTTTCAAATGAGAGTACGCTCTTTCCTTGAAGGTTTGATTCTAATTATAATTTCCAATAAGTTCTAAGCACCATAAGGGCTTGTTCTGTTTCGTAACGGAACCCTAGAATTACTTCACCATTAGCTACAATCGGTTTCGACATCGCGAATTCAATTAATGCCGTTTGTCTCGAATTTACAAAACACTCCGTAGCTCATGTTACCGTATTACGAAACTCTGCAATTGAACCCATTCTTATTAATCGTTCAAAAACTGATCGATCTAAAAAAACAAACATAATGTTTACCGTTTTTTTTTCAGGCCTCTCTACTAATACTAGCAAACTAGTGTTTTTCTGGAGGTAAAGTTAAGTTGGTATTTTTTTTTCTTTGTGCGGGTAGACAATAGTGTTGCGCGAACGCAGAGGTGGCGTGGGCGAGAAGACAATATGCTCCTCGCTCGTTCACAGGTGATAGATGTGATGAAGGCTTTAGGGAAGGATTACACAATGCTAGTAAAAAAGACAGTTGTTTAGCAAGATCACTACGATATAAATATATCTCAGCCAATTATGAACAACTTTCGAAAACAGAACAAGCACTGAGAGCTAAAATAAAGATTTAAAATATATTATACAAAGATACGATGGCGTGGCATCTCTAAAACTGTCGCCGAACACTTGAAAGTATGTGCTTTGATCCTAACTATGTAACAAAGCTACAGACGTCATAGAATAAAGAGCAAGCGTAAATATTGTAAGTTATTATTCAAGTTGCTTTTACGATACACACACATACCTTCTTGCCTTCATTCCCAAAGAGGGGTAGGCAGAACCAGAATTACCAACAATTCTAAACGACACATACGAAACACAAACGACTTTTACGATACATAGTACTCTATTTTTAGGGTATGGTCATTCAAAAAACCAGTCCAAAATTAATCTCATTGGTACTTAGTTAAGGAAGAGATCAACGCAGTCGAACTTTACAAATATCATTGCAACAGGGTAAAAAACATCACTTAACAATCTTACTCGTCTGACTATTATTATGCTCGTGTAGTCCGGCCGTTATTCGCTGCGAGTGATCGATGCGCTTGCGCGGATTAGCGTGATTGAGATATCGCTATTAATAAATGAACTCTGTCTCTCTCGTGCCGATAACGAGCCTTTAATAGTTTACTTCTCCGATAATGATAGTGACACTTAATACTGGTGGGAAGCGAATTTAAACGTTAAATTTAAGGATCGATTTAACTCTGATTTTCCTAAGATGATGCATGTGACAGCCGCATTTCGTAATTTCTATCACGAACGATACTCACAAGCGATGTGTTTAAAAATAGGCGATTATTTATATGAAATAAAAATATTTCATTGGTCTAAAAAAAAACCTGAACGGCGTCGCTAAGTTTGTGCCTATGTGGTATTTATGTAGTTAAAGAAATAAGTGTAATAAGTGTTTCAATCAGTTGGCATAGGCATTATCTTAGAATAACCAGAGTATAAGTCTATGGTGCAAGCAAAGTAAAAATGAAGTCAAGGATTTAAAAAAAAGACCTAGAGGTATTGCGGAGAAAAATATAAACTACGTACCTTACCTATAATCATATGTTAATTACATTCACAATTAAAAATAGTAAAGAACGCACATAAATTAATTTCCTAACTAAAATAGTACTAGGTTACCATAAATGCTGAGTAGGTGACCTTCAGCGTGTGATTTTGAAGAGGATAGGAACGCGCAGCGAATTATGGAAAGCCGGCTCATTACGACAGCGCAGAATTATTAACTAAATACCAAACAGCTCGTTATCTAACGAGCACATCGACCTGAGACGCCTTATCATGCGTTCTACCGGTTAAAGATGAATACCTACAATATACATCATAGTAAATTTACACATTTAGAATCATCTGGGGCCCTAGCTATAAGATGCGCACGCAACTAACGTTTTTCTTTTCTATCACTCAAAATGTCTGAGATGACAGTTGTCGACGTGGTTTATGGCAACGCACGAGAATGAAATCCCATACATTTTAGAGAAAAGAAAATGCTTTTGCATCTTAGCTAGGGCCCCTGGGTAGTTTTTTTTTTCTTTTTCTATAAACCTTTGCGTCATTAGATGACCTTTTGTAGACGAATTTGTGTCTTTTTGCTCCCTTTAATTTAAATTTGAGAAAGATTGAGACTTTTTAGTACTTATGCATTTTTACCAAAAAAAAATCCGCGATCAATTTATTCCAATGATGTAACTAGGGTTGCCACCTTTCTTATCAAGATATATAGTATAATATGGTGAGTTGTAGGACCAAAAAATATAGTACAAACAACAAAAATGTAGTACATTTTTATTTATTTTAAAAGAAATATTTTTTGTTCGAACTAGCTTCTCTCAATAACATTTTGTCGTTCAGAAACGTCTTTATAGACCAAAATTTATTTATGTTAACATATTTTAAGACTCTTATTTCGAAACGAAATTTATATTATATTGTTCTTAAAAATAAAGTATTTTAGCGTACTTTATGTCTCTCATATATAATAAAGTACGGACAGCCGAAATATAGTACAATAAGTACTATATATTATAGTACGCGTGGCAACCCTAGATGTATAACTGTCGTAAATGTTTTAAAATAAATGTTTTATTTTTTTTTTTTTAAATAAATGTTTTCAAGGTCGTTTTCAAGGATACAAAAATTACAAATAATTACATTGCTTATTTGATAAGAACTTATTATTACTCTCTGAACACTTCAGCATAAAACATATTTTTATGGCTGCGTTATCTTCGTCTCGTGACGAGATCTCGGGATTAAAATGCACATGCATTTTAATTAGAACGAGTTTTTTTTTAATTCTTGTGACTGTGGCGAAGCGTGATTGACATCTGATTGAACGATTCATACATAATACATAACGCCGAATTAATTTGAAATTGAATTCTTGTATTGTTTGATGAAAGTGAATTCGTAAAATACGTTTCTTTGTTAGTTGATATCGTTAAACAAACATAGGCAGTATGACTCAAGTTTTAATTATTTTGTAATGCTAATGAATATTGAATGTTATTGATTATGGCATGTGTCAAATGTCTTTAGTGACCTTTTTTTAATTGGAATATGATTAAATAAATCCCAATAACATTAGTAATCCGATGATAATATCGAGTGGCGACAACAATGTACTAGGGCATTAGCGGTGCGAGGAGTTATCAGCGATTGCCGAGTTACCTTATCAGTAACGTGCTATTTTGATTCGGTAACAATAGACTACTACTACGCCACTTTCAGATAATCATAATGCATTTGTATACTGAAGAAAGCCACGGCTGCTGTTAGGTCAGTCTATGTTATTTTTTCACTACATCTGTGTGCCGTCGACCTGACTAAGGTTCTACCAGGTTTCAACGAGCACCGAAGGATATGGGTCACTCTTAACCGAATACGGACTGGTGTCGGCCGATGTAATTATAATCTGCACAAATGGGGGTATAGAGAGTCAGCAGGCTGCTACTGCGGAGCCCCGGAGCAGACGATCACTCACATCGTAAAGGGGTGCCCTAGGAGACGCTTTGCGGGGGGATTTGGCGAATTGTGCGCGCTTACGCCGGATGCCAGAAATTGGATATCAAAATTAGACATAAGACTGTGAACAGAATGTACAGCCATACGAATATACAGTATGTAACTGAACGAAAGGCCAACCTTAAAACCGGTAGATGTTAAAAACGGGTATAATACAATGAACCACTTTTTGTTTTAATCCAATCCCTTTTTTTGTTTATAATCTTACTAAATGTAATAACTTAACCTCTTTCTGATCAGTCGGTTAACCAGCCAAATAACATCCTGTGATGCAAGTTTGACATTAGTTATCTATCAGTTATCTTATCACTTCTTAACAAAAGTAAACAAACTAGGTATTTACAAATAATCTAATTCTGCATATCAGGCCAATACAGTTTCAACTATGACCACATTACCGTATCAAGTTTACATGAGAATATACTCTAAACTGCACTGCACAATGAATTTTAAGCAATCCAATCCAAATTTTGTAGTGGGAATCCGTTACTATGATTGAGCGACCATTACCTAAATGCCAATGACTTATTCTGGCTGTTGCAGCATTTGCAAAGCTGTTGCTCGGCGTAGAAACTGATTGTCCAGTAGTACAAATTGATCTCAATGTGTAAATAAATTACAAAGACTAATAAACACCGTCTCTGACATTTTTGCTGTGTTATGTCATAATTGTCTCAAACCATAGAACTTTTTTTCATAACAAAAAGGTTAGGCTACCAATAAACGTATGACCAGATACTGATAAGCCTAATCATACGAATTATACGGAACACTAAATACTTCTTGAAATTATCATTTAAGGATTGTTATTATTTGTTATTAGTTCATTAATTATGACATTCCCATAGAATTGACATCTTGTTATTTTTATTTTGAAAGAGGTCTGGTTAAATCAATTAATTGGACTTTTTTCCTTTAAATTTAAACTTCAAGTCAGACTTTGACATTCGTCTGCCAAGACAATCTAATAAATAGAAATTTAAATAAACAATTACTGATCATGCCTTTAAATTTTTCTGCGGAGGAACTTGTGGATATGATCCTTCTTTACGGAGAGTGTAGGGGAAACGGGAATGCCGTTCTTCGTCTGTACGCGGAGAGGTTTCCCGCACGAAGGCAACCCAACCATGGCCGTGTGATCGTCAATACGCTTATCCGACTGCGAAATAACAACCCGCCGGTGCCGATTAACCGAGGAGGAGCTCCACAGTTACACGTGAGAGAGGAAGAACATGTACTGGACCATTTTCACAACCAACCGGGATCGAGTACGAGACGTGCAGGACGCATTTTATGCATGAGTCACTCCTCCGTCCATCGAATTCTAAGCAGGGATTGTAACCGGTTACAAATAAACCGGTATTTATTTAGGTTAAACCGGTTAATAATTTAGGTTACGTTCGAACGAAATGATTTGGGAACGTTATTTCGAAGCGCTCCCTAACCGGTTACTCTGTGTTTCGATACGGGATGAATGACCGCTGTCGCGCGTCGAGGCGCTGCTGGTGGCTGCGCTATCAATCTAATACCATAGCAAACCAATCCTGTCTCCTTAAACGAGCGGTCATTCACCCCCCACACGGAGGAACCGCTCTCTAACCGGTAAATTGATTTCGTTCCCTGTTTACGCTCCGACATAGAGATACCGGTTAGAGCGGTTCTTGCGAGCGTAACCTTTATTATGGGTTAGGCTCTCAAAGTGCGGCTCTAACCGGTACGGAAAATAAACCGGTTTTCAATCCCTGATTCTAAGACGAGATCGACAGCACCCTTTCTCTGTTAAAAAAGTTCATTCGTTACTACCCGCCGATTATAACAAAAGGACTGAGATGTATCCGTACCGGCGGCCGGCACATCGAACCGCGTCGCATTTAACACGTGAGTGTGCACTCAACTTTAGCTGTCTATCGTTATCAACTGACATTTATGACATTTATGTCATTTTGTTTGTTGTTATTGAGAATACTGTAAATACAGGAGGTAGTAAAATAATTGTTTATATTTTTTTTTTTCATTTCCATTAAAATATGCTAATTTTGCACAAGCCCTTCACCATAATCATATTTATGGTCTAAACATTAATGGGTCTCTTTCTTGGCCTTTCGTTCTGATACATACTGTATACTACATCTGTTTTGAAAAGATGACTTTGATTCCAAGAAGGATGAGACTAGCCATGGTAGCCATTCACCGCTGTATGAACTGTCGTCGGTCAGTGCTAGAATTTCCTCACAGGCAAAGTCAAGCAAGAGTAGCAGTTGTTTCCGCGGTTATAGTCACTTGTGTAAAGCCCGCACACAGACAACCTAGGTATAGCCTAACGAATCTTACTGACCATCAAGCGACAAGTTACAAGATTTATCATGTAACCGTTAAACGAGCCATATTCTTGTATACAGGGTGTTTGGCAGTCGGGTGTAGGGGTTTTAAGGGATGATAGTAAGGGTCATTCTGAACATTTTTGACCACATTTACTATTATGCTAAGTTTCACGGTTTCCGAGATATTGATCATTTTAATAGGATTTTTTGTCATTTTTCCTTATGTCCGTGATACGAAAAACCCCTTAATTCAAGTACATTTAAAAAAACAACAGTGTTTTCTTGCATGATTTGAATCACTATGAAATAAGGAAGTTTTAAAGCTACATGCCATTTTTTTTCCTTACAACTTTTTGAGTAATCGCGCAGAGTTACTTTCTCCATACTAAGAGAACCCCGTGTTTGTTTTTCACCAAGTATGGAAAAACCAAGTTTTTTTAAAATTAATACTTGAATTAAGGGGTTTTTCGTATCACGGACATAAAGAAGAATGACAAAAAAATCTTATTAAAATGATCAATATCTCGGAAACCGTGAAACTTAGCAAAATAGTAAATGTGGTCAAAAATGTTCAGAATGACCCTTACTATCATCCCGTAAAACGCCTACACCCGACTGCCAAACACCCTGTATATAATCAGAATTTCGGAAACGGCTCTAACGATTTTCATGTAATTTAGTAGGCAGGGAGTTTCGGGGACTAAGTATAACATCGATCTAGCTAAGTTTCATGTTTAGAAAACTTAACAAAAAAAAAACGTCCAGGTAGGTACAATATTAGTTATAAGACAATAAAATCTCTGGATGCAATATACCGCCCTCGCCAGTAATATATAATTTTTCTCCCTTGTAACATAATCTACTGTTTTGACCCCGGCTTCGATTTCTACAATAACACTCTTGATTAACTGGATAGAAACACTCCCACAAAAACAATCCCGCGTTGCAGCCGATGCGTTTACGAGCAGTGAACCGTGTTGACGGCCACTTGCGTGCGGGCTGCAATAATAAAATTGTCTATAAACGGACGATGTAGGCCGAAATGCACTAAAATAGGAACACAGCTCTCCCTGACGCTGCACTGAGGGTTTAACTCACCGCTACTTAGATATATTGGATTAAATGCCTATTAAATCATTGTTATTTATTGTACTTATATGAGAAAATCCGGCCAAGTTCAAGGTTCCGTACATCTATACAACATTAGACACTGTACCAGTTGCCGTTATTAATATTGAGCAAAAAAATGCAAAAAAATAACGCGTTTCTTGTATGAGAAACAACTTAAATATTCATTTTATTCTGTTTGTATTTGTTGTTACCCTGATGTATGGTAGTGAATGTTGGGTGTGGCAGGACAAGCATAAAAGTCGTGTAAATGCAATTGAAATGCGCTCTTTGCGTAGTATGTGTGGTGTGAAACTGATTGATAGAGTAAGGTATGAAAGTCAGAGAGAAATGTGGAAAAAAAAGAAGATGTAGTGACAAAGATTGAAAAGGGCATGCTTCGATGGTTCGGTCATGTGGAAAGGATGGATGAAAGAAGATTGACGAAAGAGATATACAGATCGAAAGTGAGTGGACGGGTCGGAAGGGGCCGCCCTAGGTGTACTTTTTCGAGTCAAATCGCAGAAATACTGGAAAAGGGCCGAATCTTAAGTACCCGAAACCGACGTGCGTGCATGACTCGATGTATGAATGTGGAAGAAGCGAAAGAAATTTGTCAAAATCGTAGCAAATGGAAAGAAGTGGTCTCTGCCTACCCCTCTGGGAAACAGGCGTGATTTAATGTATGTGTATGTATTTGTTGTTATGGCGGCATCAGATAACCAACAAACAAACATCATGTGTGAAAATTTCAACTGTTTATCTATCACGTTTCATGAGATACAGCCTGGTGACAGACAAAATACGGACAGTAGAGTCTTAGTAGAAGGGTGCCGTTTTTATCCTTTGGGTACGGAACCGTAAAAAGTGCCCATTGAGATGACAGCTGTCAGCTGATAGAGTCCTGTCAAAGAAGGAAACATGATGATGACAAAAGTTATAAAAACTGCTAAAATTGCTGGTTTGCTAGCGAGTCGTATAGATACATCAATTGGTCACAAAAATTCTGTAAGAAAGTATGTCATCACGGAGGAACGTCAACATTACCAACCTCTCGCGATAACCTCAGGTCACTGACGAATGAATTGATTAGCCCTTTGCACTCCATCTCGTCATGTCGTCCTGGTACTCAAAAGTATAATAATATACGCCCACGCTGGCTCGCCTACGGAACTCGTGACTGGAATAAACTAAACAGCCCTTTTATGACCTAAGACAGACTTTTATAGTCTGCAGTCTGCACATATCATTTGGAAAATAGTCTGAGGACATCACCCACAACCTTATTTTTGTAACTGAAATAGATTTATTGCCGCAAGCCCTTCCCAGAATATGGCCAAGTAAAATTAATATCGTAAACTATCGGCCCATCAAATTGATGACCCTTTGAAATTAACCATAAATGTGTTTTTATAACGCAGTATATTGTGACCACATGCAGACAGACAGTCGCATCCTATTGTGACCTAAATCAGTTAATATACACATGTGGGACAATTTGCGGACGATGAACCTTCTTTACATTATTGCTGAGCGTCTGCTTTATTGGAGAAGATTGGCCAATGAAAGGTAGGAAAGGAAGTACTATTTAGGACCAGGGCTGCAGGAAGCTGAGCAGTTTCTGGGATTACTTAATTTAAAAACCGGTTTCTTAAATGAGTACATAGTACAATTTACTTACTCGTAAATATAGTCTGTGTCAATTGAAATTGCCAAAGATGTAAACACAACCAAACGAACCAATTTACCATTTAGTCGATAATCCCGTTCTTTTAAAGATCCAGTGCGGTTTTAGAAATTATTTATCACTTGATCTTTACTTTCACTATCAATTATACGTTATTTTAGTTAAAAACACGCTTGATGAATATTTGCGGTTATGTGTCGAACAGTACTAATTTGTTTCCATTTTTGGCAAGTTCAATTGACACAGACTATAGGTAATAGGGTATTAGGAGTGGCCCTAAATGAACGCCGCGACACCGACCGCGATTTTAAATTTCGAAAAGAAGAGATTCTAAAGTGATTTGATGTAGAATTAAAATAACAAATAACTTACGGATATCAATAATAGCACGCGGTAAATAAAGGATGGCATTAGAATGCGCGGAACCACGGTTTTATAACTATATCCGGCGGGCGGCGTGCCTAAAATTAATTATATTTCCTCAGCAATTCCAAACGAATTGAGCTATTCTTATGACATCGTTTTGGTAGCAACTAGGAAAACAATAATTAAAGAGATTCATTAACCTAAGATAAGATAAGAGAAGATAAATTTATTTGGTAATAAGAAACATTTACAAACAAAAACATTGCTATAGTCTCCACACTAGGATTCCCTATGTTGTGGCGGGCTAAGCTCTTCGACCTTGAGGGGCTTGCTTAACGCACTCGCATTCGCAATTGTTTTCGTTTTGAAAATCGAAGGCTTGTCTGCATACAAAATGAAAACGATTGTTCCGCTTTGAAGCCAATTGAGATTGCGAGTGCGTTAGGCAATAGCGACGCCCGTATTGAAATTATGAGGTTCAAGAAGGAATAATTAGTAATAATACCTACATTTCACAGCAAAAAAAAACATAGCAGTTCAAAGCTGTATGTAGGTTGAAATATTGCTAATATTTTCTAGAGTTAATCCTCACAACACTTTCCGTTTACCAGGGACGCATAGGGCTTAGACAGTCATTGAAGGATATATTAATAAACTGTCATCTATATAATTATAGGCTAATAACACGGAGCCTCGTTCCTTTCACTTACTCTATATGTTTCGACTGAAAGACCTAGCATCCATGGCCCATTACATAATTAAAAAAAACTTCCTTTATCTTCCTTGACAAAGCAGGAACATAACACAGACCTATAAAACGATCAGAACAATACATATTGTTTCTGAGAATGGGCCTTGAGAAAAAAAATGTTATGGATTCATCAAACCCAGAATGTTTATCAAAATAATGCTATATTATGTCATTCGCCCATCCACTCCCACGCAAAAAACATGCGGCCCAATGCCGAGATTAGTGTGGCCATATTAACTCGTTCCGGAATCCATTACTGTACTAGCAGCGGAAGCCGCAACGATTATACAAATCACATGACGCGTAAACATGTGATTCCAGCTTTAAATTGCCATAAACAACATTAACTTTTGAACGCTTCAGCCCATAGACAAACCAAATTTAGAATGTTAACGGACCACCCAGGGAATTTGAAGATTTATAGCCGAATTCTGCAAGTAGCTCTGTAAATATCCTCGTGGTACGTAATTCTGGTACGCTTCCTTCATAAACTTCAAAGCAAACTGCATTTAAAATCGAAGAATATAATATTTCAACCGAAATGTTGATTCCCTATTGCTTGTGGATAGCAATACTGGAAGACGGTCGATAAGAAGGGCATAGGTTTTTTGGAACAGTATAAAAAATTCAAGATAGGGACATCGTAAATTCTAAAATAACGTCATTCTTAAGAGGTTCCTATTGAACATACGATTAAGTAAAAGATAAGGGTTCATCCTATGGTATACATTTCTAAAGTTTAGTAAGCAACTATCAAGCCTCACCAGACAACTCATTATACCAGAGAACTATGATTAGGAAATATCGTTTCGCATTGTTGTGCTCCAGTTTCAACGGTAAGATACCTTTTTACATCACTAGCATAGAGGCATTCAATCTTAGTTCTCGCGTAAAGGATTTATTGAATGCATGGGCCTAATCGCTCACCTACCACCAGGTGACTTATGTTCTAAGTCTTGAGCTTTCAAAAACCATCACACGTATTTCTGAGCATTTCTAAAAAAGTTTGTACATTTCATTTACGACTCCGATTTGCGAAAAAATTTGCAGTTAGGTAGGGTAAATGATACTGAGCCTAAATAACATAGTCTCCCAAAATGTCCCAATTAATTTGTATGGAAACTTCCTTTTTTGTTACCACGAACGGAAGAATTAACGGTTTTTTTTTTTTTTTTTTTTTTTATTTTGACGACGCGCTGGCCTAGTGGGTAGTGAGCCTGCCTACGAAGCTAGCGGTCCTGGGTTCGAATCCCGGTAAGGGCAGATATTAGTGTGATGAGCGCGAATATTTGTTCCTGAGTCATGGATGTTTTCTGTTGTATTTATGTATATATTTCTCTATATAAGTATTTATATCGTTGTCTAGTACCCATAGTACAAGCCTAGAGCTTAGTTTGGGACTAGGTCAATTGGTGTGAGATTGTCCCCTTATATTTATATTTATTTTTTATTTTAATTTTGGTAACAAAAAAGGAAGTTTCCATACAAATTAATTGGGACATTTTGGGAGACTATGTTATTTAGGCTCAGTATCATTTACCCTACCTACCTGCAATTTTTTTCGCAAATCGGAGTCGTAAATGAAATGTACAAACTTTTTTAGAAATGCTCTTCTACCAGATAACATGTCCTTATTGACCTAACCTGCAAAACAGGTCAAGAAAGTGGGCACCGGGACCACCCCGCATGGCTAGCCTCATAGTAATGACGCACCGCAACCGAGTTTCTACAATAGCCACAAGCAATGATAATAGTGAGATCACCGCGGGTCAACTGCACTCGGCCAATTTAAGTGTGAACCTACTGCACTTACTTATCGCCATTTCTAGCGGTTGTTTATCCGACGATTTTGTGCGTCATCTAAGATTATCTCAGATTAGATTAAGATTTGAATAGACAGTTTGCTCTAGCGTCAAAAACAACCCGAAAGATATCCAGGTTGATGTGATGCGTCTGTCAATTGTTGATTTTATAGGAGGTTATGTCAAAGACAATAGACTCCCTACTTACTTATTCCTTCGACTATACAGACATACTCGTACATCGGTGTTTAATGAGGATGTAGGAGTACAAAACTTTTTACGCAGGATTAGAAAATCTGGGTGGTAAAATGAGTGAGTATCCACCAGAGCTGTGCGAGGTAGCGGAGCGTTGCGCAAGGAAAAAAATCACGAATAGAATTACTTAATTTTCCTAGCCTCGTTTAGTTTAGCTCTCCCATTGGTGGATTTTTCCACAGCTCTGCACTCTGGTTGGTTGATAGGTACCAACTCAATAAGCATCAAGACTGGGTTTCTTCCTAGCAAAAGTGAATTGTATTGTACTTATAAGTTTATATTTAGAAAACCCCGGATATTGTCGCGGTTTCACCAGGAACTGTCATTAAAGCGAGATAGTCGTTGAACATGAGCCTGCATACTGTTTGTTAAAATGAAGCAGTGATATTCATATTAGGTGCCTCCATAGGACCACTAATATCAATCTCAGCTCAAACCCGCTGTGGCTCCTGCTACAGCACATGCTGAGCTGAGTCCTATTGGACTTCATATCATATTCTTTTGTAGTGTGTTTTTTTGTCAGAATAAAAGATAAAAAAAGATAAAGATGTTTATTCAGTAAGTAGGCCGCACGTCACGTTACACGTCAAAAATCTACCAGCGCTTCGCAAGAGACCACTGCTGAGAAGAAACGCGGCAAGAAACTCAACAGTCAATGTTTTGAACTTGAATTTGAATATCAATAAAGGGTTCGAGCGCTACGCACTTGGATTATAATACGTTAGATAATCCAAAATTGTAAGCGTGCTCCCACGAAGTCGGCTCGAACGTCACTTGCAATTTACTACCGTCGCATTATGGAATCCTGGTACGACCGTTCCCCAAAACGAAAGCAAATAAAACCAATTTGCTCGACATGCTAAGAGTAGCGTAACCTTCGTTTATAATAAGACGTATCGCTGGCTTATACGACAACAATTAAAGTTGTCGGCACAAAAACAACTTGTCTGTAATCAAGCTCGGCAAAAACTGGCTGAGCGGGCAGCTTGTACAACATGCAGCTGCCGGATTTTCATTGTATCTCAATGGAATTCAAAATAAAACACTTGTTCCTTGCGCACAAGCGCGTTCAAAAAGGGAAATGACATGCTTTACACTACTGAGGTTATGTGGGTATCCTTATATTTACATACCTAGTATAAAACAAAGTGGTTTCCCGCCGTCTGTCGCTCTGTATGTACGCTCGAATCTCTCAAACTACGCAACGTATTTTGATGCGGTTTTCATCAATAGATCGAGTGATTCAAGGGGAAGGTTTTTATGTACCATACCCATTATTTATTTATTAATTTGCCGTGTGGTTGCCGGATTAGAATAGTGCCACTCCAAGTCTTCCCGTGGATGTCGTAAAAGCCGACTAAGGTAATAAAGGCGTGTAGTACTGTTAGGCGATGGGCTTGCAACCTGTCACTAATACACTGGTAAACATCTTCGCCTAAGTGTGCAAAATGTGGAACGGTTACAGAATTATCAACAAGTTTTTATAGTTGTTGGAAATTCTGTAGCTCTGCCTACCCCACTCTGGGAATAAAGGCGTGAGTTTATGTATGTATGTAATTTGACTATGTATGAAAAATGTAAGTAGCGAAATGTGTGACACCTGTAAAGGTAGGGTTTGGTGTACCTACCTTTCATTTAATTTCAGTAAAAAAAAATATACCTAATACCCTTTTCAGAAGTAGTGTAAACTGCAACGAAAAATTCAGTATCTTCTAAAACTATGAGTACAAACATACTATGCAGCATAGTATGAATTATTAGTGAGGTATGAAGTCTACTGCTCATCGAGTGTTTGGCTATGATTTTGATCTCTGCCATTTAACACGCATTTACTCTTCGTAAACATTACATATCTATATCTATACTAATATTACAAAGCTGAAGAGTTTGTTTGTTTGTTTGTTTGTTTGCTTGAACGCGCTAATCTCAGGAACTACTGGTCCGATTTGAAAAATTATTTCAGTGTTAGATAGCCCATTTATCGAGGAAGGCTATAGGCTATATATCATACTCACATAAACCGAAGCGAAGCGAGGGCGGGTCGCTAGTAATATTATGAGGCTCAAGAGTTTGTTTGTGCGTTTGTTTGCTTGAACGAGCTAATCTCAGGAACTCTGGTTCAATTTGAAAAATCCTATCAGTGATAGATAGCCCATTTATCGAGGTCGAGGCGAGAGCGGGTCGCTAGTAGGAAATAGTAGCTTGTAGTAAATAATTATAAACACCGATTGTAGTTGATTCAAAGGTTTATTTAATAATTCTCGTGACGGTTTTATAAGCATCAACATCGCTCATACGATGCACGCGTCACATCAGTAATAGCATGATAAGATTTATAGCCTATTTGCTATGCTATTGTAATCAGGGTAGTGATTGAACAACGACGGTCGGACGGACGGACGAGTGAATGTCCAAGCGGCGAGTTTAAGTAGTCCCGTCAGATCGACCAAACATATTTTAGCGCGTGCATTTTCAATTTAGCAGCTTGGTTTCCGCCGACACGGATCGACCGTATAAGGCTGCTAATTGAAAATGCACGCGCTAAAATGTGTTTTGTTCGTTCTGACTGGACTACCTAAACTCGCTCGCTGCGATTTCGCCTGTCCGCTGTTTTTGAGAGAATAACGCCCCTGTAGTTTCCTTAAACTTTTCGTAACTTAAAAGAGAAAACACAAACATACATCTAACCGAATACGGGCATAACAACAACTAAATTATCTCCCATCTAATAGTTTCTCGAAAGGGATATCAAAAACGCCGCACTTTCGTAGTCTTATTACATTTTTACCGTACTACATTAAGTATTCTGTTGTACTATACTGCTAAAAAAAACTTGAACATGACGATTTTTTTCTAGCTTTCGTTGACATACTTTGATTTCTATATAAATCTATACATATGTTATGGATAAGGATCAAAAAGTTGGCCACGCTAACTCAGTCAATTAAATTTCCTATGAAACTTTTCCGTTGTAACACGATAATTAGCCATACAATTGTAGTGGGTAAGAGACGACTAAGGGATTAAAGGATTGCAGTATTGTTAGGCGATGGGCTTTGCAACCTAGCTGTCACTAATATACAAGTGTATATTAGTGACAGTTGTTGCCTTTATGCAAGAGTGCGGCATCTCAAAATGAGACGCTGTTGCAATTTAAATTCAGAACACTTTCTATTTAAAGTTTTCTTTACAACGTCATCATTTTTTGAGTTGTAGCAGTATTGTATAAAAGCAGCGGTCATGGTAAACATCTTAGCGTGTTGTGCAAAACGTGGTTATAGGATTAACCACAAGTTGTTAGGGTTGTTGGTAATTCTGTAACTCTGCCTACCCCACTCTGGGATGAAGGCGTGACGGTATGTATGTATGTGTATGTACAATTGTAGGGATACTTTTCGTCGCACAACGGAACTTTTTTCTTCTTCGTTGTTTGTATGGTTAACTGCACTGGTACAACTTTTTGGTCGTCATCCTTTAACTAGTTATGGACTTGTATCAGGTACGCGCGGAATTGCGCATAATAGCCAGTGTCCGATTCGCTACCGCGAGAACACACACTCTGTGCTGTTTCTGTCACATTGGTTGTTATCTTTCACAGACCACTTACCCTATAGACTCCGCTTCGGAACAGTTTGTCTAGTATCTCATTAAGCCAAAATAGCGGGGCGCGGGGGGGCGGAAAGTGCACCGTGATTGGCTAGTTCAAAGTCAACGAATAATCAAGTGTGCGCGTCGTGGTGCGCGCCAATAGAACCATGGCAACCAATTAGTGTTCTGTGAGCATAAGCATGGCTTACGGGGGCGCCTTTGTATGCGGGTCTATAGGGTAAGTGGTCTGTGTTATCTTTCATTTGTCTGTTTGTGTGTCTTCTGTGTAGTGAATAAATGTATTTCTTTCTTTCTTAATATCAGTGTTAGACCGTTCAATGGCTAAAGAACTTCGAAATCCTAAGATAAAGATTAAATTGTAATAAAATGGCATATTTTGGCATATGTGAAACATTGGTGTAGCAATGGCGGTTAACGACTAAATAACAATTAACAATAATGACCGAACATGTCAAAACGCGCGAAACAATACTTACGTCTTACGTCATTGGCTCACGCGCATGTTTAAAGGCAATTTCGTGTTAATTTATTGTGTGAGGAAAAAAAATTAGTTCTTATGTCTTAAGACATATTTTTCAAAAAGGTTAGCTGGAAGAAATCTCTTTGAAGGATAAGTTCGCCTTTGTACTTGTTTTTCTTTGTTATAAGTAGGTATTGCCTGTTTTGTATGTCTTTATTATTTACATCTTTACGCTGATTTATCTCATCAAGTTAGACCGGAAAGGATTTTCCAAAATGTAAAGATCCTACCTACCTACCTAGGTAAAATCGCATTAGGAATTCCGGTTCAACGTAAGACTCACGTCAAATTTAGTTAGTTTGAAAAATAATCTTAATGTCAGTCAATCAAAGTCAAAAGTCACTTTGAAAAATGTCCTGCATGTAGGACTTTGGGCCTTACAAGGATATTTAGCTGAAAGTAATGGGTCCTTGAAGAAAGAGTTTTTCGCCAAATATGGATGGATGAGCCAAAATACCTTCTTCGCAAGAGAACATAATATAGAGTGGTTACAACCGGGTAGAAAAACGTATTTTTTCTTGAACACCGGGTATTGAATGTTTATCCGGATATTACCGTAAGGTTAAACATACAAGTTTTTCCAATCATAATCATAAGGAATAGGTAAATAATAAATGCCGTTTAGGTTAAGAAACTCGGGCCCTAGTGAAAAAGGGTACAAGTCGACTAAACTCTTAATAAAAAAAGGGTGTACACATGAACGGAGTATACTAGACTTAAACCCTTTTTCACTTGGTCTTCGGAAGACTACCCCTTTTAACTACGACTCACGTTTAACTGTCAAAAAAGGAAATTTCTGTACTAATAAAAATAAACGGCAGTCTCCGAAACTTCCAAATATTTTATCTACTAGGTACCTACACCTACCTGTTACTAGTATCACAGTACCTACCAACGTGACCTATCACCTGTTATCTACCATCCGCTATCAGCTGGCTATTGTGCAGTTAGTAGGTACGATACGAGGATGCAATGCATCCAAGGTTCGCAATTGTAGTATTTTTAGGAATCTAATACTGCCCTCCTACAGAGGAAAGGCACAAGTGCAATTAATTCATAAAGGCATGTTAAACTCTCCACGGTTATAATAAGGTTGGAAGTGAAATACAGTATAATAGTAGATGTGCCTGTTTTCCGTAGGAGGGCAGAATAACACAACTCCCTCGGTTAAAATGCGGCATTTACGAAACAACGACCTAGGATTAATTGCCAGATAGCTTAATTAGTCATTAAGTGGTGTAATTAAATATATTAAACTCGTTTACCACACAATGTAGGGTAGATCTCTTGTTTATTTAACACTTGGGTATAAAAGCAATTACACTCATAACATAAATTACCTATAAAAACATAGTTAAGCATTAACCATGAAAATTAACGCAATAATGACACAGAACAGAAGTGCATAAAAAACTGGCCATTATTCGGAAAACATTAGCAAAAACGGCAAAGGTTATGCCGTTTTTTGCCAAAGCCCCCCTTAAGTATTAAATTTATTTTAATTTAATTACATATTTATTTTTAATATGAATACCTATACAACTAAATACTAAATGAATACCTATTTCAAGCGTCTACTTACCTGTTGCCGTTATTAATATCGAGCAAAAATATCACGTTTGTTGTATGGGATAGTATTTAGCTATCACGGTTCATGAGATACAGCCTGGTGACAGACAGACAGACGGACAGATGGACAGCGGAGTCTTAGTAATAACGTCCCGTTTTTACCCTTCGGGTACGGACCCGTAAAAACCAATTCAAATTCTAAATTCAAAATAGGGCTCTTTTACACGTCGGGAATGTAGGGTGAGTCTACCAGCGCTTCGGACAAGACCATCATTGCGGAGAAGAAGCGCCGCAAGAAACTCCAGCAGAAGGTCATTTCCAGCAATAACATAAGAACGTCCCCAAACCAAAACAAACGCCAATCGCGACAACAAAACCATTTTCAAAATAAGAATACTCACCAAAATATTATGAACACGTAACTCCGTACATCACTGCAAGTCCACTTTGCCACTCACTCACTTCAATTAATATTTTAATGAAAACTTTTGTATTCGCGATGTATTTTGGTCGCGCGGTGCGTGCGGTCGGCTCGGCCGGTGCGATATGACTAAAGAAGTGAAGAGTTCACTCGGTTGACGTTTCGTTTGACGCGGAGAACGCTACGCTTGAGTACTTTTAGATGCAATTGTATACTTTATTTACGTTTTGTTAGTTCAGTTAAATTGGAGAACTATTTATTTAGAATTTATGTATTTAGGATTTACCCACCGGAAGACCAGTGTTGCATTCACAGCCAGCACATGCTGAATTGGGACCGTTTCGCAATATCAGCACATGTGTCGTGTCATTTTCTTCAATATTACTTTTTTTTTTGTGTTATTAAAATTTCGAGTCCGAATCGGACTCGCGTACCGAGGGTTCTGTACCGAAGAGTAGGGTGACGGAACCAGTAATGGACAAGGACAAAACACATTTGATTCTTATTTTACAGAGGATAAGGGTTATTCATTTATTTGCAACAATCAATTTAGGAACGTATTAAATTTGAATTAAGAGTTAAGTGTCCATTACTGGAGCCTGTCAGCTAAAAGCGTCTAACACTGGTAACGTGTTACACTGTAGGAATTATTATATTCCGATTTGAATTCAATTTCGAATGGAATCAGCGCGACCATTGTCAATTTTTTACTGTTTCTCGTTTTTTTCTTCAGGATTTGTTTGTTCTACGTGTTAATGTTAACGTTTAACGTTACAAAAAAAACACACTGAAAAAAAACATTTCTTGTATCGGGACTCCCTTTATTATTTAACATTCTTTCATATTCATTCATTCTAATAACACACAATCTCAAAAAAAACCGCTATATTACGATTTAAAGAACACAGCTCTTTAAAGTTACGATGGACGGACGGACAGCAACAAAGGTATATTAATAAGGTCGCGTTACGGAGCCCAAAAAAAATATGAATGTTATGCATATGTCTGTTGTAGATAGTAATAGTTTTTTAATTGTTATTAAATTACCAGTCTATTAATGCTAAGTATAGTAGCATAAGTGATAACTGATAAGAAATAAAAACATTTCGGTAACTTGTAACTTTAGTTTTTTATCTCCTTTTAACTTAATAATTACAATCCAGTGGCGTTTAGATACGGTAAATATTACAGATATAAATAAATATTATTGTTCCCAGGGTAGTGATTCTCTGAACAACGACGGTCGGACGGACGGACGAGTGAATGTCCAAGCGGCGAGTTTAAGTAGTCCCGTCAGTGCGAACAAAACATATTTTAGCGCGTGCATTTTCAATTTAGCACCATGGTTTCTGCCGATGGATTTAACGTATAAGGCTGTTTAATTGAAAATGCACGCGCTAAAATGTGTTTTGTTCGCACTGACGGGACTACCTTAACTCGCCGCTGCGATTTCGCTCGTTCGTCCGCCCGTCCGTTGTTTTTGAGAGAATGATTGCTCAGCACATGGGAGTTAATCAAGCCAAGTTAAAAACAAAAAGGATATAAATTAACTTGAAAATCCATAAAGGCATCAATATGGCAATTAGTTACTGAATTAATCAACCTTCACTTAAGTATCTCTGATCGTTAATATTTCAACACGTACCTATCTTCGGTCGAACTCAGAATAATTTACTTAGGTACTGTCATTTAGGTTAAAAATTGAAAGGAAAATCCTCCACTTGAAGTAACCTTTATCCCCCTTACTTATAAACGTGGAATAAGCTTGGTATAGTTTATGCCATGCTTTATCACTTTCTGTCAGATGCAAATGTCACAATTACAGATAAGGACAAAGTATGGCATAAACTATTCCAAGTTTATTCCACGTTTATAAGTAAGGGGGTGAATGTTTGACATGCTGTGCCGTTCGTGCTGTAACATTAGTTTGAACAATAAATCTGTATTTTAATCAGAATCTGTGATTTAAAAAAAACCCTAGGTACTTACTATCTGTGTTTAAACTCTTTGAATGTGCTTGTTTACTCGTATATAAGTGCTAAGGATATTTTAAGAGCTAATACATTACATTAAAACAATTAACTTTTAACTGTAATTAAGGAACCTTTTCATTTTATTGTTTTAATTTACCGAACAAAAAATATAAATTATAATTAATATTTTTTCTACTCCTGTACTTTTATTAGTCTTTTACATAGTCACGAACACTATTATAAGAACATAGATAATATGACTTCAGAAAAGTCTATAACTCTATTCCCCATAACAGCTCTCGGTGTCGTAAAGTCGCCCTAACGATACGCCACAGATTACTAAGTGTAGCCTGTTATAGTACATTGTGTATTAAGGGTGGTAAAGAAAGAATTACAAACGAGAGTCTGTTAGAAGCCCGAAGCCGTAGGCTGAGGGCTTTAATGACTCGAGCTTTGTATTTCCTTTACCACCCGTGTAACATACAATGTTTTTCATCACAATTGCGAGGAAATGAAATAAAATCAGACAAAAGATCATATTTTTAACTTATTAGTGGCAGACTACATCATTGTCTGTGGCTTACCACAGATAATGTCAAACGTGTTCGGAGTCCGATTCTAGTGACATATGAGATCAATAGTTTATTATGCGAGATTGTTAGGAAATAGTATTCAACTGACATTTCATCTCGAATGAAACTTCATATCGAATGGCACAAGAATTGGGGTCCTGACGTATTGTGATAGTTTGAGTCCACGTATAATATTAAAAAAAAAGCTATTACGCACTTAAGTAACGTAATGGTAAAAAAAAGGCCCGCGGGTATTATTTTGGATTTACGGTCGATTTTTCTAGCATGTTAGGACACTATTTACGAGCAAGTGTGATGAAAATCATATTTCCATTCCGTCAATTTAAAAACAAAGTAAACCATAGACACATATTTTGTCATTTTCTTGTTTCCCGCTCGTTTGTTGTTCTTTACTTCGTTCGTTCGTTTGTAAGTTTTTTCGCTTAATTTTGCATTTCATTTGAAACCTAGTCGTAGAAAAAGTATTGTATGCAACGGTGTATAACTAAGTCAAAAAACACTCGTGGCGCTTTCCTTTACGATGTTCGCCTTCGGCTCACATCGTAACTCACGCCACTCATATATTTTGACCTCTCTTATACAACTATTGCATAAACTACTATAAAATAATCACCCCTATTATGTACCTGTCAAGATGTTTAACACTGTTTGTCAAAAGTTGTTTTTCGTAAATGTCATTATGATTCGGCGGGAAAACTGTAGGTTATTAAATACTAGCGTCTGAATAATAGTTTAAAGAGGTTCTAGAATGTCTAAAGAGGTCTCATTTAATTATCTTATTAACAGGGTGTTTTAACGTATAGCAAATTTGTCTCCTAGTTTTCTCCAAAAAAACATAAGAAAACCTATGATGTTTCATACTTAAATGTACTCCGAGAACCGAGTACTATCAGCTGTAAAAATATCCGTGACTAATTTGTTAGCCCCTTATATCTATTATTAGTTTGAAATTCTAACTCGAAATGCCTGTCCGCGTAATCTAACATATACGTTTTTTTTAAATTATAAAATGAGTAAGTAGAAACACACTGAATAGGATTTTAAAACGACCTTCGGCTCTTTACGTATCTTTCATACGTTTTGTAGATTTTTAGAAACCACTCGTTCTTGAAGTCGACGCACCATATATTAAACGGCGAGTGGAAGTTGACCAGGGATTGTTGAGTTAGATGATTTTCTATAAATCCTTTTTAATACACCCCTAGGATATCCAAGGAATATTTCCTACAAATTTCAATACAAGCGTTGATCGAGGGTGCGCCAAAGTTCATATAAAATTGTAAATTAGATTATTGGTACTCCGAAAATGTATCTCATATAATTTTACAACCTAATGATCACTCTTCATACTCTTCATAATTTGTTTGAATACTAATGCTCGGAACTGATAATCATCTGAACTTATAACGCCAATATTCAGGAAACCGTACACTTTTCAGAATGTCTTAAATATCTTACGTGTAGATAAAATTAGGTTAGGTTAGGTTAGATTTATAAACCCAGTGGTGGCATAGCCATCAGCCCACGGTGCCCCCGCTAACAGCCTTTGGAGGTTAACACCGGAGAGGTTTTAGACGGTAGGCTTCCACCTCAGCTCCTCAGCCTCTGAGGTGGTTGAGAGTCCGTCATACCCCCCCCCCATATGGCTTCCCGAAGCGTAAATTATTTGGGGACGATGCGTAAATGCATTTCCTCTCCGTCAAAAAAAAAAGGGTTAGATTTATAAAAATTAAAAAAAAAGTAAAAGTTTTTTGAAAAAATGCATTATGAGTTGCGATAATTATGTCTTAAAAAAGTATGAACAAAAAAGTATGAACAAAAAAGTATGAGCAAAAAGAATGATCAAATCGTTATTTGAATAAAAAATCGAAAGACCAATTTTATATCAGCCAATATGGACCCGTTGATCGATCAGTTAGGTAGTTTCTTCTTACATACATACATACATAAACTCTCGCCTTTATTCCCAGAGTGGGGTAGGCAGAGCTACAGAATTACCAACAACTATAAAAACCTTTGATAATTCTGTAACCACATTTTGCACTTTTAGGCTAAGATGTTTACCAGTGTATTAGTGACAGGTTGCAAGCCCATCGCCTAACAGTACTAAGTATACGCCTTTATTCCCTTAGCCGTCTCTTACGACATCCACGGGAAGATATGGAGTGGCACTATTCTAACCCGGCAACCACACGGGTAACCACAGTTAGGTAGTTTCTTCTTTTACAATTATATATCTACAAGAAGAGTGAGCGATACGCAGCGCTCGAGCGGCAACTAAGTACTTTTCTATCCATACTTTTTCAGAACTTACCAACTTTCAACAACCAACCGACCGTTCCATATTTTGAGACAAACCACGTTCGCCTTCCACAACACTCCAGCTGTGCGCGAACAATGTTGTTTCTTTAAACAGTACCCTACCATGAGTTACAATTAACGTACTCGCTAGTCGATGCTCTGTCCCTCGCAGACCTCGCAAGTATTCTTATAGAGTGCAAGGGACAAATCAGACTCGCTAGCGAGTACGGTTACTGTAACTCATGGTAAGGGTACTGAACACAACAAGCTTCGGATTACCTTCGTACGTGGTTTAATTTAAAACTAAATTCGATTAACATTTGAAAGAAATTATTGTTCTACTACGAAAACTAATCCTAGTTCAGTAGGAGCATTTATAAGAAATTCGTTTGTACGTGGTTATTTTTTAATAGCATGTTAAGTGGAAACCACTGTATGCCGCCAGTGTTTTAAATAATGGTTGATTTACATTGGTCTAGAAAAGCATACCAGTAGAAGTACATTGCGTTGTTACAATAGCAGCCGCCTCTAAACTGAAAACCAACTCGTCAATGTACTTCTACTAACTTGCTTTTGCCACAGAATAAGTAATGGTCTTTTACTGGACCAATGTAGGGTTGCGTACCGAACAGTAGGGTGACGGAAACAGTGAACCAGGGACCAATGATGGACACTTGATTCTTATTTTACAGAAGATAAGGGTTGTTTACTTTTTTTGCAAAAATAAATTTAAGACCGCATGAAATTTGAATTAAGAGTGAAGTGTCCATTATTGGTGCCTGTCAGCTAAAAGTGTCCATCTTTGGTGCTGTCACCCTACATACTGAACAGTGCGAGTTACATAAAAGCTTATAAAAAGCCCAAAATACTCAGACAATTTCATCTGAAATATGCTATAGTACGGAACTCATCAGATTCCTGTAAATTTACTAAAACAGTTTTAACAATACTGAAACATCGTACAATAGATGACGCGTGCGCAAACCGTGGGAAAGATAGGCTCTGAAAACTGCCTCAGGACTAAAATAACCCAAGTCAAAAGAAAACACGTCCAAGTTCCAACTTTAAGAAGCTTGCACTAAGTTTTAATTAGCGAGTATTTTATACTAAGAGTTATGTTACTTTAGTTTTAGCTGTGGTTTTAGTAGGAAAACGTGCCATATAGGGTAAAGAAAACTAACTCAGTTCTCAGTTTTATCTTCGTGAGTGAGATAACACTTGTTTAGTAACGTGTTTTTGATGATAATTTGCTGCAAGAAAAGTCTAGAACCTGGGTTATGTGTCGTCCACCGTGGTACGGACCGCCAACTTCAAAACTAGAGACTCATAACAACAAATACTAAAAACAGAATAAAATAAATATTTACATTTTACTCCCATACAACAAAAGTGTTTTTTTTTTTGGTGTTTTATCCTCGATATTAACGCTTGAAATAGTCACAGAATGTTTAGTCGTATTTTCACTTAAAAAATAAAAAAATGAAATCAAAATAAAATTAACATTTAATACTTACAACCAACGTGATTTTTTTGCCGTTTTTTGCTAATGTTGTATAGGTAGTACGGAACCCTTCCTGCGCGAGTTCTTCTCGCACTTGGCCGGTTTTTCATATTGATGTTTTCGTGTCGATAATATAACCACATAATATGTAATAGCACAACTATGTGAATACAATTGTTTGTTTAAGCATTTATGTATAAACAAATGTTACGAATACGTTGTTTGTATGATATTGCTGCCGCTTCGTAATTTTAATTCGATTCTGATTTATTACACATTATTATTATTATTATTATTTATTAAAATAAATCAAACAAACATTTACAGATTATTAAAAACTGCACCGTTAAACCACAATTTGGTTTGTCTCGATGCAACAAAACATACATACATAAGCTCACGCCTTTATCCCCAGAGTGGGGTAGGCAGTGCTACAGAATTACTAACAACTCTTTAAACTTGTTAATAATTGTGTAACCACATTTTGCACCATTAGGCTAAGATGTTTACCAGTGTATTAGAGAATTTAGAGACAGGTTGCAAGCCCATCGCTTAAGACTGCGCCGAGCGTACGCTGGATGTCATTACTATTATTGTGTTTTCTAATAAACTAAAGAATTGTCTTGAAATTGGTCGGTAGATTTTTGTACTACAAATGAAAACACAACTTATAGGGTATATCATATAGTTTAATAACAATTCACCTTCGAGTTATCAACTTAACGGAAAAAAGTGGCCACCTTTTCCCGATAAGCTGTTTACTCAAAGGGTAATTGTTATTAAAGTTTGTTACGTATCCCATAAATTGTGTTTTTACTTGCACTACAAAAAAGTATCGTCTGATTGCAAGGAAATTCTTTAGTTAATTAGAAAAAATAATAGTAATGAGGGCGCCACTGGACGCTTGACGTTTGCTCGGTGCAGTCGACGTTAATTCGCTTCTTTAGTCGCCTCTTACGACATCCACCGGAAGACATGGAGTGGCACTATTCTAACCCAGCAAACACACAGATTAACTGAATTACTAGACCAGGGTCGATAATTTTTAAAACCAAAAAAAATAATAGTAGGATGAAACCCATTGGAAAAGGAGGAGAATATTATAAAAATAAAAGGAAAAATAATTTACGGGCGATCTGAGGTCGGGAAGGGGGTGGGGGTGAGTTTTTAAGGGTAAAAAACGGTTTTTCTCGATTTCCGGCAAAACTAAAAGTCCTATCGAAAAAAATCAAATGGCAAAGTTGTAGGTAATAAAAAGATCTAAAACTTTTGTATTTACACTTTTTTCACATAACCTCAAAATTTAAGTGAAAAATCCAAAAAACCAAGTTTTTGGTTTTTTATTTTTATCTTTTACAAACATTATTTTTTTTTAACGAAATTTGGTGAAAACTTACCTTTTTATGTCCCAAATACGCTGTAATTTATTTGATTAAAAATATTTATTTTTTCACCTTATTTTGAATTAATATCGAAAAAACACCCTAATTTTCAATCGAAATTCACCCGTCAAAATATCAGCTTTTTTCAAAAAGTTGGTATGGTTTCTGTTCGTTGAAATCTCTACTTTACGATGGTGAAAAAAAAAATATATGTTACTACAGTAAATCTTCTCAGAAAATGCAATCATCCATACTGATAATCTGAAAAGACAAAATCGAATTAATAATGCCTTCACTATTAATCGTGAATAAACTCCCATGAAAAAAAAAATATTAAAGAAATAAATGTCAAAATGTATAAAAAATATATTATTATTATAAATCTATTAAAAATGTATAAAATATATATGGAAATCGGCCAAAAGTTTGTCATTAAAAATATATCGAATACTGGTTAGGCTAACGGTTGTAACAGCTGCTACGAAATATATAGTATATAATAGTAGGTATGTATGTAGTAAGACCCAGACCCGCCTAGCCCCTTCCCCACTTCTCCACGAAATACCGTGTATATATATATAATAATAAATATATTATATGCGTTGATGCCTATTTATAACTATTTTAAGATAAATTATATATACCTGAGTAGATATACCTGAGTGACCTACGAAAAATTGTAGCCCATCAAAAGGTATTTCGTGGAGAAGTGGGGAAGAGGCTAGGCGGGTCTGGGTCGTACTACATACATACCTACTATTATATACTATATATTTCGTAGCAGCTGTTACAACCGTTAGCCTAACCAGTATTCGATATATTTTTAATGACAAACTTTTGGCCGATTTCCATATATATTTTATACATTTTTAATAGATTTATAATAATAATATATTTTTTATACATTTTGACATTTATTTCTTTAATTTTTGTTTTTCATGGGAGTTTATTCACGATAAAATAGTGAAGGCATTATTAATTCGATTTTGTCTTTTCAGATTATCAGTATGGATGATTGCATTTTCTGAGAAGATTTACTGTAGTAACATATATATTTTTTTTCACCATCGTAAAGTAGAGATTTCAACGAACAGAAACCATACCAACTTTTTGAAAAAAAGCTGATATTTTGACGGGTGAATTTTCGATTGAAAATTAGGGTGTTTTTTCGATATTAATTCAAAATAAGGTGAAAAAATAAACATTTTTAATCAAATAAATTACAGCGTATTTGGGACATAAAAAGGTAAGTTTTCACCAAATTTCGTTAAAAAAAAATAATGTTTGTAAAAGATAAAAATAAAAAACCAAAAACTTGGTTTTTTGGATTTTTCACATAAATTTTGAGGATATGTGAAAAAAGTGTAAATACAAAAGTTTTAGATCTTTTTATTACCTACAACTTTGCCATTTGATTTTTTTCGATAGGACTTTTAGTTTTGCCGGAAATCGAGAAAAACCGTTTTTTACCCTTAAAAACTCACCCCCACCCCCTTCCCGACCTCAGATCGCCCGTAAATTATTTTTCCTTTTATTTTTATAATATTCTCCTCCTTTTCCAATGGGTTTCATCCTACTATTATTTTTTTTCACTTTTTATTATTTTTAAAGGCTGGTCTATACTGTGTAATTGATTTTATAATCCTCAATTAATATTATAGTGATTGTAATGGGGGCCCTATTCAACCATGTTTTTTTTTATATCTTAAACACAATAAAATTTTACATTGAATAGGTAGCACCTTAGCACCGTTAAACCACAGAGAGGTTTGTCTTGATGCCTCCTTTGACATGTTATCGTGAATATCGTAGCATTGTTTTTGACTCGGCTGCCATTGCTGTAAAGTAAATAAGAGCTATCGAAACGCTAACAATACGATAACTTATCAAAAGCTATATTGTTTTACGCAGTAGAATAGAGGCACTGACACTTGTCATTTGGCCAATTTTAAGGAACTCCCCTTTTTCACTTTCATATTTAAATGAAGCAAAAGAGGTTATGCTTTTGCATATGGATTACCAGGATGCCATAACGTAAGTATGGTAAGATGCGGTCGGTCCCTTTGTCGGCGAATGCAAAACCGCACCTATATCTTTAGTTATTTCCTTTCATAACCATAACAGTCTAACTCCAAATTCTAGAGTGGTCGCATTCAACATTATGAATCACGGCATAAAGCTGCAAATGGCTTGGCTTTGCAATGATTCTGATGCAGATTTATTGTGCGCTTGTATGCAGATCAGCGAGCCCTCGCCCTGCCCCGATGAAAGTACCAGGAGGTCATAAACGTACAGGTTTTTAATTAACGGCGATATGGTTATGCGCGTGTCGAGGAATGCAATTTGCGACTGACATCACAATATAGATCGATAATTGAGGTTCCTTATCTAATAATGTTTAAAAGTTTTGGGAATGCGAAGATAGTGAAAACGTGGTAGGTAGGTATAGGACGTATGTTATCGGGACAACTTTTTTCGTCCGCGTCATTCGTGTATCGCAGTTTTTTTGGAATGACCCAATGTTTCACAATCGACAATTAAAGCATATGTGACGCATAAATTTAGCTCTTTCTTACATTTGAAAATAGACAAGGATAGAGCCAACTTTAATTGACAGATAAAGAGTGATGGGAAAATTTGTATGGACCCCCCCACCCTCCAACAGCCACGGGATTCATGTCCATATTCTGAAACAGGCCCTAAGACTAATAAAAAAACAACATTTAAATTCCAACTGGATAGATAATCTAATGGACAATAATCATCCTTTAGCAGTAGTGTTTAAAACAAATAAGTAGTCAGGTTAACATTCTGCAACACGCTTCGTCATTCGTCAGTATCTCATATGAGTAACCTGAGTCGAGTGAAACATCTCCGGCGCCTGCGCAGCTCGTGCCGGTCTGAATGCGGCGGTAATTGCCCAATTAGCACTCGACATAACGCCGGAAGTAACCCCCTTCACTGACAGGAAGCAGCGGGGGGTTAGGTCATACTTTACACTCCACTTTGGCCAGGGAATAGTTGAAACAATTGAACCCTCGAGGTTGCCTGAACAACAAGTTGTTTCTGCGTCTCTATCCGATACCGCAAAACAATGTTGCTTTTAACGTGTTATCGTATCGTCAATCATGATAGCTCCTATTTACTCGAGAGCTAATGGAAAATAGAATAGAATAGAAATCATTTATTCAACGCATATACAAAAAGAGATGACTAAAACCAAAATCATTTAACATGGCGTTGAAAAGGGATCTCAGCCATAACACATCAAAAGCAATATTGGTTGTAATAGTGAATAAAGATAGAGGCCCTGATTTTCCTGTGAGTAATTATCTTTGGTCATCGGTCCGACTCTTGCTTAACACAAAAGAAGGAAAATAAATAATCAATGGCAAATAGGGTTTGCAATCCGGATACCCGGATACCCGAATTATCCGGATATCCGTCGAAAATTGGATCCGGATCCGACGACCCCTTGGATCCGGATTTTCGGATCCTACGGATATTATGAAATTTGCAATAAAATTAAAATAAACCATGAAGTCGTGACTAATGTAATACCAGTCTATCTATAGTGTTCTTATTTAAATGCATATTTATGTGTATGTGTCTGATTTACAATAACACCCATCAACTAAATTCATGTCGTACATTGTTTTAGTCATTACAAATCTCCATAATTTAGATCGTTTTCTCGCGGCAGTCGCGGCGGCACTCAGTAGCGAGCGGCACATTTAACAGAAGATATCTAGCTAGCTAAAGCTAAAGCTAAATCTAGCCGATTAAAGGACCGCCTGACACGGTTGTTTACCCCTACACAAGCATCTTACTATAATCCATAAAATAGATTTAAAACAACAGAAAGAAACAGACGATAATTATTTGTCCCTAAGAATATTGTTAATTAAATGATTATCAACATTTTAATAATAAGTAGGCATCTATTTTTGCAAATTAGCCTTGTGATTTTATGTTCAAAATCGACGTGCGTCGTGCGTGCATCTAAACTTTAATAAATCTTATTATAAATCAAAGTATATTTCATTTAAAACCAGGATCCGTTATTATCCGAAATATCCGGATATCCGGATCCGTCAAGTCCCCGGATCCGAATTATCCGGATCCGGAAAATTCAACGGATCTTGCAAACCCTAATGGCAAAGCAACATGGATAAACACTAATATTTTAGGTTTTGGTCTTTCACGGCGTAGTCAGTATTAATAATAATAATAAATGTTTATTTTCAGACTTTACATCCATAGGGTTAGTACATACAGCATCTTAGTAATAAAATTTTAATATTAGGGTTAGTAATACATGAGATAACATCACAATTCACAATCAAAGCCTGCGCGCTGGAGCAACCAATGGATTAACCAATTGTTTTTTTTTTATTATGGCATTGAGAAGACAAACGAGCACACAGGCCACCTGATGGTAAGTGGAAACTGTGACCCATAGACATTCGCATTCACAAGACTGCAATACAATCCTAAGACTGCAAATGCGTTGCCAACCCTGAAGACTAAGATGGAATGCCTCTATGCTAGTCATTTCACCGGCTATCTTATCCCTAAACCGGAACACAACAATGCGAACACTGCTGTTTGGCGGTAGGTTAATGGATAATGGGTTAATGGTTAGTGTACAAAGCTAAACGAATCCAGGTTTGTTTCCCAGTTGAGCAAAATATCTGTGTGACGCTGAGTAAGATCTATTTTATTGTATAGTTCCCATAAGTTCTACAAGTAATTAGTCTAAAGTTTAGTTTAGGATCGAGTTCATTTATGAAAGATTTTCCCTAGATATTATTTGTTTAATGTCAAAAGGTTCCTGCAGAATAATATTCTTTTTTAATAGCATAGAGAAGACAAACGACCACACAGACCATCTGAGGGCCCAGTCAAGGTGCACTACGCTAGCTAGCGTTTCTCTTCGTTGAGTTTTTAAACCAATCGCGTCACTGGTAGATGACGTGATACGAAAAGTCACGTGATCTACCAGTGACGCGATTGGTTTAACAACTCAACGAATAGAAACGATAGTTAACGTAATGCATCTTATGGCCCTCTGATGGTAAGTGGAAACTGTGACCCATAGACATTCGCATTAAGTTGTCCTAAATAAATGATTAGGGCACTATATCACACAGGTGGACCTAGCAATGGGTACTAGACAACTATAAACATACTTACTTATATATAGAAATACATAGGAAACACTCAAGACTTAGGAAGAATTACTCGTGCTCAACATACAAATATCTGCCCTTAGCGGGATTTGAACCCGGCACCGCTAGCTTCGAAGGCACGGTCACTAACTTGGCTAACGTATCGACAAAAATTCAATCAACCAATTCAAGTAAGTATAATTCATCGTTAAAATTTGCTAAAGTATTACTCAGCGGAATGGTGGTTATGTTAATTTGCTAAACACACTTCTTTGTCTATAATACAGGTAGACACAGGTGTAAAACCTTGTTGTGGAAAGACAGCAATGTTCAGTAACATATAAACAATATACATTCTTGTCATGACGTGGAAACACAGGTGACAATTCCAAGATGTCATCTCAAGCAATGCGATTGTACTCACTCTTGTAAAATTAACACTTATCTACACTTCTATCTGTGTTTTTTACAAGAAACAAAACAAATTCAACACATGTTACGGATATTACGGTAGGTAGGTTATTGGTAATGATGATATCAAAATTAAGCATTTAGTAGTTTTAAATATTACATAATTGAAGTATTAAATGTTTTTATTTATTTTAACATCAAAGGTAAGTACCTAACGTAATAACATTATCATTCAGAAAAAACTACGAGTTGTATTTTCAAGACGAACTTTTAGGTACTACCTATTTTGAGTTGATATTTTTGTGAAAATTGTGATTAAAATGTTGGAAAAAAATTAAATCTCATAATGTTAATTCGGTTTTTATACTAAATTATAATAAGCTACAATGCGCACAATATTTAAGTGCAATAATCTTATTGCGACATGCTTATCTAGATTACCTACCTAAAAATATTTTGTTTATATGCAACCTACTTTTTCCGTTTATCTAGACGACTTTTACATCAGCGAAACGAAACTATCACGCTTGTTTAACTTTTATTCGATCTAAATTACTGACCTCAAAAATGCTTTTGACAAACAAGAAGTAATTATTAAATTTATGACTATGTCATACCGTAATGGCTATACGGGTTAATGGATATGAGTTAATGACATCATTGTCTGGCTTGTCATTAGCTTTTATTGATGTTTAGTTCATGCAAATAGTCAAGCATGTCTAATGAATTGAAATAGCAACAGGTGTGGTCCTAGAGGCGTTCCCTTAGGGATACCCAATGCTCACCCTCATTAAAAACATTGCTGAAACGACTATTCACAATCTTTTGAAATATGCTAATAGATTGCGCGTTTTCAATGCTCCGGTAAATTAAAAGCTTTATTTAGCTATCAATGGAAACTGTAACTGTTATTGTTAGTAACGATGTAACATTATATGGCTATGGTTGAAACCGGATTGATGTGGAACCACAAGGGTGGATTATTTGGTCTGTGGTTTAGGCTTGTCATATATTGGTAATCGTGAACCTGTCAAACCAAACCTACTATTCTATTTTCTGGGAGCCAATTTAGATACAAACTTTGAAATAGAGGCTCAGTATTGCTACCTAGTCATCTATGTAGGTGATTCTTGGATAGGTACTTAGCTTAGAACTTACTAATTTATAGTTTTAACTGATTTAAAATATTGGAGGGAGTTAGCTGTAAAAGTTTGTAAATTTTAGAAGACAAATTCAATACACCTTCGTCAAAAAGGTCAAAATGACGGTGTTCAGTCACCAGGAGTTCAGAACCTGAAAAACTAAAAGTGTTTGAATTTCATCAGTTTCATCACACATCATTCTCAGGTGACACGATTCAAAATATTAATGATTAAACGCATAGCAATTCCACAACATCGTATAAGTATAACAATGTATCATTGCGTTTTATACAGTGGATTCGATTTCGTACAAATATCTGAACGACAATTACTTGTATTTTAGGAGTCTGATCGTTTAAGTTAATTCGTCCTAACAGTCCCAAGATACGTGACATCCTCATACTCTACTTGAATAATTGAATCATTATACAATAAGCTTAAAGGATAACACTCGTACAATCAAATAAACTTTCCGCTTCCTCACCTCAATCCAACGGCCTCATTTCGTAATATATTCCTGACGTGCCCTGACCGATATGGCCATTCGGAAATGAACAATTCAGGTAGGTATTCTCTTACCCAGTTCGCTTTACAACTCGACGGACCAAAGTTGCGTACCCCTCTTCAAAAAACTTAAAATTCTCCCTTTGGCATGCCTATACTTAAGAGAAATATGTAGTTTTGTCAGATCACATCACTCGTACTTTAAGACACGAAGTGAAGTTCTTGAAAGGCGAACCAGGGTAAAAATAATGAACCTTTTATATCACCCTCGAAGTAACAAGACGATCTACAGAATTATGTTTTTAATATGTGCATAGTCATTTATAATAATCTCCCGGAAGAACTCAAGCTGCTAGAGGGAAACTCCTTTAAACGCAGTCTAACAAACTGGCTTTTGGAGCGTTGTTTTACAGCGTAAAGGCGTATCTCGAGCACCGGCATGGCAGTACTAGGATTAGTATATTTAGTCATATAATTGTGTTATGCCTATTATGTTAACCTTTTATTTTGTTGTCTATTGTTGAATTTGACATCTTATATTTGTTTTTTTTTTATACTTATTCTTTTGACATTTTAATTTACCACTACATATATTTGCACGCTTGCATGCAAGCTTGATACATGAAACATAATGTACTGTAACATCCCTATACTGTGTCTATGCAAATAAATATTTTCTGATTTCTGATTTTCTGATTTCTGATGTATTATTAACCGGTAAGTTTTAATTGCTCTGTCGAGCATACACACGTTTTACGGTTATATTCCACTTGTCCAAGATCTTTGTCCAATGTGCATTTGCGTCTCACAGTTTGTTTAAACAAATACTATCGGTGAACGGTGTAACAGTGACATTAGATAAATAGAACTGTGTAACAGTGACATTATAAAAGAATTGGTTTGACATTTCTTACATCTTGAATCATAACAGCACTGTGACACAGTTCTATGGTGGTCCCCCCATTAGCTTATGGGCTAGACACGATTCTTAACGCTAACGTATATAATAGATTTTCGGAAATTGACACATCCCGCTACCGTCCGGCGATTTTCGTTAGTTCGCCTAATTAATGCATTTTTTATGTACATACTATCAGCCCAATGAATAATAAAATCCAAAATAAGAGCTGACCATAAATATTTATTTCGTGACTGAACAAGTTCATTCCTATAATTGATAGACTTTGGTGGTCGAAAACATGGAAAGTTATCGTTTTGCTTGGCAGCGGGCCTGAATATGGTTGATGCAATATGCAGCGGACAGACGGCACACTGCGTCGCGGCGCGCTGCGCTCCTAGTCCCTCCCGGTCGCTCCCGGCCGCTCCCGGCCGCTCCCGGCCCCGCAATGCGGTAAGTTATTATGCTGAAAAATATAGAATTACTTTGTTTTTCTTTGCGCTGTACTTTTTTTGTGGATTTTGTAATATATTTTGATTCTGGTTACAAATAACGGTGAAGTATTTCGGAGAGTTCAGAGTAGCTATTTGAATTAGGGACTTATTCTTATTGTTTTTATACATAAGTATTAAAATTGTATTGTTTATAATTCGGTCGCAGATACTATCAGGGGGGTTATTATGACATGGCTATGCAGTTCATTTTACGGTGAGCGTAAAGGACGGAGCTATAGTAGTTACATAACTCTGTCCTTTTCTCTCAGCGTAAAATTAATTGCACAGAGACGTCATAATAACCCCACAGGGGGGTTATTGACATGGCTGTGCAGTTCCTTTTTACAGCAAGCGTAAAGGCGTTCTCTCAGCGTAAACAGAATTGCATAGCTATGTCATAATAACCCCCCGTGTCAATAAAAGCTATCGTAACGTGGACTATATGTCAATAAGGTACTAACCGTACTAAATTGCCACCGGAACGCCGTACAGTACAAACAAACAAGTCTGTCCCGTATACCTTCCGTACCACCCGTAAAAACAAAGCGATCCTTTCTATAGAATAGGTATTTTACCACACTACACTAGGGACAATTACTAAATTCGCAGGTCAATAGCATCCGTCTTTTTAAAACTACATCTAACTAAAACTCTAGGTTCCTGAGAATTCACAGGCAGAGCTACCCAAACCTCTTAAAAACTCCTGTCATCCTAGTACAACCTTCAGCGCTCCCGTTCCGCCTTTAAACTACGTAGATCTAAAACGCTAAATTGTTCCCGAGTCAAAGCAACCGAAGCCTCTTAAAAACTCCTGTCCTCCTAGTACATTCGTCAGCGTTCCCATTCCGTTCCCATTCACTTACAAGCCAGCCGCGGTCAACACCGTCGCCCATTGACCGAGTTCAGGTTCTTTCGGGATGCTCCAGTTTTGAAAAGTGGGCTGAGATGGATTTCTGGAAAGAGCTCTAAGTTGTCTTTTTTGCATGCTCAGTTATTGAAAAAGAGACTGATTGCGTTCGCTTGATATCGACATTTAGATTGATGTAGGTACGAAAGTTCAGAGTTTCAGACGAGAATATTTTGACATTTAAGTCGTCAAACATTGTCTTAAGGGGTAGTTACTAGTAGTCTTACCGAAGCTAACTTGATAGATAGATAGATAGATAGATAAAACGTTTATTTGCGTACAACACAGATACAATTGACGAAAAAAAAAGCAGAGTGACACTAATATTATACACAAATTGCCAAAAGAATATGTGCGCTGCAGCAGGGCGAAAGCGTAATTTGGCTCAGCGTATAACTTTGCTCATCATGAGCAACACTGGTATTTTGCGACAACCGCGAGAAGCGACAGAGCAACAACAAGCAAAATATTATAACAACATGAAGCAAAACATTATAACACAAAAATAACAAGAAGATAGTTAGGTAATTATGTTCATACATACTGGCATGCGCTTGGGTGCTTGTCGTGGATTTAGGTGTGACATGTGTAAGTGTGCGTGCGTGCTGGCGTGTGTATATACCTACATAAATATATCTGGCGAATTTTATAATTCATAAAGAGCATTACCTAAACAGCAAAATCTGATACCAAGTAACCGCTAACTTGATGTTATTGTAATAAATTTAAGGGTAAACCTAGGGTTAAATTTACGTGCACGTTTAAATCTTAAATCGTATTGTCAAAGTAATGGCGTCCGAGTTAAAAACAATACGATAACTTGTCAAAAGCAATATGGTTTTACCCAGTGGAATAGAGGCCCAGAACGATGTTAAATGATGCTTCATTCAGTCTTTAATACTGAGAAAAACCTAGTAATATACCCGGTGTGGCTACGCGGAATCGCTACGGTGCTACGCCGTAGTAGTTACCATCACCACGAAAACTATAAAAAAAAATCATTAGATTTCCAACTAAAAAATACCTCAAGAAAATGCGCGCAATACGCCTACTTATTGACCATAACTTGGTTATTCTAATAGCGAACATATAAGGTTATTTAAAAAGACGCAGTTGGCACTATTATGCGATTAAATGATTTAATCCGTCTGTGGGCGACCGAGTACGCAGGATCACGGTTTATGGACATTCGTTGTTTAGATTCTATCAGGGTTCCTCACTCATTTGGATCATAGCGAAAATAAAATATACTGCAGCTAAGGAGACAAGACTTATCTTTCATATTATCTTTTAATCTACCGGCGTAGTGTTTGCATTGTTAGGGTCTATATTGGAATCCATAATCGACATTTGTCCTAATGTATCGTATGTCCGAATTTTCGTTTATCCTAAACACATTTCCGTCTAGTTTTTTTTTAAGTGTTATAATAATACAATACAAGCCTAACCTAATCTAGCCGCAGGTATTACGGGAAAACTTGAAATGTTATCTGACTCAGCTGAAAACCAGTTTATGTCAAAGAATAATTTTGCGTTATGAAGGTTTTTTTTTTCAATATTAAAGTTGATATGTAAATGTAGTCTACTAATATATGCAATAAGGAACCTTGCTAACTATTCTATGGGGAAACCTGTAATAAATAATTTTGATTTTTTTTTTAAGAACACTCGCATTGTTGTTCCGGTGAAGGGATAAGACAACGGTGAAATAACTAGCATAGAAGCTTTCCATCTAGTTCCTTAAGGCTCCAACCAGAATAGTATTTAACGTTCTGAACACGTTCTGAATAGGTACTATGTGACTTTGAATATTAGGTACTTATGACTTAATTTTAGCTTAATCTGCAAATTAATTTCAGAAGGGGCGTGACGTCATGCATAAAAGACAGTAAGTAAAATATATTGAATATAATCCTCGAAACCCTTCTCCGAGTGTGATTGATGGTGGAATGCAGTTCCTGGCGCAGCGTTGGCGGCGTGGGCTGCAGCGATTAACGCCATTATGCATCTTACCGATGCATTTTAATTTCCACCACTGTTATGAATCTGATCAATGTGGCCTATCAATGAATGGAAGGACGGAAAATCGAAGTCAAGGTTAAAATAGTCAAACGTTCTCTTTCGTTTATTATCTGCTAAGATTGTTGTGAAACTAAAACTTTCAGACAAAATGCGATAAAGTTTCTCTCAACTTACCTTGTCCGATTTTCCCAACGCCGGTTTCCAGGGGCCCAATATGCCTGCGTTTATCGCGTGACAAAGCTTTGATAAGGCATCTGTCACTTTCTGACACGTAAATAAGTTCGAGACTGACGGATGCTTTAACCACATTTGTTTGACACGCGATATAGACACAACCACTAGGCTTGCAGGATTTTTAGTACGAAAAACTAAGTATTTTTGTCTTTTTTCCCCATAAAAATATTTTTTTGATAGACAAATAAAAAAAAAAACGATTGCTTACGACAAACCTAGTTTTTCATAATAACTACAACAAAAATCGTGGAGTTTTAACAGAAATGGCGCCCATGAAACTACTAGGTAATCATAAACTTTCAAGCGCATAACGCGAAGAAAACATTCGACGTTCAATTTCCCGCTGTGCCACAGATTATATACAAGTTACTAGCTGTGCCTTTAGGTATAGATGAATTAGCGAGAACGTGGAATTGCATAGGTAGTGGTATTGTGTGTGTAAAGGCAAGAGAAAGACAGAGAGAAATGCTCTCGCTAATTCATCTATACCTAAGTGCACGTAGAAGTGAGCCTTTAGTCGACGACTCCTCAGTCCTCGTCTATTCAGCCTGTGGCCAAACTTTTCGCTGCAATATTTAGTGAGGCGGAAATTGCTTGCGGCTTGTATGAATAAGTGATCTTACGGCGGGTAAAAGTTGTAGACTGCGGTGACGTTTATAACTGAGGGGGAAAGAGGGGGTTAAAACTGAGAAAGGGTTGAGGAAGTAGTTTTAAAAGGGGCTAAAAAAAAATCAGTTGTCCACACCTTCGAAATTATATGAACATTTCACTCTTTAATTTGACTCAACTGTGTTAGTTTTTATTAATGTACTTTAAATAGTATATATTAAACTAACACAACTGAGTCAAATTAAAGAGTGTGAAATGTCCACATACTTTCGACAACTGGGAAAAGCCCTGGAAAAGTTACTCGTCAATAAGAGCTATCATAACGTTGACTTCACTAAGGTTTGTTTCAATAGAACTTGCCAACAATGTAAACAAAACATTCAATGAGATATCCATATTCTAGCACTATTTTATTCTTTTAATGGTTTAGGATAATGATGTGGAGAGAATTGATTACCTAATTAACACACGGATTTAGCAGTATTTGATGATGTAGAATGGAAATTAAAGACATTTTGAATACAAGGTTTCTTTACATTGTTGGCAAGTTCTATTGAAACAAACTCTATACGATAACACTTCAAAAGCGATATAGTGGCAGTTGAAGCAGATGAAATACGGCGTTTCGTGAACCATAGATTTTCTTTGGCAGGGTTGATCCTTGGAACACAAGGATGGGTTTTAGAAGTGGAGCCACCAAGATTTATCTCTAAAGCTCTATCATAATTCAAAGGACCCTTTCATTGCAGTAACGAAAATTGAATCGTTTTATAAGAAAGGAGTTTGGCGACGAGAGAGATTTATCAATGTAGGTTATGAACACATATAGGTACACAAGTCAGTATACATAGTACAAGCCTGGAGTACAAGTTAGAACTATGTAGTTATCGTTAAAGATTGTCCCATAATATTTATTAATTTTTCGCTTTTACGGAAACTAGCGAATCCAGGCGAGATCCATGCAACGTTGCGTGATTTCCTGTAATAAACGTCACAATTTGTTAACTCAAAAGTCCTTTTGCACTGTCACGACTCACGATACGTAATAACGTAATCGTGTCTTTTTTCTTTTTCGTAGTTTTATTGACATTAAACAATTAGGTATAGTATAAGTTTTTTTTTAATAAGTAGTCCGAATGCATGTCTTTCCTGATAGCAAAGCTAATTCCTCCACGTTCCCTTCAACAAAAATGTATTAACTTTATATTCACATATTTATCTAGGTATAGTTCGTTTTCGTTCGTTCGAATAGTGTGCATCACAATCACAACCCTTTGAAGTCGCCGACACCACTTTGTGCGAGCCGCGGCGGCTTCTTTGTAGCAATTATAGCGGCACATCAAAGCATGCAAACTATTTGAACAAACGATTTGTAGGTATTCGCCGTTATATTTTTAAACTTCAGCGCCTATTTGAATCTAAGAGCAACACCATTTCCCTGTATACACTCAAATGTCTTCAGGAGCACGTTTTATCAAGCTACTAAACTGGCAACACTGCCCAAATAGCTGGTTGTCATTCGTCTTTATAACACAAGCCACAGGAGTTGCAAATTATTACAGTACAGGAGCAGCATGGTTAGATACCACGAACCATTAAATTCGTGCCTAGTCCCTGTCACTCGCTACTCGAGACTAAATCGAGAGGAAGGGATGGAGCTAACGTAACTACCTTCGATTTTCAAAGTAGGGGCTCAGATTGGCCCAACTATAGTGATGAGAGTTCTCAAAATAGGCCACAAGATAGGATGTGTGGCATCAGGCCCGCACACGCACCGCGCCTTGCACCGCCTGCCACCCGCGTGACCTGATTACTTTCCGTGGCATGACGACATGCATGCCACGTTTGCTGTAAAGTACTCAACCCAGTATCTACAGACTACTCTAACTTTGATACGCGTTCTGATGCAAAAGGGTTTGTTTGGGGTGTCCCTCATAATCCCTAACAACGTTTGTCCTAACACATTGTTTGTCCGAATTTTCATTTGCCCTAAACTGGTTTTCAGATGAGTCAGGCAACGTTTTAAGTTTTCCAATGATATCTGCGGTGCGGTTAGGTTAGTTCCCAGTTGTGGCATAGTCATTCAGCCCACGGTGCCCCCGTTAACAGCCCTTTGGAGGTTAACACCGGAGAGGTTTAAGGCGGTACGCTTCCACCTAAGCTCTCGCAGGAGACTGAGGTGGTTGAGAGGCCGTCATCCCCCGGCGGCTTCCCTGGCTGGGGGGGATGATGCGTACATTTCTTCTCCATCAAAAAAAAAGGTTAGGTTAGGTTTTGAAATTTAATCGGAAATGACTTTAGGATAAACGAAAATTCGGACATTGGATGCATTAGGATAAATGACGATGAGGGCGTGCGAGCACGATAGTGCAGAGAGCATACTCGGCTGTATTCGCAGATCAAGGTCTATGATCGCCGAGGATGGCCTGTGACCCGTGATATGTCGGTTTTTCGGGCACGCATCAAAGGGAATCGCTGCGTTGTGCTTTGAGCTGCTCACACTATCGCCGATCATTGATTCCCCGAATTAAGGCAAATTTCAATTAATTAATATTGTTCCGTGTGGTTGCCGGATTAGAATAGTGCCACTCCAAGTCTTCCCGTGGATGTCGTAAAAGCCGACTAAGGTAATAAAGGCGTGTAGTACTGTTAGGCGATAGGTTTGCAACCTGTCACTAATACACTGGTAAACATCTTCGCCTGAGTGTGCAAAATGTGGTTACAGAATTATCAAATAGCTTTTATAGTTGTTGGAAATTCTGTAGCTCTGCCTACCCCACTCTGGGAATAAAGGCGTGAGTTTATGTATGTAATATTATAAATATTGGTTCGTTCCGTCCTTCTAAGGTTTGTTCCATCTTCACGGCATAAATAGATAGTTAATTGAACAGACGTGATATTTAAATTTAATGGAATAATGGAATAATTTCCAAAGAAATAAAGAGTTCTACGCCGACTGAGTCCACCACATAATACTTTTATTAGATTGGTGGAAAATCAAGTGTCAAGACCTTTAAATCCTCACTATCATGGGATTCTGGTAGACCTATACCTAATTTGAAGTCAACCGGTCCACGTTTCTTGAAAACGCTTGGAGTTTGGAGTAGAGACTTGCATCTTTTAAGTTCTCGTAATTGCCGAATCCAATCTCTGTAACTGGAGACGTTTTCATCTTTTGGAAATGTGAAAATATCGATATATTTTTACATCACTGTCAAGACTTCGATTGCTTATTTACAACCAGGAAAACGTTACCTACTATTATGACCTAGACTTCGATATAATTATCGCCTAATAATTATATTAAGTACCAAGTTTACATAACATCTTATCTGTAACTAAAGGCAGAGTTTTTCTTCCACCCCGAGTGCGAATTGCAAACTTCCAGCACGAAAGCCATGGATTGCAGGTTGCAATGGCTGCAAATATTCAATGTAAACTAACCAAAACATCATTTTTGTTGACATTCTCCAGAATTTTATCTATTTACCGGAACACAAATTCACGGTCAAGTACACTACTAAAATAAGAAGTCATCCTGACATAATATGTACTCTATTCGCTTTACAGACTTTTAGATTTTTTAGTAAGTACTGTAGGTTCGGGTAATATGTAGGGGTGACATACTTATCGAGGTACATTCAAATTTGACGTCTTAAAACCTACCTAGTGACAGTGACAGTTAAAGAAGAAAAAATAGCGTACTTTTTGTTTAATTTCCTCTAATGTAATACGTAATCTAAAAAGTAGAGAAAATAGCTGATGTAAATCTTCATGATGTACATCCATTGATTTAGTATATACAAGATACACAATCCCGCACAAAACTTTATTATAAACTGTCCCAAATGACATTGATAGCTGCATTCAGATACATGCTAACATCGCTATTTTTTACCTTAAACATTCATGCAAAAAAAAACTCAATATACTAGCATTCAAGTGTCAAATTTGCAAACTAATGTTTTAAAATATTTAAAACTCTTTAGTGAAATCGCCATTATCATACTATTTATGACAAAAGTGGACATCGAATGAATGGAGACGAATTTCTCTATTTATATTGTATTAGTTTTAACGAAATTACAAATTACACAAAAAAACTTTTGACATGTTTTATAAATGGTGTCATTGTATTACACAACTTAAGCTATATATATACAATAATAATAATGAATAAATTAATGTAAAGCAAGGTTTAAAAACCCGTCCCGTCGATTGTTTTTATTCAAATTTTAACGTTTAGGTATCCTTTGTCACCTGGAATGGTGAAATGATTCTAACGATACCACACACATATAAATTGGCTCAGGTGTTCAAAGTTATGTTGGAATAAAGAATTATACATACATACATACATAAATGAACCATTAAAACATTACACTTTACTCCAGACAAGACAAGATCTTATCCTATCATAACCAACCTAGCCTAACCGGTTACGTATCATAATATGTACATAAAGTTCAAAATACATAATGGGTCATAATAATTCATAATGGTCATAATATTATAATGGTTTTTTTTTGAAACCCTGCACTTTTCAAGATTGTTATACAACAAACCTAACCTAACCTAATGGGTTCTATACAATGGGCTCTTAAAAATATTGAAAAGTTTACTTATTATGACCATTACGTAATATGACCCATTATGTATTTTGAACTTTATATATAAACAACCTAACCTAATTTCCTTGAAATAAGTTTAATTTATTATATAATTGTACGAAAATGGGTCAAGCACACAACAGACGACTTATTTGCCTTGAATAGTTGATCACCCCTATCTCGTGCTAATATTGCGACCCATTTTGCACGTCGTAGAGGATTTCGTGGCAAGCTTAAATTTAAAAATAAAAAATATTAAAATTTAAAAAAGTAATAGCTACTCCATAATAATTTTGTTCCTTGGTAAGTCATAATTTGTGTGCACAAAATAAATTCCTAAAAATCATGAAAACATTATAATTTTAGCTAGAAACGTTTATAAATAAATAGAACTTACGTAAAATAAGACATTCCATCCTTTTTATTTGTTTTTTTGTTATTATTTTTGCAGTTTTTCACCACACATTTTGTCATGATTGACAACTGCCACTGTCTGTGGTCGGAACAAGACTAATAGCAAAACTACTGCCCAAGTCGATTCGGCAGTAGTTTTGACTTGCCATTTTTTCGTGCTGATTGTGTATCTAGTATTATACTAAATCAATGTGTACATCTTATTGTCCGGCTTCTATGCTATTATGTTCTTATTCTATGGTTGGCACCATTCACGCAGGCGCTGCTGTGAAAGATGACACTGACAACTGGCGCCTGTCAACAGTGTCAAAACAAAACCTCCAAGGCTCCAATCAAATTCTAATTTCAACTAGCATGGCTACATAAAAGTACAGAAAAAAATATAACATTACTCCATTAATTTAAAAAAAACATTCAAAATGTTCGCAAAACCGTACAAAATCAAATGTCATAACACATTAAAGAACTCAGAGAAGTACGTATCTATGAAATATTTTAAAGCATTGGTCAACTCATGTTTCAAACGAAACGTTCATTTTGCAGGAAGGCTTTGATACAGAGGGTAATAGAGGAGTTCCCGTCGGCGACCGAGGAAAAGGTGAAGATGCTGGTGCCTGCGAAGAGCACCTGCAGCTGCATGAAGATGATGCTTCACAGTGGAGATCTGATCGACGTGTATGTGATGGACGGGATACCTCTGCTGATAGCTACACGCGGCACGCTGCTGCCCTCCGTCTGTGCGCTCTGGCGGATGCCGGACCTGCTACCCAGCCTCACAATCCAGGCTGCTGTACTGCCCAAGGTATTCTGCCGGTTGCGTAGTATCACTAGTACCCATTTATTTTCCCGCCGGTACCTTCTATATTTGCGCTCTTGTTAATTTACTTGCTATTAAAGTGAAGTAGTTCTGCAAATAGGATCCAACCCACAATGATTTGATGGTAAAATTGTATTACTAAATAATTGTGGGACTTGACTTGACAGAAGCGTGTGGGGTTAACCCCATGTACTTCTGCAGAGTCCACAAGAGTAAATACTCTTTATAAATGAACAATTGTCCTTCTCTAATAAGTCCATGGTGATTGTCTAAAGCTTGACATAGGTGAAACATATTTTTACAACAGAAGTGAAATCCGTTTATTAAGAAAAAAATAATTGTGCGTGGGTTCTGGTTACGGAACTACATCCTTACTATCATGTAGGACCAAAAACTGGGTCTGAGCCTGGTCATTACAAGTTTATGTGCCCTTCGCCTGGGCGCCACTGGCACAGCTAGTTACGGCACTATGCATACACAATTACTGTAGCATAGCGGGACCAAGTATTTACTATTAACACCAAGGAGAAACTGACTGACTGATCAATGAACATGCAGCCGAAACTGCTGGAACTAGGGACGAAATTTGGAGGGAGATTTTGTGAAAATCGTCCCGAAGAAGAAATATTGGGAGTAGTGGGAAACTAGTTCTTCGCATTCATAGTCGGGGGCATTCCCTAGTTTAGCATAATGTACCTGTGTTAGTAGATATCTTGACATGTCTTGTTTACAGTAAAGTTTCAACGATCTTTTAGTACAAAGTATTTGAATTAATAAAAAAAAGATGTATGATTTGGTACAGATCCGTGCCCAGGCACCAGGATCGAGAGGATATCAATTATGTTTCTATGTTAGCACTTTACTGTACTTCAACAGGATTACAGGATTATTGACAGTGTCTATATTTCAAACTTGGCTATTGTTCTTGAGATAGTTGCCATTTAGCTAAAATTTGTGTATTATCCTAAATACAACATGCTCATTTGGTATATGCTGGGGAGTAGTAAGGAAAGCCAACTATCGGACCAGATTTATACTAGGCAAGTAGTCAGTAAAAGATACCGAAGAATCAGCATTTTATGCAAGTGTGTTAGCAAGTGTGATATTTCAAGATTTACAAGTATTTTACTTAAATATAACAAACAATCATCAATATCATTATACAAAAATAGGATCGTTTTTATTTTCATCATTTATAAATTATAATACTTAAATAAAAAAATTACAAGTAGTTTAGTTTGTCTACAGTCTGCCAAAAATGTGGTCTGCCAACCTCCGGTGGACATTTGCACGTCATGTCATGATACAACAAGTTCGATTTTCCCCTGCACTAATATTATGACAATGACAAGTGTCAACCTTAGCGATAATTAGATCTCATAGAAACTTTTGTCAAAAATGGTAGACAACTTTCTTGGCCGGCTGCACTAGGTTTCATTGACCGAGACAAAGCCTCCCGATGGTACTCGAATCCAACCTAAATCAATATACCTAGTCGGCCGCCTCAGTGCCGATTAGTGGGCAAAATCCATAGTCGGCCCAACTTTAGTCGACATGTATCGCGTGTTTAGTATTATGGTGACCTAATTCACAAATCGCAGCTTAAATACAAAAACAAATATAGTTTGATTGAAAACCGATTTTAAATGCAACACAAATACATTTTGGTTTGTGTCGCTTTTGTATTTAATTCAAATTCAAATTCAAATTGTTTATTTCAGAAATACTTTCCATATTGCACATAGTAAGACACACAAATATACGGTTACGTATCAGAACGCCTAAAATTAATAAGCCTAATGTATCATAATCCCTAAAAGTTCATAATACCTAATGGTATTTTTTATTGAAACCGTACATTTTCTAGGGTTGTTATAAAACTAACCTAACCTAACCTAATGAGTTCTATACAATGGCATTTTAACAAATCCTGAAAAGTTTTCGGTTTCTGTAAAAAAGACCATTAGGTATTATGAAATTTTAGGTATTATGATACATTAGGCTTATTAGTTTTAGGCGTTCTGATACGTAACCAAATATACACACTACACAAAATAATAAAAGTACATAATAAATAAAAAAATACAAAAACATCTATTTGGCAGAAGGCCTGTGGAGTTTGTTCCAATGGTTCTGGAAGGAGCCATAAAACCTCTCTGCAATAGAACATAGCATGCTGTTCGGCATTTAAGCAACGATTTTTTTTGGATTTCGAGTTAGGTCTCTATAGTAATAAACAGAGACCGGATTTTTCGCGGCAAAACAAAAGACAGTCGCAATCTAACTAGTGTTAGAAACATATTTTTATCGATATCGAGTATTTATTATGACATTTAAATACGCCGATATATTTACATTATTTTATAGTGAATCGCGACAGTTGTTTTATATGTGTTATTCCATCTAAATCTTAACTCCTACTTTATCATATCAAGTAATAAAATAACCGGTCGGGTAACTAAGAGGTAAAACTTTTGATGAAGTGACTATACTACCTCATTGACCACTACTACTCCTATCACTATCACAAACCAAATAACATGTCATGTGCTGCTGCGTGTACTGACGTGAATTTCGAAGAACAAATTGCATCAATTTTTATATCATTTTGTGCAAACCTGACGTAAAATGTTTTGTTTAATATATATATTTTTTTCTTATATTATACAACTATCGATATATCGATAAAAAAATATTTCTAACACTAGCTACATTGCGACAGTTTTTTGTTTTGCCGCGAAAAATCCGATCACTGGTAATAAATTTACGACTCGATGTCGAAAGCTATGTTGAATTAGGTCATTATAATTGTAAACGTGCGGCATTTAGTTGCAGGGCGGGGCGCCGCTGTACCTGCCGGGCGTGGTGGTCCCGACGAGCGGCGCGGGGTTCCCGATGTTCGCGCGCGGCGCCCGGCTGGCTGCGCGCACGCAGGACAACGCTGCCGCCGCCGCCGTCGGGTTCGCCGCGCTCGCCAGCGGCGAGATGCTGCTCAAAGTCGGGTATGAAAAGTAGTAGGGTGCGCCAAAGTTCATGTAATTAATTTTAGTGCGAATGTATTGTTAGTAATTTCTAAAATGGTGTTAATTTCAGGATTTTTGAAATGAGTTTAGGTTAGGTTAGGTTTATTTTATATAAACTATGAAATAAAATTCGTTTCAGAAAAAAAAACACTTTGAGTTGTGATGATTTATGATTATGAGTACTTACTTAAAACATTCGGACTACAAATTTTATATGAGCCAATATGGACCCAAAGTAGTCTGACCGAAGTTTTAGTTTCGGTATAAAAAACGTGTTTCGGTCGCGCGGAAACTTACCTAAGTAATTCATTATGGTTTTGATTTTTATTTGACAAAGAAATAGAAGGACGATGACTTATGATCATAAGTTCTGAGTAGTATTTGGAGGCTGGCTGATTGTCATTTGTTAAAATTCAAACTCGGAATACATTTTTTTTATTTTTTTATAATGTACTTGTAAGAAGTGGTATCTGCCTACCCCTCTGGGAAACAGGCGAGATTTAATGTACCTATGTATGTATGAACTTGTTTCATGTTGTACTATCTACAGTACCCTTACCATGCTTCAATTAACGTACTCACTAGCGAGTGGAAGCCCTGTCCCTCGAAGACCTCGCAAGTATTCTTATAGAGTGCGAGGGACAGAGCATTCGACTCGCTAGCGAGTACGGTAATTGTAACTCATGGTAAGGGTACTGAACTTACAACTGGTTTAATGTTAATATGTCTAAAAATAACGGTCCACTGATATTTTAATTTACAATATTAAACGATTTTAACACATGTATAAAAAGTTTCGGTTTTGGCCGAAACTAGACCCAAAACCGAACCTTCGGTTTCGACAAAAAAACATGTTTCGATCGATCACTAATGAAAAATGGCTAGTAGGACTTTTGCCGGGTCCCTGCGGAATGATAACAACATCAAACCATAATTACTCTCACACTGTAGGATGAATTTTGCGGCATTTGATGAATAAAAGATTTCTTTTTGCAGGGCTAACCGTAAGGACCCAAAGGTTGATTTAAGAGGAGCCATCCAATCTTATTTAATCTCTAATGTTATTTATATGTTCTGACTTAAACAAATCATCATTTTCACAAACTATACAATTTTACAAACTTTCATTGCGCGAAATGGCTTTGTGCTCAAACCATTATCTACATGTTACATAGGTTACATGGCCTTGTTAAATAAGTTAGGTTAGGTAAGACTTTTGGCCACAAACAATTTTTAAATAATCCGGCGGGAAGTAGGTATCTATTTGCGAAATGATAGTTTGTCAAATGATGATTTGGTAAAACATGAGTCAACCTATTTATATTGCTTATAGCAATATATCATCATGTTTGGTATCATTTTGGTGTAAAATAAACATGCTGCTCTAAGCTATCTTCCTACCTAATGTCATCGAGATCGGTTTAGCCGTTTAGCCGTGAAAGCATAGACAAACAGGGGTTCTTCGCATCTATAATAATTGGTATGGATTAAGATTAAAAAAGTCATGCTTTGATTTTTGGTCATTTGGATGATAGAAAATTGACGAAAGAAATGCACAGAGCGAAAGTGAGTGGAAGGATCGGTAGAGGCCGCCCTACGCGTACTTTTTCGAATCAAAGTGGAGAAATACTGGAAAAGGGCCGAATCTTAAGTACCCGAAACCGACAGTGCGTGCATGACTCGATGTATGAATGCGGAAGAAGCGAAAGATATTTGTCAGAATCGTAGCAGGTGGACAGAAGTGGTCTCTGCGTACCCGTCTCGGAAACAGGCGTGATTTAATGTATGTATGTAGTATGGACGTGGGGTAATGTTTTACAGTGGAGTGTGCCTCGACGTGGTACAC